>SSNR01000045.1:3107219-3188377 GCA_006937965.1 Callopanchax toddi | reverse complement strand
GTTCAAACTTGCAGCTCTGATTTGTCAACTTCTCTCTAAATTAAAGTGCGCGTTTATTTATCTCCACAGCCTGATCCCCTGTTGAGGATACGTCTAAATGTTGACACCTCTCTAATAAGTGGAAGTATGGCGCTGTTTTCTCGGATAGTTCATCAGCTGGGGGTGGGGGGGTGAAGCATCCGCTGTAAAATCGGTCAACACTCGGCTCCTCCGAACGCAAACTTATCGGAGCGGTTCGTAGCTGAAGTGCGCTCCGTCCTCTAGCTTCACCTTCCGCGTCTCCCGGTAGGAAACGGGCTGCTCTGGCTGTCCGACGAGCTCCGGTTTGAAGTGACAAACGTCCAGCTGAAGATGTGAGGATGTTTACAAGGCGGACAGATGGATGGATAGATGGAAGGATGGAGTGAGAGGCAGAAGGAGGGAGGGGTTGGCCATTTGATCCTCTGCAGCAAAAAAACAGAGATGCTCTCTTCAAATGTCAGCCGCCTTGTACGCAGATAAAAAAAAAAAAAAACAAGAAAGAGAAGGAAAAGTCCTCAGAAGCGCGCAGGAAATCAGAATAAACGCCGCGGATTTTCACTGATTTGCCCCGACGCGGCGGCACGGTGCAGATTGTGAGCTTTTATTTTTTATTTTTATCCTTTACGACCCCCTTCCTCCTCCTCCTCCTCCTCCTCCTCCTCCCTTGCTTTGCTTACATGACCGCGTAATGTGCTCCGTGTGCGCATCGCGGTTTGTCAAAGCACCTGCGTCCTAAGATGGAGGAAGGAGATGAAGGATGGTGATGCGCGGAGCATTATGTCAACTTCCTCTCCATCCTCAAACACAGAAACTTCCGCTGGTTGGAAATCTTTCAGGGTTGGAAGCAGGTAAACTTACAGAAACACTTTGGTTTTAACACGTTTTCCTGCTGAGATTGTTTTTTTCTTAACCTGCTTTTTCAGCTGAGTTTCTTTTTTTAAAAGCTTATTAGA
The DNA here is from genome assembly GCA_006937965.1 of Callopanchax toddi. Lineage (NCBI taxonomy): Eukaryota > Metazoa > Chordata > Actinopteri > Cyprinodontiformes > Nothobranchiidae > Callopanchax > Callopanchax toddi. Next base: position 3,187,403 of record SSNR01000045.1, on the reverse strand, counting down.
AGGAGCTCTGTAAGTCTAATGTTTGGTCTGTGTGGATTAGAGTTGAAGATTCAACGCTTCCTTTAGGCTGAGATGATAAAACACCTATTGTTTTTCTTCTGTTTACTTTAAAATGCAGCCTAGTTTCAGGGGATTACAGAATTAGGTTATTGGAGCCTTATGCTGCTGCTGGAGGCCATAACGGCGGAGAAGTTGCTCCTCTTTCTGTTTGCCTGCCTGTTTTTTTTTTTGATTTGATAAGAGGAAGCGTCTCTTTAGTAGTGGAGGCCTGAATGGCCGGTGGTGAGGACAGCAGGTGCCGGAGGAGGGAGAGCAATAAATATGTTTAAGGAGCAGCTGGGGCCAAATTGCTCCCTCTTCCTTCAAAGAATCCTATGAGGAGTCAAAGGTCAGGGTTTGATTGGGTTTCAGAACAGAGTTGAGAGAAAGGAGAATTAAAAGAGGACGAGTTGTAGAAACGTGTCTGTCCTTCAGGTGCTGCTCATCACATGGTTTGTGTTTTAAAAGCTGCTGTGACACATTTGTGCTGTTTCTGGGATGCTGAGGTCAGGGTGGCCCTTGGGGGAGATCCTCCTGGTTGCCATGGCGCCGCCTCACCTTCACACACCCATCCCGTCACTGATGAGAGCAGACATCTTCTGCTTTAATTTCAGACTCAGGAACTTTATCTGTAAATCACAGTTTTCACCCAGATAATCTCTTTTTAAATTTGTTTCCTTTTGTTGTTTCACGAAGCGATGAATCCATCCATGCTGCACAACTTTTGATTTCTCTGCGTCTCCTGCCCGGCTCGTTGTAATCACACTAAGTTGTCTGTAAATCCCGCTTAACGGGACCGGACCAGGGGTGTACATCTGGCCCTGGATGTGCACTAATACTGTTACAGACAGAACACCCTGGTATTTAATCTAACTCTGGATTTAGGCCTCTTTGCTCCATTGTCCCAGCAGAGTAAGCCCATTCCTGTAATAATATTACTTCAGACTAAAGTTTGTTGTCTGATAAAGGGTTATTTTTTCCTTTTCACCCATGTAAACATCTCAAGTTCGTGTTTTTCTTTTAGAAAACCTGATTAAAAACTCCAGGCAGTAAAAACGGACTCGTTTTGTATTCCTCCCCCACCCCCACCCCCTCCTCCTGAGCCAAGCCTCCCCTTTGACTGCCTAATTGTCTCATATACCTCCAATTTTCTCAGCAAAAATAATGAGCTTTGTGTGGTTTTAGGTAAGAACGAGGAGCGTGATCAAACAGTATCCTAACTGGACAGGCCTCAAATTAGTTTCTTCCTCTGCAGGAACCCTGGTTTAAACTAAAATACAAAGAAGGGTCTCTTTTAGCTACTTTTGAAGATAGAAAATATCATGATGTGTTTGAGCGTTGGATCAGGAAGGGAGTTATGTCCTAATAAAACTCCCAAACTTAACAACACAGGCTGGATGGATGCTCAGATTGTCCTTAGAAGATGGACAAATAAACAGTTTGTGAGTCTGTGGAGGCAGATAGCCGAGATGGAGATGCAGACCAACAGAACTGCAGCTGTAATCACTTTTTCACAGGGGGATGAAAGTTGATAAACAAGCGTTTTTCTAAAGAGTGCTGGCTGAGCTTCGGATGTGATGGGTGAGGAAGGGAGGTGAGCAGAGAGGAGAGGAGAGGAGAGGAGTCACCCTGCAGGAGTGTGAAGGAAAGGAGATATTAAAACATAAAAACAATAAAAAGGAGGAAATAGGACTTTACGAAAGGTCAAGGTGTTGTTTCTTCTTCAGACTCCTGCAGGAAATTATCGCAGTCATTTCAATTTTGGAATGTAGCAGAATTCATTAAATACAAATATTCCAACATAAATCCCGAGCTGCTTTAATTACCTCCTTCAATAGAGTGACCCGAACCTCACTTTGTTTGAGTTGTATTTGCTCTGAGATGTTCTCGAGGACGAACAAAAAGACAGCCTTGTACAGGTGGAGGAGTCACTGTAAACTCAAGGGCACTTCATCTTTCACTACAACCCGCTGCAGGGACGCAAAAGCTTTATAAAGGTGAACGCTAAAAGGGAGAAGAGATGTATATATATATCCGAAAAGGAATCGGATTTCACAGCACCAGCTCGGCTTGAAAACAGCGAGCAGGAGAGTCTGAAGTGTCTTAAAGCTGCAGCGGTTGAAAAGTTCAGCCTTGGGCGTTTGTGGTGAAACGCGTCACACTCTGCCTGAACTTGAAACTGAAGCTCAGTTGTTGGCTTTGTCTTTTAGGTTTAAAAGTAAAAAAAGGATTTGTGATTTCTCAGAAAGACAAGATGAAACTCTAATACCTCGATGAAAAAAAAAAAGCAAAACAAAACAAAGAGTGAGGTAAAAAGGAGAGAGGAGGTTTAATTTATGTATGATTTATTATTTACTGACCGCTCCTCACCCCCCCTCCAGCTCATATATGCTCCCTGAAAAGCTGGATGAAAATGCTCAGATTTGATTGATTCTAATGGGAGAGTGACAGGGACCCCAGCTGGGGCACTTAGGTAGGCCTTTGTGTGAGATGTGAGCTGCATACGTACTCTTCTTTTAGTTAATAAAGGAGTGTCTGCAGCATGCTTGAGTGCCCCATACTCCCCCCTTCCTTCCCTCATCCTAACCCCATCTATCGGTGCTGATGCTGATGATTTTTTTTCTCTTCCTCCACCCCTCCTGTCCCACCTCCATTCTCCTTTTTTTTATTTTAGAAAATGAGTTTCGGGGTGAGCTGGTGAACCAGCGGTGGACACGAGGCGAGAGGACGAGCAGCCGCTGTCAGGCCTCCCAGAGACTGCAGAGCCGTCGACCAATCATGGTGAGTGACATCCCAACCCCCCCTACTTCATCACTCGCCACGCCCGGCAACGCCCCTTCCAGAGCGGATTCTGCTTCCTGGGCATTTCCCCGATCCCTAACTCAGCAGGGAAAGGGTGGAGGACGAGGGGAAAGGGGAGTGTGAGTGTGTTTTTGCAGTGTGGGGGTTGGGATGGGTGGAAAACATGAATCAAATCTGGGCCCTGCCCATCCCCTCGGCCTCGGCTCAGTTCAGTTAAGCTCAGCATGGCACAGCTCAGCGTTTTCCTGCTGCTGAGTTCACTTCACAGGACTCAGTTTTTTCTATTCAAGCACAATAAAAAAAATAAACTCAAAAGGATGTCCTTGAGCTGCTCATAGTTTTGGGGGTTTTATGCCAGTGATATTCTGTGTTATCAGCAGAGCAGAGAAACCTCCCTTGTCAGTCTAAAACTTCTGACCCCCGCTGCCACCATTTCAAGGATCCTCTAAACACCTGATCCCCGTTTCTGTCAACCGACATCCAACAAAGAGATGGAGGGATGGACGGATGGAGAGAGGGGAGGGGAGGGGGTGGTTTTCCCCTGGGCTCAGTAAAAGTAGTTTTCCTTCCCCCTGATGGCTCGAGTTCATCTGAAGTGATGACTTTTATTGATTGGGTTTGATTTCTGCCACAGCTGAGGAGGTTGCTACGTCATCAACTAAATTTACTCCAGGCTCTTTGATTTGCCGTGTTTCTGATGAGCTCTTTGCTTTATTAATGTCAGTCTGCCATCAGACGACAGCTCTTTTAATATTCAAGTTTTCACTTTTTCTTTCAGTTTGAGAAGTTTTGAATTTGATTTTGTTGAATCACTGACCAAAAACATTAAATAATAACAAAAAAATACGTTTAAAAATCATAACAAATGTTAAGAATGTGAAATAAAACAAGTTTCAACTAACATGAGATTTAGTAGTTTTACGTTATTAATCAGATGCTTCTTTTCGGATCAGCAAATATTTTCACCTCCAGCTTTTTTTGTCCTGAAAATGAAAATAGTTTAAATAATGTCCCAAACTTTTAAAAACTCAACATTGCAGAGCTGCTCGCTGCAGTACGAGAGACGGCTGACGTCCTGGCATCGCTGGTCCAATACGAAAGTGAAACTTAAGAACAACAGCAGCTGCAGCTCCTCATCCTGTAAAGACGAGATGTGCGGGCGATACCGCGCTGATGGCAACGTATAGAATTAGTGAAAGAATCGTAGCTTGGAGGACACAGGACATGGCTAAAGGATTCAGATCTGGACTGTGGGCTGCCTTAAAGCCCTGATCTAAACCCTCACCTGTTTGATTTGATTTGAACTAAAAGAACCAGATCCTGGATACAAGCAGCTGAAATGAGCTTCCTCTGTAGAGTGGCTGGTTCATCCTTAGAGATAAGAGAAGAAGCTCCGATCCCTTTTCCTATTCCTCCTCACCAAAAGGAGTCGGCTGAGGTGGTTCGGTCGTCTGATTAGGATGCCTCTACATCCTGCTTTTCTGTGCACTGAGATGAGATTCAGAGGCAAACCCAGAACTCACTGGATGGATCGTATATCTGATATGACCTGGGAACATCTTGTGACCCCAGGAGAAGCAGGAGAATGAGACTGGGGAGGGGAAGGTCTGCGTTTCCTACCTGAATCTGTTACCTCTGGAAAACTTGGTTAATCAGCTGTAAATGGATGGATGTTGAAAGTGTTTGGCTCCTAAATAACCTTTTGAACAACTCTGGTGTCACCATTAACCGCTGCTTTGTTTGGTTTTTAGCTACTAATCTGATCTTAATAGCGTAGCTTAGTTTTACTGGTGCAGATGTTTGTTATTCCTGTGAAGAGTTTAGGAGTTAGACTTTCATTAAACAGAGTTCAGGACACTGATGCTTGAAGTCCTCAGCAGCAAGTGTCTCTCTGCTCATGCTGCTGTGAGCAAGCGCTCTGATTGGCTGAGGCCCTACCATCGTTAACCCTTCCTGAACTGGGTTACACCTGATTCCTGCATCAGATGGTGTTTAAGCTATTATTTCTGAAGCCTGATTGAGATGTGTTGATGGTCCAGCGGGTCGCCGGGTAATGATTTTGGTCCTGTCACTTAGGATTCCCCTCTGATTATTGATTTAGTTCACAACAGAAACGGCTGAAACAGGCCGAGAGCCGAAAAGATGTTTATATCTGAACCCTGAAATCACATCAGGATGACTCAGGCTGTAAATGACGAGCCTCTGACGGCAGACACACACATGACCCATAATGTGCTCATGTTGGGAAACATGACGCCTCCCCTCCTCCTCCTCCTCCTCTTCCCCACGCTGTGAATTGTTAAGCCGTGGAGGGGCTCGCCAACATGGAGGCCGCGCAGCGTGGTCGAGGGAAGCTCTAATTGGCAGCTTCTGTCTGCAGGTAATTTTTGAAGATGTCAGTCTCCTCCAGCTCGTCTCTCCGTGTCCACCTCAGCCTCCCTCCTCTCCTCATCTACTGTTGTAAACCTGAAAATGGATAAAAGAGTCATTTATGTGCACCGAGGGACGAAGGGTGACCTTCTCTGTGAAGTCGTCGCCCCCAGCCAGACATTTACATGGAGCTGTCAGAATTCAGAGCCGAGGCCCTCCTGCACCAGCCGCTGCACACAAAGAGGGACCTAATTGATAATGTACAACACAGCCTGAAGGGATGAGCCGCGTCTTCTTCCTCCTCCTAGTTCTTTTTCTTCTTCCTCGGCAGCTGCTTCACACATTTCACACTCGTTAAACCTCATGACACACACACACTCCAGCAGACCTACAGCAGCTTCTCCACAAAAACTCTCTCTCTCTGTTCTGACCACAGCGTCTATACATCCACATATATTCACCGCTGCAGGTATATTCTAATTAAAAGCCTGTAAAGAATGAGTTTGGAGCATACAGAACCGTTTGAAAGAGATCAGGTGAACGCCTGCCTGTCTGCATCAGGGTTTATTTGCTGAGAATTTGTGTTCATGCAAATTTAATGAGCTGGAACTGAGAAAAAGGACAAGAAAAAGAGGAGAACTCAGATATGCTTACCTATTTGAATGTACGTAACTATGGTTACACAAACATGAAAGCAACAGGAGCCCTTTTCAGTCCAGGTTTGTGATTCACCCAATGGCTCTCAATGTAAGGAGGATGCAAAGGAGGGGAGAAAAGAAAAAGAGAAGCAGAACTGTATGTAATCTTTTCATGAAAGAGACGTTTCTCTACACACATTTAAACTTCCTCTGATTTCATCACATTCAGTCAGTTAAAATGGCTCTGAATTGGGTTTTCTTCTCATCTGTTTTACCTGTAAACCATCAGTAGGTCTGCTAGTCAGCACAGAATGCTGACTTTTAAAAAATTACAGTTTATTGTTTTACAAAAACAAGATGTTATTAAACATAAAAAGTGTTTTGGGGAAAGAAAAACAATTTTAAATGCTCAGAATGTTTTAAGTAGCTGTGGCTATTTTCCAACATATAGTGACATTTAAAATTAAACCAAAACCCAGGTAAAATTGAGTCCTAATTTTTACCTTAGACTGTTTTAAATAATGGTTATAATAAACAAAGATGCAATTCCACAAGTGACCGCTAGGGGATACATCAAAAAATGTTTTTCAGGAATAATGAGGTTTGTTTGTTTGTTTGTTTCTTCTAAAATCTAACAAAATAAGTTTTCCAACAAATTCATTTAAATTTGATTTATCATAATCAGAATATAATTTTTGTTAATTTGACGCCTCACAGCTGATTCACACTCGTTAAACCTCATGGCACACAATCATTAGACAGATTTACCGGTAAACGGAATGGATTGATTTTAGTTTACTGATATGAATTCCTTTAAGAAATGCTTCAAATCTTTAAATAAGGGCTCCTTGCACGTGTCAGTAAACAGCAGCTGAAGTCAAACAACAGAACTTTGTGTTTGGTCATCTGAGTTTTAGTAGAATTAAGTTTGAATTTCCCCTGAGTAAAAAGTTAGTCATAGGTCTTATTTAGCTCTGAATAACTCCAAGTGCTCACGGTGTTCTTAGGACAAACTTTGGTCTCAGGAAAACTTCTTCAGACTTTGGAAAAAACACACTTAAGTGAGCTTCTTGGATTGGGACCATCTTTGATAAGCTCTAGCTCAAAAACTATTAAAACTTTGATCAAACTAGATTACTCTATACAAAAAAGAAGAGTCTCTAAAATATAGTTTTTGATTTTTGATTATATTTCTGATATTCAGGCACATTTCTTTGTTCTTTTTTGCATCAGGACCACATAAGAACCAGACCAGTTAACTTAATTTTTTCAAACCAAGACTAAATTATTCATAACTAAAAAAAATAATCATTAAAATGCAGTTTTTGATTAGTGAAAAACATGTTAATTTTATGAAAGTATAAGAAAGTGATGCTTTTTTGTCTGACAGCTTTTTCCTTTTTATGATTTTTTTTATGTAAGACCTAAAAATCAGAGACCATTTATTATGAAGTCCATTTAGTTCCAAGTCCCACATAGATTCAGTTTCTGCTGCTCCTGGAGAAATCGTATCTAAATGACTTTTAGACCCATTTTTACCCAGTTTGAACCAATATTTAAATGCATTGTTCAACCTAAGACTGTTAACGTCATGAATATCAGAAATCCATCTGTAATTGTTGTAAAATAACTAGTAGGGATAAAAAAAAAGAAACACTTGAAGAGTTCAAGCACTTTAAATAGTGCTACCTTTTTGCACACTCAGCATAGTGAGTTGTGTCTGAATGTGCGACAAGAAGAAGAAATCTGAGTTATACGCAAACAAACTCAAAGAGCAGCTGCACATTGACAGAAAAGTCGTCGCTGCACGCCGACCTCCTTCTCTTCCCACCCTGAACTCGCTTCAGGCAGGGCACAAAGCTGCTGCTTGTTGCACGACTTCTACATTAGCAGCCCTTCATCACAAGTGTTGAGGCCCGAGTGATGAAGAGGAGCGGGCCGAGGGCGGCGAGCGCAGGAAAAGGAGGGGCCCGTGGCTGCACCTGTACCTCCGGCCAAACGCTAATGAATGCACCCTCGTCAGGAGTCGAGGGGGAAGAAAAGCCTTTAATAAGAACAACAACAGCGTGTTTCATCCTCCTCTCATCCCTCTTTCTCCTCTTCTTTTCAGGAGTAGTCTATTAGCAGGAAAGGGGCACTGCCAAATGAAGTGAGCAGGAGGGAAAAAAAGACTCTGAGAAACAGGGAGCTCGTGTTTGGTGATGCCAACTTGACTATAGAGAAGCAACAAAGCAGCTAAGTGGTTGGGCATGGCGAGGCGACTACAGGAGGGATGAAAGGGGTGTGGATGGGGAAAGGAGGAAGTGTGGGACAGAAAGGGAGAAAGAGGGAGAGAAGGGAGACCTGGAATATAAAAACCAGAGTCCAGTAATCAAAGCTAATGGCTCCATTGTGTCTAGAAAGCATCTGATAGCTTCAGAGTGCAGAGTGGAGAGGTGGTGGTGCTGAGGAGGTGTGGTCCGAGTGTGTGTGTGTGTGTGTGTGAGGGTTAACACCTGCTCCTTTGTGGTTTAAAAGCTCAGCAGTGACTATGACACACACATCTCTCCTTAAAAGGGTTATTACAGCAGCCTGTGTGTTTTCACTTTATTATTATATTTAGCATAGTTATGATTGTCAGGCCCTCAGCTCACAGGGGCCACGGCCCCCTGCGCCAGCACCGCCTCTTGTTTCTCCACAGACTACAATCAGGAGTACCACTCAGATGCTGGAAATTACAGGGGGGGAGTGATGGGAGGTGGGCGGGGAGGGCCGGGACGGGAGAAGTAGTCTAAACAACAGTTTGTTTTCCATGTAACCCCTGTTTGTGACAAAGTGAACACGATGTTAGTCAGTGGGTTTAAAGTGTGTTTTTGTTTTCCGCCGTGACACCGTGTGTGGAAGGATGTTTGTGAGAATAAAAGACGTGATGGTCTCTTTGCGTCAGCGCTGCCTTTCAATGGGAACATTCTGAACGAGGCTTATTATAGCAGCTGTTTAGAAGCAAAGACAATAAACTCTGGAGAAATAACCTCCGATGGTTTCTTTCATTCTTTTTTCCTCTGTCTCTTCCTTTTTTTGCCTCGCTCTCACCTTCCCTTTCTCTGTCTTTCCTCTTTTCATCCCAGATGAGTGTGGAGGGTGACGACAAGCGAACTCGCACTCGGTCAAAGGGAATCAGAGGTGAGTGTTGGTAACAGCTCTCCACCTTGTCGGGTCCTCGCAGCTGTTAAATATATACACCGTATTCACATGCAAACATCAGTCCTGCTGAGTGCTTCTCTTTATGTTTGTGTACAGATGGAAATGCTCATTTGTCCTCTACGTTTAAAACTGAAATCCTCATCTTATTCAGCATTTTTAAACAAAATCATTGAATTCATCTTTCTTTATTATGCTTTTCAAACTTAGACACAACTTGGTCAAACTTGACAGTGTTTGTATTTCTTTGTTTTTTATGTAAATCGTAATAGTTTTACTGTTAACATCATGTAAGATCAGTAGTAACACCTACTAGATCACTAAATCTTATATGAGACATAAAAAGGATCTCATTCGTTCTCCCTAATGAAAGAAAAACTTCAAATTCTATGGATTTGATTGGCCAATTGTTTACTAGTTTTTTTTGGTCTTTAAAATATCTGGGTCTTTCTTCAGTAAAGCTGCTGGTTTTAGTCCAGTTTTATGAATAAAGCTCACAAGTCTGCTTTTTAGTAAAAGTCAGTGAAGGTTTGTGACTCTATTTACCAGGAAATTAAAAACAACAATAAATGTAGCATTTGGGAAAGATTCATTACAAAACATTTTATTAATCTGAGTTATTTATTTGGCTTCACATAAAAATGTTAAAATGCTTCTCTGCATCAACAGCCTGTGCTAGCAGGACAACATTCTAACCTTTTTTGTATTGCAGTTGAGGGCCACTCAAACTCACACCGACAGCTGCATAAACAGCCCACGGGCCACACTTTGAACACCTCTTTACTGTAGACTCTTATCAAACTCTTTTTTACTATAAATTAAACCTTAGTCTTCAGATTTAAAGTTTTCCAATTTATTTATATTAAAATCACTTAAAAAATTTAAAGCATATCAGTCTGGACCAAATTTATACTTTCAAAATACATGTAAACACTTAAAGCTGCACTCGTTGATTTGGTAAACAATGTAGCTTTTAACATTTTTTTAATGCCTCTTAACAACGTTCTAACATAGTATAGCTATAAATATATTGTGGAGATAAAAAACAAAACAAAAGAAATCAATAAAGTGGTTGTCCCGCAATTCTCTAAAAACTTCAGACAATCCTATCGTTCGGACCGAACGATAGGATTGGACAATCCGGCTGTCTGTCTGCCGCACTGCTTGGATCCGCCATTAATCCGCCCGGGCGCATTTTGCAGCAGAACATCCCGGAAGTGAGTGGAGGACACAAACAGCCGGCTGTTAGCGCTTCCATTTTAGTAAAAAATACCAGTCACCCAAAAAAAAACCAACACATTTTCAGCTAGCAGAAAACTAAAAACGTTTGGAGGTGAAAAGAGGAAAAACCTGGGGGAATGTATCTACGGCTGGAGTTAGACTCTGCATTGTTACCGTGTCAAAGCAGGGTCCCATGTCCGCGGAAAGGCTGGCCTACAGATTATACCCGACGGGAGGGGTGAGTGCTCTGAGACGTGTTTCTGTAAAATAGCTAGCAATACATAGCTTGTTTACAACGCTGCAGAGTGCAGCTTTAAAGTGATAATATGCAGTTTTGCTTGTTTTGGGCTCCCTCTGGTGTCCGTTTTAAATCACTGCATTACACAAGTTAGCATATTGTTTCAGCTTATAAACGCCTAAATCTACCTGTTGAAATGTCTCCTCAGCCTTCATAGCTTTCTACTGGAGCGGTTATTTACTCCTTCAAAGAAATCAGCTGTGTTCAAGCAGGGAGAGATTGAAAAAAATCAGGAATCTTGAACTAAAAACACAACAGCACTAGCATATTATCTTGCAATCGTGGTATTCCGGATCTAATCACCAGATGGGGCTAAGTGACTTTTCATTAACCCTGTAAAGAGTCATATTAGCACAGACTGGCTCAAGGAAAAGATTTAAAAATATGAAAAAGTTGCATATTATCACTTTAAGTTTGACTTAAAATTTAAGTTTCAAAATCATCATAGACTGTCATAATATTATAAAACGTTTGTGTTGTTCAATGACATACCAATATTTTAAATTTCAAGCTCTGTTGGGCCTTTTTTAAAATTGTTTATGAATAATAGACATACTAGTAAAGTGCAGCGCCACCAATGTCCACTAGGGGGCTAACTCTCCAAAGCAAACCTAATACAGGTAAAATACCTGTTGTTTTAAATACAGAAGTAAAAGATAAAATATAGAACAGTGTGTTATTTCATACAAACAAAAGAAAGGTGAAAGTAGTTCTGTTGGTGTAAAAGGTGTAAACACTCAACTAGCGAGAAGCTAATTAGCTTAGCAGAGCAGCTGTAGCTAATGCTACATTGGAACATTCAGGTAAACTCTTCAGCATTTTTTCAAAGTTATTTATTTTAAATGACCCAGCTAAATTGGAATTCGTTAAACTGCAATTAGCTAAACTGAGCAAAACAGCTATAAGATCATATTTTTATCAGCTACCTGATGGAAACTCAAAGGCCTAAAAGTTGAGTTCAAGTCAGAACAACAACAAAAAATCATCACAAATTCCAACATGGAAAATCTGACCAGTCCTGACTTCAAAATCAAAGATGGCTGACTTGCATATAAAATGCTAATAAGCTGTTTAGTGGCTGTTTTTGTCTCATTAAATCAGTCATTCACATAAATCTTTATTAGCAAACATGTTGCTACAATGTTTGAAGGCAAAAATCAGAATAAAATACTGTGCTTCATAAATACAAGAGTGTACTTCCAAAGTAAACATACCATAGTATAGTTACAGGCACAAAGGAGCATTTATGTTTTATTTATTTGTTTTTAATTTATAAATATATTTTGAAGCACTAACATCTGATTAAATGTAATTTTATTGTTTTTGCTCAACAGAAAGGCAGCATTTTAATGAAACTATTTGTTTCTCGTACATCTAAAACTGATGAACTACTGAAGTCAGCTCCATTAAAAATGGTTATCAGAGCTAACATTAACAAACACAAACATGGGTTTAAATCAGCCAGTTTTACAGATATTGAGCTAAAATGTGGTGTCGTAGTAGCTGAGAGTGGTTGACATCACACACTAGGATCACTAACAGCTCATGGGAGATCTTGCAGCATTTCATGAGAATTTGCAGGAAGTTCTTTTTAGGTTTAAACAAAACAGCAATAGCTCCTTCGTTCCTCAACATTAGTGGATTTTATTTGAAAACTTAAATGAACTGTTTAATTATATTGAATTTTATTGATTTTAATGGATGCAGATATGAAAATTTGCTGCTCAGAACCTGGAAACATAAACTAAATGTTGTTTTAGACTAAATCTGTGCAGCTGAACCTGCAGCTCTTGCAAACTGATGACAGAAAACAGAAGAAAAAAGCCACCTTCTAATCATTTCTGCCTTTAATCCAAATATAGATATTGTTATAGAGTATTGTGCTTATTATGAACATTGTGTGTGTTTATGGGTAAGCGCACACAGTGTTGTGGCAGTATATGAATGAGTGTTTATGTACATATTTATACGTGTGTGTGTGTGTGTGTGAGTGTTTGATGCTTTGAAGCGAGACAGCAGAGCGGCAGTTCATGAAGCATTCAGAGCGCAAGAAGGCGTCCAGCTTTTCCAACTGCATGATGAAAGACTGAGAAACTGAAATGCTGCACAAACACACACACACATCAACAATCTGTGTGTGTGTGTGTGTGTGTGTTTATTTTCTTTGCTGTTGGAGTATCCTGATACCCAGAGTTTTTCTGACATGTGATTAATGCATGTGATATCAGAGCCCAAACTGAATTCTCCAGGATGGTATTGTTTTCTTATTTTTGCTCCAAATGAAAATAGGATATTTCTCCAAACTCATTCTATCGTTCCAACTCTCAATCGATGGCTGCAGCCAGCCGAGAGCGGCGTGTTGTTCGTGAGCCCAGCTTGATTTATGTTTTGAAGGCAATTACTATAAGTTGTCCCTGAAAGAGGTGCTGTTTTCTACTGATGAAGGCAGTTTTCCTTTTTAATTTCATTTTCTCAATTATGAGAACTAAAGTGTAACAATTAATCTTGTTTTCCTGCTGAAGTCTGCATATAATTTGTACCTTATTTTCTTCAGAGCAGCATTATGCATTTTGGCTGATTTAGGTTTTCTCTCTGAGTGTGTTTATGTGTGTTGTTGTTCATTCAGTATGTTTTCACCTGCTACAGCTTACTCTCCTGTTTGTTTTGTGCTTGGTTTTGCATGTTGATGTATATGTGTGTGTGTGCGTGTGTGTAACTCAGGAGGAGTGTGTTTTTCCTCCTGATCATGCAGTCAGCAATGTGTGAGCCTCTATGAGGAAATCCTCCTGGGGTTTTGTATGCATTTGTGATTTATTGATCTGGGTTTCTTTTAGCAGCGCAGCGTTTTGAGCAGTCATTCACCTTTGTTCTCCCTCCTTGTATCTCCCCCACCTCTTTCCCTCCCCCTTCTCTTTCAGTTCCTATTGAGCTTGTAGGACAAGAGCTGAGGTAAGGAAGCACCTTCATCTTTTTGGTGAAATCCTTTCATAGATTTCTTTTATGTGCACCGCCGTGCAGCAGCCCCCTGCTCTCATAGACTCTCGATTGGAGCTTCTGTAAACTGCTGTATAGTTTTTATTCCTTATCATCAGCACTTCTCAGCTCGTGGTCAGGGCCTCCAACAGGCTGATATTGATTTTCACAGCCTTTTGCTTCTCCTTCTATGAACACATACAGTAAATGCAACAAAAGGGGGTGTATGATCTTTTAGTCTTATGTTGGAAGGATACAGCACAAGGAGCGAGGATAGATTATCTGATGTTGTCTTCTGGCCTCACCTCCACCCACACTTACTCTTTTTTCCGCCTGGTCATTTCCCACCCAGGTGACAGGATAAATCCAGTATCTCACTGGGCTGCAACTGTTGGCGACAAACTGCAAAGGAGGGACTTTCTATAATGTCTCAAAACGTTCACAAAGGTTCTCGATTTTGTCACACGAGTGTCAGAGCATCTCTCTTGTGTTGCTGGACTTTAGAACATGAAAAAAATATTTGTGAGACAAATTTCCTCTCAAAATATTCACACCAGTGTGCATGTTGGGAGAGGAATGAGAGGCAAGTTTAGCAGAGGTTGGAGACCAAGCTTTGCCTGAAAAGCTGGTGAATAATAAACAAGCTGAGACATAATTGAGAACTTTTTGACTAAGCTGCGACAAGAAAATTTGGGTCACATCCATCCATCCATCCATTTTCTGTAGCCGCTTAATCCTCCACAGAGGGTCGCGGGGCAGCTGGTGCCTATCTCCAGCGGTCAAGGGGCGAGAGGCGGGGGACACCCTGGACGGGTCGCCAGTCCATCGCAGGGCCACACAGAGACGAACGAGACAAACAACCACACACCCACTCACACCTAAGGACAATTTACCAGCCCAATTAGCCTGACAGTCATGTCTTTGGACTGTGGGAGGAAACCGGAGTACCCGGAGGAAACCCACGCACGCACGGGGAGAACATGCAAACTCCACGCAGAGAGGCCGCAGAGCCGGGACGCGAACCCACGACCTCCTTGCTGCGAGGCAACAGTGCTAACCAACTGCGCCACCATGCAGCCAATTTGGGTCACATGTACGTCAAAATTTAAATTGCAGCGTAGTCGAGCACAAAACCATTTTAAAGTACCAATTTAATGTGATATTTAACACTAGTTAGACTAGTTGCCAACAGCCCTGGGGGCTGGTGTGACTGTTTAAACCAGTGGTGTCCAGTCCTGGTCCTGGAGGGCTGGTATCTAGCATGTTTTAGAGGTTTCTCTGCTTCACACACCTGATTTCAGTCAGTGCTGCAGAGCTTAATGACATGCAGAACAGGTAATTCAACCATTGAATCAGGTCTCAAACATGCTGGATACCGGCCCTAGGACTGAGGTTAGACTAACTGTAAACAGTGTTTGCAAGGTAGTTTCCAAAATGTCTCAAAATGTTTGTGGGCTCTCAAACACTGGGGCGACCGGTCCGTGGCCCAGGGGAAGGGAGGCTGCGCTCCATGTGGGCACCCCGGGCTCTATCCCCGGCCCGGCCATGTGTCGAAGCATCCTTTGGCAAGATACTGAACCTCCTGCTGCCCTTCAGGTCTCCCTTGTAAAAGAGATTCTTAATCTCCATGGGATATTACCAGCCTTAATAAGGGTAAAACTAAACATTAAAGTCAGAGTCGTCTCTGTCATCTGAACACTTCTCTATTTACGGTAGATTCAGTCAGTTAGAACGTGAGAAATATGAGACAACTTTTAGAGGAGTTGGAGACCAGAGTGTGAATAAAATGTATGTAAATTATGAACAAATGAAGACACTTTGTGACTGAACTGCAACAAGAATTTAGCATTTATTATGCAATTAAATCTGAAGCCCCACATGACTGCTGTATGTAAAACTTCATGCAAAAGTGTCAAAGTTTGATTCCACCTAAAAGTGTTTGTATTTGATCAGTTTTGTGTCTAACGGGTCAACAACAGTCACAGCCCAGTGAGTTTCTGGTTTAAGGAACCGCTCCTCTTTCCTCCCTTGTTATTCACCTCAGCCCTGATCGGCACTCAGCTCTCCAAAAAAGCTTTAGTTTTTGGGATTAACAAAGGAAAAAAAAAACAGCAGGAAGCCCAGCGAGCGCCTCATTTAAAATGCAAATGCAGCATTTTTTTTAATAAGTGAAATTAATAAAAAGGATAATTGGAGTAATAAAGGGCAATTGCAGGGGGAAGATAATGAGAATTGAAATGAGCCATCCTGAGGGGTCATGGCAACCTGAATCAAAGCAGAGAGGAAGAAAGAGCACTGATGATGATGATGATGATGATGATGACTGGTGAAGAGAGCAGAACAGGGGAAATTACAGCAGGTCTCAGCTGATCCTTATCGCTCATAGTAACAGGATATAGGCCAGGGTTGATGTACGACACACAATATTACGCTTCTCGCGGCTGGATGCCACCTGCATTCATGCATCATGTGTGTCTGCTGGACGCCGTGCACATCTTTCTTTGTGCATGTGCATTTGTGTGACACGTCTGCCCAGTTTGCATGTCTTTGCTTTGTTTTCTTTATCTTAATTTTCTTTTTACTGCCCGTGTTTATCATTGCTGCTGCTGCTGCACAGGGACTAAAATGCACTCGTGTCTTAAACATATCTCTAACCTCCATCCATCCCATCCAGCTGTCCCACCCCTGGATGCAATGGCTCCGGCCATATCAGTGGGAGATACTCACGACACAGAAGGTAGGGCAGATTATAAACCCACCCTCTGTCTGTCCTCCTTCTCTGTCTGTCCTCCTCGACCTTTGCTTTCTGCTCACAAATAAAGTGTTCAATTTTGTGCAAAGGTGTAGATAAGAACATCAATACCACAAACACTAATAACAAAGCCACAGAAATCAGAGGAAACTGCTAGTTTGGACTTGTCCAGTTGTAATAAAATTCATTTCTCACCTCAGATTTCGATAACAGCCTCACTCTACCAGACTGTAATATCATATTCATGTGTTGTTTGCTGAAACCTCACAGTGAAAACAAGCATCCTGTTTTCAATTTAAGGGTTCAGAATTACTGTTTGGTAACTTCCATCTTCATTCGCTGTTTCACCTTCGAACATCTCGGTGTCCTGGTTTGTTTTTAGCTCTAAAGTTACTTAATTATCTTCAGGAATCAATCCTAGTCATGGTTAAAGTACTCACAATTCACAATGTTAACCCAGATGTTTTACTATTTGTACCAAAAAGTGACTTAAATGCTTCCTGAGAATGATGAAGGATGTGTTGACGTGAGAACGGACTGAAACCCCTGAGAAATAATCTAGTTTCAGTCTTTATTACAGACTATCTGCAATATTTTAATCTAAAGGCTGAAATAGCTTGAATTCTGTTTCTGTGTAAAAGTTATAATTTACTATCTTAATTGTTGTTGATAGCTTGATTAACCTTTATATTTGTTTAGCATTATATGGTTATTTCTGCAGAAATATTAAAAATGTCCTTCCAGAGTCCACCAACCCCTGGATGCACTGAGGGTGATTCCTTT
This sequence comes from Callopanchax toddi, assembly GCA_006937965.1. Taxonomy (NCBI): domain Eukaryota; kingdom Metazoa; phylum Chordata; class Actinopteri; order Cyprinodontiformes; family Nothobranchiidae; genus Callopanchax; species Callopanchax toddi. The sequence goes on along the minus strand of SSNR01000045.1, from coordinate 3,170,347 downwards.
AGCTGCTGATGTTAGTGCTTAAAAAAATAACCACAGAATTCCATATAAAAAACTGAGTAATGGGATTCTGACAGCAGTGTAAAGTATTTTAAGATGGCAGCAACACATTGTGGTCTCGACTTCTGTCAGACTAGTTTCAGCTTCTGAAGACGTAACTATTTATCCAAACAGAGGCTGTTCAGGAATCTAATTGCTAAGATATTACCGTATTTATAACTTTTACACATAAACACACTTCAAAGTGGCAGAAAAATCCATTAACCCCCCTTAAAACTCCAATGGACAGTCAATTAAACACAGCTTTACTGTTTAAGGTAGTAATCCTGCAAAAAAAACTTTAGAATGGATGAAACTTTTATGATTTTGGATTTATCGATTTATGCTGCATCATTTCAGTTTAGCTTCAATCATGTTTAATATATATTTGCTGTTATTAAGTCAGCTTGATATCAAATATCCTCAATATAGACACTTTTAAATGAACATCTTTAACACCTCATTTAAAGACAGAACAGCTTCTATAATAACCAAAGTGTGGGAAAATGAATGGACACACCTTTAGAAAAACTCATTTAAGTGATTTAGCATCAAATGTAGTCTAGGTCTGACATTAAGCTCTACTTAAATCAGCTCCTTTTTTGTTGCATTTTAACGAAAATAAAGAATATTAGATTTAAAAAGAGACTAAAGACAAGCTTTTACCATAAATAGTCCTAAAACAGCTGTCTGATCTTTATAAGTAATTTTAAATATATAATATCTAAGATAAAAGTTGTTTACGATTTTACACATTTTAAAAGTTAATGAAAGTATTCAATTTAACACATTTTCTTAAAATTGTTTCTTTGATGCTTTGGAACAAAATCACAAATCTTAGATCTTCAGCTCAGAGTTTGTCATTTAATTTGCTGTAAAATTATTATTCAGGTGAAATAAATACATTTAAAGCCAAACCAGAGTTAATGAAAGTATTCAATTTAACACATTTTCTTAAAATTGTTTCTTTGATGCTTTGGAACAAAATCACAAATCTTAGATCTTCAGCTCAGAGTTTGTCATTTAATTTGCTGTAAAATTATTATTCAGGTGAAATAAATACATTTAAAGCCAAACCAGAGTTAATGAAAGTATTCAATTTAACACATTTTCTTAAAATTGTTTCTTTGATGCTTTGGAACAAAATCACAAATCTTAGATCTTCAGCTCAGAGTTTGTCATTTAATTTGCTGTAAAATTATTATTCAGGTGAAATAAATACATTTAAAGCCAAACCAGAGTTAATGAAAGTATTCAATTTAACACATTTTCTTAAAATTGTTTCTTTGATGCTTTGGAACAAAATCACAAATCTTAGATCTTCAGCTCAGAGTTTGTCATTTAATTTGCTGTAAAATTATTATTCAGGTGAAATAAATACATTTAAAGCCAAACCAGAGTTAATGAAAGTATTCAATTTAACACATTTTCTTAAAATTGTTTCTTTGATGCTTTGGAACAAAATCACAAATCTTAGATCTTCAGCTCAGAGTTTGTCATTTAATTTGCTGTAAAATTATTATTCAGGTGAAATAAATACATTTAAAGCCAAACCAGAGTTAATGAAAAGCTGAATGATGTGTTGGTGTGATTTTACGTCAGCTGTTTGAAGAAAACTCTCAGGTCTGAAGCTTGCAGCGCTGAGGTGTCATTTCTTCAGGTTTTCGCTCATTTTTCCTGCTTCCACTCCTCGTCTCTGTCGTCGCCCTCAGAGATCCTGGGAGACTTGGGGTGGTGGTGGTGTGGGGCTTAGCGGTTTGTGACTCCTCTTTATTGAAGGGAAGATATTAGCTATCTGTTTACATGTGTATTCGTTCAGCAGGCAATTTCAGATGCACTTTGTTTATAGATCGTCCCTCGGTCTCCCTCGGCGCCTCACAGGTGAGAATAAGAGGGAGTTTATTGGATTTCACCCTCCGCTGCCTCGCCCGCCAGCCCGCCTCTCCATACAAGTTGTTCATTAAACGTTCCACTCAATTGGCTGGGATTGGTTTGGATGTGTGAGTGAGCGAGCATGGCGCCCCCCTCAGGCCACATTTCACACTGAAACAGCTGCTTCACGCTTCTTCATCTCAAACACTTTTCTGTCCTCTTTAAACCTGATGAGGTTTTACTACAGATCTCCGAGTGTTTTTTGTTTCTGTGATTAATCTGGTTTTTTTTTCTTTTCTTTCTCATTAGCATCCTGGGTTGCCCCATAGCGAGGAAGCGCCGGCTGGAGGAGGCAGAGGCCGAGCAGGAGCAGGAACAGGAATCGGAGAAGCCTGCCTCCAAGAGGAAGTCCCACCCCCTGAAACTCGCCCTGGACGAGGGCTTCAGCGCTGAGAGCGACGCCAGCAGCGAGGCAGAGGGTGAGGCAGAGAAGGGTGGAGGGAAGGAGGAGGATGCCGAGGAGGCAGGAGGAGAGGAGGAAAAGAAGGATGCAGGAAAGGAAGTGCTGTCGGAAGAGCTCCTCCTTCACGTCGGACAGATGAACGGACAAGAGGAGGAGACGCAGCAGGAGGAGGAGGAGACGAAAGTACCAGGTGATGAAGGTAGGGCTTTATGATTTAGTTCAACACGCAAAATGAATCAAGTATATTTTCGAAAGTGGATCAAGTTTTTCTCTAGTTTGAAGGTGTTTCACTGATTCAAATCTTTAAAGTCTTTATTGTCATCGATTTAGAAAAACAATTTTTCAGCTTCTGAGTACAAATCAAAGGTCAACATAGTGAAGAGAAAAATTTAAATAAAGTGGAACAAATAAATAAGTACAATAACTTTTAGATTCTTTACAGTTACAACCAGATGAATGAAAACTACGTATTAATTTATTTGTTAAAAGGCTGTTCTTAAAGGGATGTTCCTGTTATTCTGTTGCTTTCTATAAGAACCACACCCACCAGTGACATCACTATTAATAAGGCCAATCAAAATGATCCAAATATCCCTTCAATGAAGTCTGAAATAGTTTTTTTTTGTCTTTTTACTAAATCAATACCCCTTAAATTTAGGAGCCTTTTATGTCTGAAGTATTTATACAAGGGTTAAGGTTACAGTTATTTCTCTGAAAATGTTCTGAAATGGACTGAAAACCAGCCAAAGCCTAAGACCACTTTGAGGACCCTCAGAAAGCCTAAAAAATTACTCTTTTCAAAGATCTCAAGAAAGTCTGGCTCATTTAAAGCAAAGTATAAGTAGTGCCTTAAAGATGCATAACGGAAAGGAAACTCTCGGGTCTGGAAAAACTGCAAGCTAAATATGTTGTAGAAAGTTTAGATTCCGACCAGAACAAGCTCCTCTGAGCTGCATTACGTCTGAAGATTTTTTGCTGTCATTGTTTTTGTTCGACCGTCAGCTCACAGTGAATGACTTTAGGAGGCTGCGAGGTGATGCAACTGATGACAGGGATATTGCTGACAACAGCTTAAGCTCACTGCATGACTCAGTTGTTCCTTTTCATCTCCGTTTCTGCAGAAGAAGAGTGTGTGATCATCGAGTCTGAGGTCGGAGCAGCGTCACCTGCAGTCGAGGAGCCTCAGCCTCCCTCTCAGAGCGCCGAAGAGGTGGCCGACTCTCTCCTTCACCTGGGTCAAGTCTCTAACGGCAGTGCTGCCAGCACGGCCGCTCTGCAGCCTGTTGCCATGGAGACCGAAGATGTCAGCGTGGCAGCTGAACGGGGTGAAGAAGTAAAGGACGAGCAGGAGGGGGGCATGAGTGAGGGCGAAGAGGAGGAGGAGGCACAGAGAGTTCAAGTGTTGGAGGAGTCATCTGTTCTCCAGGAGGAGGCGGAGCGTGAGCAAGGGGAGCACATTGACATGAGCAACCATGTGAGCGAAGGAATCCACCTCGAGCAGATCAAAGGTGAAGAGGAGGAAGAGATGGTTGTGTCAGTGCATCAGACGCAGGAGACTCAAGAAGATGATGAGGAGTATGAAGAGGAACACAGGAACCGTTTCCTGTCCATTTCTGATGTGCCAACTGCCGTCCGAACCATCACCAGCACAGCAGCAGCTCAGGGAACACACATCAAGACCGAAGACCGCAGTCCTCTAGAGGACTACAACGGAACCTGTCCACTTGACAAATACGACTCATTCAAACCAGTCTCACTTCAGAACTACAAACCCAGTCCTCCTTTAAGCTACGGCTCCCACAGGGCCAGTCCGCTGGAGGACTACTTCCCCCTCCACCGAGGGGACGACTATAAACTCCACAAGGCCTCGTCCTCGGCCTCCCCTGACATCATCGAAGTGCGATCAGACAAATCGGAGGAGAAGGACTTTGATGACCTGGACGGAGACGACGAACAGGATGATGATGACAGCCTGTCGCAGCGTTCAGCCGTGACTGACGAGTCAGAGATGTTCGACATGACCCGAGGGAACCTGGGCCTCCTGGAGCAAGCCATCGCCCTGAAGGCCGAGCAGGTGAAGTCAGCCGGACCCAGAGAGCTCCTCTGTGCTCCAGATATCCACCATCAGAGATACTTCACCATCGAGGACAGACCCAAGCACCTGGACGTCATACGCAAGACCTACTTCAACAAAGGTAGGCTGGTCCGCTCTGGTTTTTGTTGTTTAAATTATTTTAGCTTTACTTTTCACTTACGTGCCAGAAAATATACCAGAAAAGCATGTTGGTATTTATTTAGGGAAGGATTTTGTGTTTACAGGAGTTTTTTTTTACATCTAAATTATTTATTTTCACCAGACAAAGCCCAGGAGCAAAACCAAATATAGATACTGTTTAGTTGGTGTTGGTTCTCAGACCTCCAGGATGTGGTGACCCTAACAAGTGGACTTCTTTTGGACCCTAAAATCATTTCCTTTCTCATTTAAGAAGCTTTCTCAGTACTGCTGAAAAGCCAGATCTGAACCTGATGTTAGAACTCTAAAACACTGATCCTCCTCCTCAGTACAAACACCAGAGACGCTGCTCTTCTACCGTTGACTTATGTCTCTGTCAGATCACAACATGCCCTATAGGTGGTAATCCAGGATTTTTACCCCCAAACACTTTATTCACACACCTTTTAAACAAATAAACAATCTGGCAAAAGAAAACTGATTTCTTTTACCACTCTAAAATATTTCCCCTTGAGAAGAAACATCTGGTTTAATTGCTAAAAATGTGATTCCATCCCTTTGCTATTAGATCTTTGTTAGTTCCCTCTACAGTATGTTTTTATGTTAGTTAGCAAAATATCTCATGAACTACTGAACATATTTTAATGAAACTCTCAGAAACCAGTAACTGGATGTTCGTCTACAACATTTGGAGTCAGCTTAATTCAAGATGGCCTTTGTATCTAATTAACTTTAGCAGACACCAAAATGCCTTTAATCCTTTTGATTTTATAGATCTTGAGCTAAAATTAGGTGTTGTAGTAGCTGAAAGTCATTTACATCACACACTCTGAGGGCTAACAGATCCAGCATAAAGTTAAATTTAAGATTTGATCAAAACAACTATTACTCCATCATAAGATGGTCTTAGTTTAAAACTCATGATAGGCAGCAGGTGACGTGTATTCCTTCAGTGGATGAAAGAACCTAAAATAGTTTTTATTAGGACTTAATGAGAAATGTGAGCGTTCAGACAATCCTGAGGTAAACAAACGTGAGTAGTCGTGTTGTTCAGATGAACAGAGTACCAGAAATACTGAGTTCTGCTAAGATCTATTCCCTCTTCATTGTGATGGTATGAAGTGTCTCCAGCTGAACAGGTGACCACTGAGTGTGGAGAGGAAGTGCTCCAAGAGGGTGATGGAGCAGCATGTTGAGTGGAGCAGGAGGAGGAGGAGTGGAGTTGTTCCTCAGTCAGCGTATGTGGAGTGTTTGTTTACGTTCGGGCCTTGTTTTTCTCTGTTGGCACTCTGCCCACTTGTCATGCTCACGGTGGAGCAGCAGTGTGATTACATGGCTCGTCATGCTGCCCTCTCCTTGGCCTCAGCTCCCTCCTGTGGTGGCGTTCCTGTTCTGTTCAGCGCTAATTAGGAGATACATGTCTCGTTAACATTCAATTTGAAGGCCAATAGAGCATCACACCATCCTCTTGCTCCTTTTTCCCTTTTCTGTTGAGTGGCTTACCTCTAAAACCATTTATTTTTTCAATAAATTCAAAAGAAACCATACAAAAGAGACAAAACTTCCAAAATTACAGTTAAATTGACACATAATGCAGAAACAGAACACCTTTTAGGCGATTGTCCTTTTTTCATCCTCAGGGTTAGACGAGTTTTTTAACAGCAATTATAGAAGTCTTTGAAGATTTTAATTCTCTATGAAAAAGCAGCTCATACAAAAACTAACATGAGCATTATCAGTGTGTACAGCTAGTGTTGGGAAATTATTTTTTTTTGCATTTGTTCTCATTCATAATATTTTTTGTTCATATTCATTTGCTCTACTGGGCTGCACTTTGGACACGCCTGTTTTAACCAATTATGACCATATCTGGTCACTTTAAATCTTGATCTGCAGCCTAAACCTGATCAATATTTTCAAATGTAAAACAGAAAAGTTAAGTAAGTAAAGAAGTAAAATAGAAGTCTTGTCATCTAATAACCCCAATGAGCTTTAAGTTTCCAGGTATTTCAGTGAGTGCCCATTATAGGGTTAAAGGGATATTTTGGCTGATTTTATGTGTTTCTGTTTTTTTTAATTCAGGAAGCTCTCTACGATGGGTAAGATAGCAATTATTTATAACATTTACACAGAAACACACTTCAAAATACCCAGAATATCCCTTGGAAAGCTTTTAAACCCTCATCTCAGACGGAGTGAAACAGAAATAAAGTGAAGTTGGTGGATGAAGAAAAAATCCACTTATAAGTAGATTTTAAACGATTGGTTTTTGTGTTTTCAAATGTTGGTTTGTCCAAAAACAAAACAGGATTTTTTAAAATGAGGTGCAAACCAGGTTGCACATAATCAAAGAGTCACATTTAGACTAATCCAGGAAACACCTCGTGCGTTTACACAGACATGAAGGGATACAGATGGTGTTGCTGTGGTACAGTTGTCTGAAATATGTCTAGATTTCATGCTCAGCCAAGCAGACTGTCTGATGGCATCAACCACTTGCTTTTGTCCTCTTTTCTTCTCCTCTTCCCTTTCTCCTGATTCCTCCTTTTTAACCCTGTCTAATCCAGAGAGGCCAGAGAAGAGAGAGAACAAGTGTCCCACGCCGGGCTGTGACGGGACGGGCCACGTGACTGGTCTCTACCCCCACCACCGCAGCCTGTCGGGCTGTCCGCACAAGGACAGGATCCCCCCAGAGAGTGAGGACTTTTTGTTTATGGTCTGAAATCAACAATAATGTGAAGGAAAATAATTTTTAAAAAACACCGTATGTCTTCTAATACCAGATTCTTTGTGATCAGTGGCAGCCACTTTGGTTTTAGTCTTAGTGTTTTGGACTAAAATGCTGATTAGTTTTCGTCACATTTTAGTCATGTCTATATGTGATAGTTTTAGTCCAGTTTTAGTAGACACAAACTCAAAAGGTTTTAGTCTAATTTAGTTTAAAAAAGTATTAATTATTTAGCAAAGTAATTTAGGTCAATAAGTTGGACATTAGAATCATTCACATCAATCAATTCAGAAGTCCCAAGGCCGTTTTGGCATTAAACAGGAAAAGTAATGAAAAACGTCCAAAATGGATGAAACTACAGTATCCAAAGTATTCAATCAATACTATAGGTATTGGTCTAACATTCGGCTATAATGATAACAAAGATATGTTGCTGTTTAATGAGTAAAATCACTAATCAGGACTTTAAGCATTAGCTCATCAGCAGTTTCAATGGGCCAAATGTAGCACCACATTTTTTTGTAAAACAAAGAAACAACAAAACAAAGTAAATGACTCACTGTGGAGTTGATTAAATAAGGACACAATATGGAATCAATCAGCAAGGTTGTCACAAGCTGTCAAGAAGTTTTCATTCAATAAGTAGCCTATATATTTGATGAGAGACTGTGCTACCGGAGACAAAACAGACTGAAGGCTGAAATACACAGGAGACATCAGCGCTGAACCACATCGCGCCCGCGCCGTTATTTTAATTAAAAACCATTGTAGTCCGTCAGATCACTCACACGGGGACCGCCATAGCGCGTCCCAGAAACACAAGTCCACGCCACGGCGCTAAAGATACGCACCAGTTTCAATTTTGCACATGGCACAGCTGAAACGCGTGTGTCACAACATGGTGGAGTACTTTATGACACTGATATTACGACACAGAACGGCTCCTGGCACTTCTAAATGTGTAGTCACTTCTTTTAAGTATTGCTAGCTTTTAACTATTATAATAAATAGCTTACTTACCTACTTTGAAGGAATTAAAGAGTCCCACAACACACGATGGCAGCTCTGATCACTACAAACAAAAGATCCACTTCCAGCTTCCTGTTCTCAATTCCAGTGTGATGTTGTGATTATCAAAAACAGTCACATAGACATCAAAAACACGCAATTTTAATATAATATTGCAAGCAGCGTTCTATGGTGCGCAGCTTCAGGAACGGGTCCTGTAGATGCCAGAACCGTGGCGCATCCGCGGCGCTGGCGTCTCCGGTGTATTTCAGGCTTCATCATCGCCCCTGGAACTAATAACGGAAGGGCTCAATCCCACCACAATAAAAGCTGTGCTTGGAAGTGGAAGTGGAAGTTTGTCACAGCAAAAAGAGTTGACCCAAATACCGTATTTGCCCGAATATAGGACGACCCTGATTATAAGACGACCCCCATTTTTCAAGACTGATGTTCAGAAAAAAGAATAAATTCACTTTATAAAAAAAACTATTTTTAATTAAATTTTGAGAAAATAGTTTATATGATACCTTAATTACAGACTGTTTTAATATTTGCTTATTAATCAGACAGGAATTAAAGTTCTCTGTGACAACAGATTTCAGTCAATTGGAAAAAAAAGAGAGAAAAAATAAGCTCCAGTCAATTTCCTCTCTTCCTCACTCTGGCTGAGTGGGCTCACCTCCCTCCTCCCTCTCTTGTTCTCTCTCTCACTGAGACTGTGTGTTTGTGTGTGTGTCAAGCCTTTACCGTAATTATGCAGTGAGACGTGCAGCTTCAGAAACGGGTCCTGTCTGTGGACGCCAGGCAGCGCTGGATTCTCCGGTGTTTTTCAGGCTTGAGGAAGAATGCCTGTGTGAATCGAGCGACGCGCTCAGCTGTACAGAGCTCACGCTGAAAACACTGCAGCCGCAGCGGGTCCAGTAATCCCAAATCACCGAGATCCAACAGAAGGTGTCGGCTCCGTACGTACTAAACAGAACCGGACCGAACCAAAAGCCAAACTAGTCTGAAAACGCCAGAAGTTGATCTGGCTGGCGCTGGACTTTGCCATCAGGTGTTTTAATCCTCAGTGGACCTGTAACTTTGAGGTGGAGCGGACGTCTGGGACCGCTCGTGGTCTAGCTGCTTCCTGCTGGCGCCGCTTCTGCCGTTTGAACATAAAGCACGCACCCCCTGCTGAGGCACGATAGTAAGACGACCCCCCCTTTTTTAAATTATTTTTAATGAAAAAAACCTTGTCTTATATGCGAGCAAATACGGTACTGTTCCATGACTCCACACACTTACGCTTTTGTCTCGTCTCTCCAACATTAACTCACAGACGTCTCATCTCATTTTAGTCATCAAAGAGCCGCGTTTAGCTCGTCAGCGTCTCGTTAACATCTAGAAAAAAGGTGACTTAATGCTATAATTTTGTTACAGTAACAATTAAAACACAACAACAGCGACGAACGCCAAAAAAATAACTAAATCAACAGTTTGGGCAGTGTTACAACCCTGTGGGTCTGATCAGGTCATTTTACCTGCTGCAGCTGATTGCAGTGTGGAAAACCTGTGGACCTGGGAAGCCTCTGTATTTAAATCCTGACATTGTCTAACCCTGCCTCTCTCTGCTCTCCCCACAGGTCTGCTGCCATATTTCTGTTTGTGCCACGTTTGCAACTTATAATTTAACCTTTGTTTCTTTTCACAGGTCAATTAGATTTAGGATTAGGACAAATAAATTATATTTGATCATTTTTTTTACGTGGTGTGTCTCTCCTTTTTGTTATGGCCACGTGAGCCAGGCCGTAACAATTGGGGGCTCATCTGGGATCACCCTGGCAGGTAACTTTTACCTTTGACAAATTAAACAATTAGGGCTCATTCATAAGAGTTCAGGTAGAGGAGCTGTGTGCCTCAGGTAGAGAATGCAGAGCATGAGTGCCTGTTAAGTAGTGATTCAGTTCACTTGGTGCCACTGCTGTTTGGCGCTTTAGGAACTAGGTTTGTATTTATCTTTAGTAATCCTGTTTAACCTAGTTGTGGATAGATCTAACATGCATTTTTGTGTAGTGTTTGGGTTTGTTTTACAGAGAATTCCCTGTGAGGCTGTATGGTGCTGCCCTTTATGGGTTGCACCAGTTTGTTGTTTTCCTGTAGTGCTGTGGTACGTGGTCAGTGTTGGTTGTTTTCGAACACCATCTCGGGGGTACTCCAGGGGTTTTTGTAGGGTTACCTGCTTGCAGGTTGCTTTACATACCTGCTGGTTTTGTGCTCAATCTACCCGCCACAATCCCACATGAAGACTAGGGTTGAGCTTTAGAAAAGTTTTTGTTGGGTAGTTAGAGGGAATCCTCTGGGTGTTAGTTGGCCTTTAGTTTGAGCAGAGTTTTGGCAACTGACTCATTTTTGTGTGGCCTTTTTTTAATATTGTGGCATAATGGGGAGGAGCTAGTAGATGGAAACGTTCAAAGTTGTAGTTTAGAGCCAAAGCTTGTGGTAGCTGTGTGTTGGGTGTGCTAGTGTTTTAGTGTTTCAGCTGTTTTGAGACCAGCCGAATGTATACATTTGACAAAGTGACATACTGACAAAGTGATTTGTCAGTGAAGAAAAGCCCATCTATATTTGTGGGATCACATTGGGTATTTACTGTCTGGATAGCGGTAACTAGTGAATGTGGTACTGGACCATGTTATTGGTGATCACCGTGAGTGTGGAATACATTTGTGTTTTGGTCACTTTTGGTTTATCCTACTGGAGCAGGAATGGGGTTTTAGTGGTCTAGTTTTGTGGTTTTATTTTTGGAGCGGGATACGTAAGTCCACATGTGTTGGTGTTCCTGTTGGGACACCATCTTAAGGAGGGGGGTGTTGCGGCCCTGTAGGTCCGATCAGGTCATTTTACCTGCTGCAGCTGATTGCAGTGTGGAAAACCTGTGGACCTGGGAAGCCTCTGCATTTAAATCCTTCATTATCTAACCCTGCCTCTCTCTGCTCTCCCCACAGGTCTGCTGCCATATTTCTCTTTGTGTCAAGTTTGCAACTTATGATTTAATGTTTTGTTTCTTTTCACAGGCCAATTAGATTTAGGATCAATGAGGAATAGGATTTATTAATTATATTTGATAATGTTTTTGCATGGTTTGTCTCTCTTTTTGCTATGGCCACACGAGCCAGGCTGTAACAGGCAAAATGAAAATATATGAAATGTGAAAAACTGCAAATGTGCAACTTAAAAACTACAATGAGGGGAAAAGATGGGGAAAAATGCAGAGCTGCAAAGAGACATAGCAGCAATAACCCTGATGTGATATTTTAGGCCTCCTTTTTAGGTTTTTATAAGATTTTTTGTTTTAAATCCTCTTTTAAAAACACAATAATAATGTCTGGATGAAATCAGGCTCCATTTATTGGTTTAACTTTGGTACACACTCAAACATCTACCCACAAAATAGTCATGCAGCTGAGTCTGATTTTTAAAACAGTTTTTAGTTTAACAGAAACCAAAATGCAGGGCTGACGCAGGCAGGAGGCAGCTTAAAAATAAAACTACGTTGTATTTAAACCAACCAAAGGCACTGAAGAGAGAAATAATTCAACAGCAGACATCCAGAACAGAAATAACTGGAATCAATGATGTGAATCTTTCACTGAGCAAAGGAAACCAAGGAGCACATAAAGTGAGAGAAGTAAAAATACAGAGATACAGAGTGGCAGTCAGACAGAAAAACCATCAGAACACACAGAAAATGTGAAGCAACACAATAAAATCAAGTCTAAACTGAGTTAACTGGAAGGTTTTTAACAGAACATGACATTAAAAAAGACAACATCAAGAAAATATACAGATTAAATCAGCTTTATGGGTCAGGTCTCATTTAATATCATTAATAATCATTTACAAAATGGACATTTATTTTGACCTCTTCACCATTTTAACACATTTAGAATCAGATCAGAACCAAAGCGAAAGAAATGCCTTTAAGTTGTTCAGAGTCTGACCCTGTGATCTTCTCCTCAGTTCTGGCCATGCATGAAAATGTGCTGAAGTGTCCAACCCCTGGCTGCACCGGTCAGGGTCACGTGAACAGCAACCGCAACACCCACCGCAGGTACGCCATTAGATCTGTTGTTCTGCAGGACATACTTTTACACAGCACATGTGTCGGGCCTCATCAGTGTGATGCTGATTCACAGCGTCCGCAGCTTACTGTCGTTTTAACGTGTACGGTCTTTCTGCCCCTCCAGTCTCTCTGGCTGCCCCATCGCTGCTGCAGAGAAGCTGTCCAAGAGCCACGATAAGCAGCTTCTGCCTCAGCCGGGAGGAGAGCTCCTCAAGGGAAGTCCCAACGACAGGGTGCTGAGGTAGGTCCTCAGTAAACAGAAACTTCAGGGCTGATCTCCACTTTTATTTCTCCCCATATGTGCACAAATATGTCTTATTTCAAGCCTTTTTGTATCAGAGGTCATCAAAATACGACGTAAAGCAGAGACACATTTTTATTTTAAAAAGACGTTTCTGTCATTCTGAATCTCTGTTCTATCAGTTATATATCTACAGTAAAAACCACACCCACCAGGGGACATCACTCAAGTGGGCGGAGCTTCCTCTTACCAGAGCAATGCTCATGGCTACTCAGATCAGGAGAGACACTACTGCAGATCTGTGGTAAATTAGCAGCTAATTTTGGGTGTTTTTTTATCAACTCTTGTTCTAAAAAGCCATACTGGTGCGTTAAATTAAAACCTCTACAGTTTAGCATGTTTATGTTGTTTTTGCTGCTTCAGCCGCATCATTATTTGGATATTGTTCAGTTGAAATAAACAAAACAAACGGTCTCACTCTAAATTGTAAAGGTTTACAAACAGATAATATACACAAGTTGTTTTAAATTTGGCACCACAGCTTTGAGTATTGTCCCAATCAGACGACTCCTTCCTGTTTCTACAGACTCCGCCCACTTTGATATTCCCTTAAGGTTTGTAAATCGTATCTAAAGATGTTGGGTAAATCTAGGGTGTTATAAATTGAGGGGTCATATTTTGACCCGTTCAGGGCTCTAGAGATGAGATAATAAATCTGGGACTATCTGAGTTCTGGTTGTGGTCACCACATGTAGAGGTGGTCTGTGAGTTTGACTTGCAGGCTAATCATTTCTGTCACTTTTAGTGTGACGATCTCTTTATCTCCTTTCATCTCCGTAAACCATCCAGGCACCGTGATCCTGGCCCAAAGAATGATAATTACCACAAACCAGACACTGGTATTATGCTCAGTCCGCGCTCTCCCTCATTGGTATTTTAATTAATAATGCAGTCGATATGCTAATTATCCAAGTTATACGTGCATCTGCGGGAGGATGGGGAAAATAATTGCTTTCCTAGAGGAAAACCTCATCACTGGCTGGACAAAGCATCGGATTAAAACACAATAAGGCTCGCTTTGTTTTTTTCCCCCTCAGATTGTTATTCAAATGAGCTTTCTTGTCTGTTATATGTAGAGCTGAATTCTTTGTGCCGTCTCTGTTCTAATGGCATCTGTGTTGATTTAATAAAAAGGACCAAAAATCCCCAGTGATCAGTGGTAGGAAGTGTTTCTCCTGGGATGAGACCGGCTCTGGTACAGGTCAGGTCATGGAGCTCATTACTGAGAGCAGAAACTGTGACTTCAGCTGTAGAGGAGAATTTTTAAAAAAAACACTTGGAAATGTGATGGAGAGGAACACTCCCCCTTCTCTCCTCTCTTTTCTTTCTCGCTCCTTTGCTTCCCCCTGGTCTATCAGTGGATTTACGCCAACAGGTCTGACAAAAGCCCGGGCTCTCCAGGAAAATGAGAGGGCTTAAAGCTCATAAATTCCTTGCTGTACAACATGCAAATGTGCCCTCTGCTGATAAGAGAGCTTTTAATCCTGCTGCACTCCTGCTAAGTACACCGGTGCTCCTATCTTTACTCTTTCTATTTCACTCGTTTCTCCTATTCTTGTACTCCTTTTTCCCCCTCCAGTTTGTTTTTGTGTCTCTTTTTTCCATCAATCTTCTTTTGATTTTTCATCTTTGTTTTGTCTTTAATCCTGTCTCCGAGCAGCTCCAGCCTGACGTCCTCCCCCTCCTCTCTCCCCCCTACAGGCCCATGTGCTTCGTGAAGCAGCTGGAGGTGCCTCAGTACGGCAGCTACAGGCCCAACATGGCTCCCTCAACGCCTCGTGCCAACCTGGCCAAGGAGCTGGAGAAGTACTCCAAGGTCTCCTTCGATTATGCAAGCTTTGACGCTCAAGTGTTCGGAAAGCGCACGCTTGCTCCAAAGATGACCACCAGCGAAACTTCACCCAAAGCCTTCAAAAGTAAGACTGGAATTCTGGTTTATCCCCCGTGGATCTGGTCAGGATGTGTGCATCGAAGGAAAACTAGATCAGCTGATTTAGGTCATTCATCCTCTTCAGGTTTAAAGCCACAGAAATTCACATTGTTGCATAAAATTATTGAAAAATAATTTAAATATGATTTATTTTTTAACCCATTCAGAAACGGCAACCCGTGTAACTAATTTAGTTACAGAGTTCTGAGCTGCACACCGACTGCCAATTCACTGTTAACTTCACATTGTATATTATGCAGAGTTTATATCTATACTTGTTTTCTGCAAATGAAGCAGTTTCACAATAAAAGCTGAAATAGGATTACATATGGGCATCATCAAGTTGTATTAACTCTGCTCAAATTCAGGCAAAAGTAACCATGTCTTAATTTCGGCTTCTTTATTGATGTATTAATATCATGTTCATGTACAAATGTAGCCATTGCAGGAGTTTTTATGAGGTTTAGTCTGAATTATCAGTTAAATTAAAGCTGATATGTGCAGTATTTTTCTCTGTATCAAAGTTTTCTAAATATTTTAAATTATATTTCAGGTCTAAACTATGATCTATGGGTAGAGTTCCACAACATGTTATTCTTCTGAAGACCCTTCTTCCTCCTATAGACCCCTTTGAATTCTCTCTGACCGGCTAACTTTTTCAACCAATAAAATTCAAATTTCCACATTGTTGGCTGTCTGTCAGCGTGCACTGCGCAAACCTATAGCAGCAGGGGGCGCTCTTGTACAGGACGCTCCGTGTTCTTTTCTATTTACAGTCTCAGGAGAAGTCAGAGCTAATTTCAACTAAATAGTTATCCATTCCCTGACTACCAAGGGATTTATTTTTATTTTTAAACATTTCTTCTCACAGAATGACAAGGCTTGCCAAGGATACGTGTTTATTTTGGTCAAGAACTTAATTCAGGACCGAGTGTTCCCTCATTTCCGGGTTCACCTTCAGTACAGCAGCAGGGGCCGTTGGATTCAAAAACTGCTCTCTTGCTGAAATGCTCCACATACGAGCTTTAATGTCATAAATGTTTTTCTACTATCGCTATCGAAGTTGACTCTCTGTCCTTCCACAGCTAAACCCTCGTTCCCCAAGTCATCGTCACCCAGCCTCAGTCTCCACGGTTACGGGAAGAGCGCCGCCCTGGCCTATGACTACTCCCACGATGCCGAAGCTGCTCACATGGCTGCCACCGCCATCCTTAACTTGTCCACACGCTGCTGGGAGAAACCCGAGAACCTTAGCACCAAACCACAGAACAAGGTATTCTGTTCATGACCATCTGTCTGTATGAGGCGCTTCACCTTCGCTGAACAATAATGTATTTGCCAGTTTCTGTCCTCACATCTCATGACCCACTGGAGGAATTTTGTCATAACTGGATGTTCATTTACAGCTGATTCACTTTTAGATTAAACTCACTTCAAAATGGCTGCCACAACAAGCTGATCTTATAAAACATGGCTGCAACTCAGTCAGTTTTACAGATATTGAGCTAAAACTCCATGTGGTCATAGCTGAGAGTCATTCACTACACATTCTGAGAGTGCTAACTGATCACACACAGTGTTAGTTTCTAGATTTGACCATAACTGTTGCTGTTTATTTCAACATGGGATGATTTTAAAACTCTGGCAGGAAAAGCAGCAGGCCTTTAATTATGAACACATATTAAGCTAAATTAGAACAATGTACATAATCTCATCAGTGTTTAGAAAGGGTGCAGCATTGCCCTGGTGGTCTTTATGTTGCACTTGGAGACGGATTATTAGCTGATTGTAGTTCAGATGAAACATTTCTGGCCACAGCTGGTGAGATCAGAGGAGATAGCAGTGGGTGCGCCCTCCCTTCTCCTTCATTTTTTTCTTCCTCCATCATCTTCACATGAATTTATCATCAGGAGGCTTACAGCAACAGGACGGTGTTGAGATTCAGTTGCATCACCTCTCCCCTCCTCTTTCATCGTTTCATCCCTCCATCCCACACACTTTTCATGTTGTTATTGAATTTGGCTGACTGCCAGTCCCCTGGATTACTTTTCCACCAGGTAGCCTTTTTTCATTATCTGCCGGACCGATCTCCCACTCTGTTTCTCCACCCCCGCCACTCTTTCTTTAATTTTCTCTTCACATCTCCTTTACTTTATCTCCATCTCTTCCTCCATATGCAAGTTTCACTCTTTCTCTGTCTGTCTGTACCTCTTTATTTTCTCTCACTCACTCATTCCGTTCTCTGCGTGCACAGGAGGAATAATTGGAGCACCACTTTCCCCCATATTGTGATTTTTAAAGGCCTTTTTGCTTCACTGAGAAGAAAAAGTGACTGCTTCATCATTTCTTCTCCTTTCATTTCCTGACATGGTTTTAGGAAAAGAAAAAAAGAAAATCAGTGTGTTTGGCAGCAAAGTAACGCAAGATGTTGTTCAGAAAAGGCAGTGATCCAAGAGCAGGCCTAGCTATGCAGATCAGCTGGGAACTGATCTGGAATCAGATTCAGAGTTAGTTGAAATCCAATATTGAAACACCGGAACACTGTGCTCATCAACCTGGGACGTTTCTGGGAACCGTTCCAGTTTTCGTTCTTCCTCTCATAGCGCTTTGATATTTTTAGATCTTGACCAGGCGATACGAGCACCATTTTACATGCAAACCAAAAACATGGCTCCTCTCACCCCGCGCTTTCTGTTCACCTGCCAGCGCTAAAATGAAGTGTGGAGTTTTGAAGCACCGTGTTAGTGCTGCTGGCACCAAAATAACTTGGATTCAACTGTTGACTTTCTTAAGCAGCTGGATGCCAAACAATCCGAAAAAGGGGCTTTATGTCTGAATAAATACTCAGTACAGCTTCAGGGTGATTTCATAAACAAACAGATAAAATAGCAGGAAATTAATTATGTTAGTGTATAAAACTATATATAAACTGTGGATGACATAGCAGTGCAAGGAGATATTTATGAATTAACCCTTTAACTTCCACAAGAAGAAAAAAGTTATAAAAAATGTTTTGGGCATTTTTTGGGGGGGAAATAAATGTATACTGCAATTTATAGAAATAATAATCATATTAAAATAGTAATATAAATTTTAAGATATTCATACAGTAAAATAAAAATTTTTAACTTTTTATTCATATTTTTGAGACCTTTTAAGTACATTGTATGTTTCAATAAGATATAAAATTATTAAATGTGCTCTACCAGGTGGTTGAACTGCCAAAGGCAAGCTAGCATGTTTAGCTAACAAGCTGTAGTTGCTACAGCAATTAAAAATATCTAAGTAGACTTTTTAGTGTACATAATTTGCTTCTTGCGGTATAATTAAGTCAGCAATATATTTCTGTTGTGATTTAGCATATGCTAACTAGGGAGAGATCTACGCTAAACGCTCCACATGCTAGCTAGCTTGATGAGCTTAAAGTATTTGTAATAAAACGAGTTGCAGTTGTTTATGGCAACAGCTAGCTCAGCATTTTTCTGTTAATTTAAAACTTGAGCTCAGTGAAATGAACTAAAAATTTCATCAGCAAGCTAATTTTTATACAAACTAGCTAGCAAGACAAGCTGGGATGTCAAAACAGATTTTAGCTATTTTGAAATGAAACTAGAATTTCATCTCTTGTAATTCATTTATTTCATTAATAATTATGTAGTACAATGCTTAAGAATTAAACATTTTAAAACATTATTGCACAGACACTGCCTGAAGTTTAGGTTCTTTTAAAGTTTTTTTCTAGACATTGCTTCTTTTTGTTGTTGTTGTTTTACAAAGAATATCTTGTTCTGTCTTAAAAAAATTTTTTTAACTTTTCATTATTGCTATAAATTTAGTATGTTCCTATGAGATTTGAGAAAAATAGGCAAAAAAGTGTCATATCTCAAATAAGCTATCTACAGTCGATTCTGAAAGGGATGTTAAAAAAACAAATAAGCAAATATATTGGGTAAATATTTGACATAAGACCTAAAAATCTCAATTATTGACTTTATGCCAAGTTTTCAGCTAATAACTCTTCAGGAATCGACTTGATGGTGTTCAAAACTTACTGTGTTTGGTATTTTTTGAGAGGTGCAACAATGAAAAAAGCAGTTTGTATTACTATGAGAGGCTGTTAGTAACAAAGTGACCAATGAGACAATTTAAAATTGGTTCTTAAGATTTTTTATGTGTAGACTGGTCCATTCCTTCCTGTATGTTTGAATAAAGTTAAATATTAATACCTTACATGAATAGTACTTTGCATTTTATTATAAACAGAATTACCCAAAATGACTAATAAATGCAAACAAGAATATTTGTATTGTTTTTATCTTGGTGTGGAACCTAAAGGGTTCAAATAAAGTATGATTCAAAAAGCAGCTGTTGAAGACTTTTACACTTTATTATATATCCTTATTTCTGGTGTAATACTAAATTATGGGTGGGAAAATAATCAGATATAGTTTGGCGATAAGGATAACCCCTTTCTCCCCTCAGGAAATGGACATTGAGGTAGATGAGAACGGCACCCTGGACCTGAGCATGAAGAAGCCCATTAAACGAGAGGGCAGCCTGTCCGGTACCAGCCCCGGGGTTCGATCCCCAGATCCTTCCTCCTCCTCCTCCTCCTCTTCCTCCTCCCTTCATCACAGCGGAAACAGCGGAATGACCTCACCAAACCTTCATACGTACAAGCAGGAGGACTGGGATGGACCTCTGGATTTCACCAAACCCAATCGCCAAAGGGAAGAGGAAACAGACGAGGTGGGTGCAATTAGACAGAAGCTCCTGAAAACGCAGTGTTTCCTGCTGCTTGAGTCACAAAGGAAATACTGCAACACAAATAACAACTAACAAAACTCCCCCTCAAGCCTTTTGAATGAAAAGTTCTTGTTTACATCACTTTCTTTGTCTATTCGCCTCTCCTTATTTCCTGTCCCGTTTTTCTCTTTCTATTATTAATTTCTTTCAGTGAAATGCAAGAGTTACTCTGCAGTTAAAACATTGCACTGTGTAACAGAGGTGGTGTGTCAGGTGCATTGCACCATCCTGGATTTGGCATATGCTAATTTTCACTCCTTTGAACTTTTTCAAAAGAAATTTAAAGGGCCTTGAATGTTAATTTTTCATGAGGACATTTTGCATTTGGAAACATCACATGTCTACAAAAGAATGAAAGAGGGTCATGTGTGAATTCTGTTGTTTCTCAGCGTTTCTTTGCTTGTTTACAACTATTCAAAGTGTTGCATGGAGGCCATTATCCTAAAAAGATCTCACAGATATCAGGCCTCGCTGAATACATGAAGTGGTGCTGCGGTTTGGTTTTCAGTGCTCTGACTGTGTTCTTTAGATGGAGCATACTGGACATTCGTATGTATCATCGGACCCAGAAGACTGTGACATGATGCAGGACGGTCTGGAGGAGAGGAAGTACCCGGGAGAGGTGACGACCCCCAGCTTCAAAGTCAAGTTTCAGCCCAAAGACAGCAAGAAAGAGTTGCTCTCGTAAGTAACCTGACCAGGAAGTTCACCGGGTCCATCGTCTTAGGACAGCAGGGTGTCCAAAGTGTGACCCTTGGGCCATATGAAGCCCTCAGAAGCCACTTTCATATAACGCATCGTGCCGGCAAATCAGCGTAATACTGCCGCCACGGTGTGTCTTGTAAAAGCGCCGTCGCGGCATGGCGATGCGGCAATTTTGCGGCATTCGTGCCGCCACGATTGGTAGTATTATTACCGCAACGCCAGACTTGTGAATGAAGATTACGCCTTGGCACAACTGAGGGAGGTGTCACTAATGACGTGGCAAAGGTGAGCTGACCCCCGACCGGAAAAAGTATTTAAAAATCAGGTAAACATGGGAAAGCTGTGACGCATTTGTAAACACTCAGCAGAGATGGTAAACGGGAGCGACACCGAGATCCGGGTGCTTCTGGCAATAAGAGCAGAAGCAGAAGTGTCCTGTCTGTTTTCTATGGGCGCTCCCGTCTCACTTCCCTGTAACCCTGCACGTCAACAGCGCGAAGATCACCCCCTTTACCCATACCCCCTTTATACCGCTATTGCGTAATCTTTTGTGAAAAGCACATGATTGCGCACAATTACCGGCACGGTCTGAACACTTATGAACGACCAGAGGCTCCCAGCTTCACGGCACATTGGCGGCAATGTTTTATGAAAGCAGCTAGAGGGGGCTTTTGACTTCATTTCAGTCCGTTTTCTTGATATATTATCTTGTGATTTCTTCTCATTCCTTCTGTCTAAAAGATAAAATTCTCAACTTTAAAGAGAAACGTTCTTCTTTTTTCTGTCTTTTCTCCTTCCTGATCCCTGCCTGTTGCTCCTCCTCTTGTTCTGCAGCTGTCCCACACCTGGCTGTGACGGCAGTGGACACATCACAGGAAACTACGCTTCCCACCGCAGGTGAGCTCAGTCTCCGGCTGTCATTCGACTGTTAGCGTGCCGCTTCTTTTTAAGTGAAGTGTTAGCGCCACAGAGACTCTGCTGCCCGCTCTGAGCCCCGAGTCCAAAGCAGGCGAACCAAGACTAATTCAAATATTTTATTTGATCCTGACATGCCAGAGGCAGTAATGTAGTGAGAGCCCAGAAAGCAGAGACGGTCATTTACTTTGATATGCATCAGTAATTTACTTCCTTCTGTCTGCCCTCTTATTCCTAAATGACCTTGGTATGCCTCGCATTCTTGATTTCCCTTCACTCACGTCTCGTTCCTCTCTCCTTTCAATCCCCTCACACCCTCGGTTTTCCTCGTCCTCTCCTTCCTCTGCCTGTCCTTCGCTCTTTCTCCTTTCTCTCTCAGTCTGTCTGGGTGTCCTCTCGCTGATAAGAGCCTTCGGTCCCTCATGGCGGCCCACACCCCTGAACTCAAGTATGTCTGCTCTACACCTTCGTTGCCTTTCCACTGCCACTTCAGCGCTCTGCTACAGACACCGCTCAGCGCTACAGAGCTTCATTCTGCTGATGTTAACTTTATCTTTAGTAGCTGGCTGCTGTATCTGCTGCTGCTGCATCTGTCATGGTGTTTTTTTATTCTCCTGCAAATGGATTGCTTTCACTTCAGTCAGTTCATATAAATCTAAAATTGAACTGTATATCTGCAGTAAAGCTCTTCTAGAAACCAGGCTCTTCACCCCTCAGTTTAATGTAGTATACTTTTTTTTTTAAAGCCTGAAATAATGAGAATAAATAACATTTGTTCATGTTTAATTTCCCTAAAAGATTCAGGGTTTCAGGTTAGATAATGAACTCTTCCTGTTCTCAGATGTCCCACCCCAGGATGCGACGGCTCAGGTCACATCACAGGAAACTACGCGTCTCACAGGAGGTAACAAATACACAAAGAAACGCTAACATTCACATAAACACACAGTCAGTCAGTCAGCGAGGCCTAGTGACAGCTCATGGTAGAGTTAGACAGGGACCACATGCACATCTTCCCACTTTCAGGCGTTTTTAAGCTGATTTGAGTTTTCATTTGGTTGAACAACCTCTTGAAAATGATTCTGCCTTCTCATGTTCTCTCCCTTTTTGAAGCAGTCACCTTACCAGAACGTTTTTCTACCCTTTGTTATCAACTCCATACTTTCTGTTTTCAGTCTCTCTGGGTGCCCGCGTGCCAAGAAAAGTGGAATTAAAACTCCTACCAAGGACAACCAGGAGGACTCCGAGCTTTTAAAGTTCGTACCGCTCAGACAGCCATAACGTCTGCTTTTAGCATGACTGACGGTAAAAGTAAAATGCAATAAAGGACAGAGAGATAGAGAAAGAAAGAGAGGACAGTCACTGTGACTCACATGCAGAGGTACTGACCTTCCTGCATAACTGCATCAAACAATAAGGCTGATGGGAAAACATACTCCTACTGCAGATACTGACTGAATGTAGTTCATGGTACTAATAGAGCACGATGCATTGGAAAGACATTCTGCATTTGCACACAAAACTGTTAATATAGCAGCATGTTGATAGCTGGTAATACTGCTGTACCAAGCAAACGTAAAATGTAACTAAACCAGGAAGAGACACTGTACATCTTTTCACTTTTACCTCAAAAATAATTTTCTCTACACATTTTATACTCGACTTCTTCCTTTCTGATCCTTTTCATTTTGTTCCCCGCTGCAGTGCTTTAACATTCCCTCTCCTTTCTCTCCTCCTGGGTTCCTCTCGTCCTTGTCTTCTTCCCAGTAGATGCCCGGTGCCGGGCTGCGACAGCCTGGGTCACATTAGTGGAAAGTACGCCACGCATCGCAGCGCTTACGGATGTCCTCTGGCAGCCCGCAGGCAGAAGGAGGGTCTCCTGAACGGGACGCCCTTCAGCTGGAAGGCCTTCAAGACCGAGGGGCCGACCTGCCCCACCCCCGGGTGTGACGGCTCCGGACACGCTAACGGGAGTTTCCTCACACACCGCAGGTGAGCTGAAAACGTCTGATGGTTTACATTGATTTCTAACCTGAAGAATCAAATCTCCTGATCTAAAAATTACCAGCCAGTATCGCTCTAAAAGGCTATGACACAAATCACAAATTAACCTCTTTTCATTGAGTTCAGGATGTTTTTGATACACAGCAGAGGAAAGCTGCTTACAGAGGCCAGATGTCCTACTAGTGATTGATAGTTAGCGTGTAAACAGTGACATTAGCAGTAGAGATGGACTGATTGACCAGGCAGTTCATTCCTTTGGACGATTTTTGACTTAGATAACATTTAGTGTGATCTGGGCCCATAATAAGCTGATTAACAGGTGAACACATGTAAGAAACAGATGGAAATGTGAAGCCGTGATGTCCTGTTACAGGAGCCGTCATATTGAATTTTCAGAACCAGAGTCTGAGCACGCAGGATTTGGGTCTTAAAGTCCTGCCTACTCACCCCACAAACATCAAATAACAAATTACAGATAAATCTATAAGAATATTTCATATCTGAGCCGACAGCAGCAAGGCCAGAACCACATGAACTAACAGGAGTCAATACCTGGGTAAAAATTTCCACGGTGTATTTTTATTTTAATGTCAGGAAAAAGTCCCGTTCCTTTACATGAAGGGGGCTGGACTTATGACATGTACTGTAGCCAGCCACTAGAGGGCGCTTGTTTGGTTTTGTTCTTGCATCAGGTTGTCTTTCGGGGCAGAAACGTTCAGTTGAGCAGAATATTATGCTGTCATTTTAAAGGAACGATGTTAAGGAAAACAGTAAAAATACATATTAAAACTTTATTTGTACAAATCTGTGAGACACGTTAAAAGGTTTAAGCTGTTTGTTTTGGTTTTCTCATATTTTATTGCAACCACTTGCTACTTTGTTGTTTTGTTGATGTTGTTTTCAATATCTTCTAGCTTGAATGACATGTTATGAATAAAAACAAACAAGAACTGACTTTATAAACCGGTTGACTTTTGATTCTAATGTCTGGGTGTGACTGGTGTTTCAGCCTCTCAGGATGCCCCAGAGCTTTGTACGCCAAGAAGAAGGCCAAGTTCCCCACAGAGGACTACCTGAGCACCAAGTTCAGAGCCACTGATGGTTGTAGAAATAATATTTATCCATTAATAAAAGAAAGAAATGACTCAGAACTAAGCCTTTTTGTCTAAAATACTATGAACAGACACATTTCTGTACATGATGTGAGGGTTTTATTTGTTAATATATTTATAAATCAGGATATATTGCAAGAATTATTGTTATTGTAGGTTAAATTTTATAAATAAAGTAATCTTTCAGTGTTTACCTCTTACGTATTGACATGAAATACAATAAAAGTAATCAGTGAAAATACAGAGTAATCAGTTATCAGGATTGTATTCGGTTTCATTTGAATTGATCTGGTTTCTGCTTCAGTTCTGGACAACGATGAGGACATCAAGCAGCTCAACAAGGAGATCAACGACCTGAATGAGTCCAACAACGAAATGGAGGCGGACATGGTCAACCTGCAGACTCAGGTTGGTGCATTCTGACCTCTACAAGCCTGAAACAGCTAAATGTTGTGTGAGGGTCAAGACCTCACATCTGTAGCTTTACTGAACTTTGTTTCATTATTGCTGTTTTCATTGAAGTCTGTTCATACTGTCCTCTGTCTGTGGCTGAAGGGGGATTTTATTACTCTACTTAGTATTAGTTGTTAATTTAAAAGTACTTCATACGTTATGAGTTATTTACATTTTATCAACAGCTCTTGTGTTGAAATAATCTTGTATTATCAGTGTGCAACTTCTGCATATCACTTTTATGAAGCATCAACTGAACTGATTATTTTGTCATCACTTTTATTTTGGTAAATTACATCCGCTCCATAAATAATGTAAAACTAAAGACTGAGAATCAGATCTAAATATTTAAAGTCAAAAGTGTTAAAATCTAACTATATACTGTACTTAAACAGTTTTAAACATGCAAATTCATTTAGCTGTAAAACAGAAGTAGCCTTTCAAAATAAAAGCATAGTGTTTTTTTTTTTTTGTCCACGTTCCTGTCTGAGTTCTCCCTGCACATTGATAATGGTTGACTGGACTCACAGTCCTAATATCAAACAGACTCTGAGATATTAGGGGCTTTTATTTTGGTAGGCTGGTTTTGTTTGATGGCAGTCTGAAACTTTCTGTTTGGAGTAAGTGCTTCAGATTCTCCCACCTTTAAGAATTAACTGTTTATCTGGACTAAAACAAAAATACCTCCATGTTTGTGTTTATTATAAGAATGAGACTGGTTGTATTGTCTTTTAACTTGATATATTTGTAGTTGCAGATGAAATAATAACCTCACATTCAAAGTGGTGGTGAAACCGTGTTGCTTTGTGCTGCAGATCTCCTCCATGGAGAAGAACCTGAAGAGCATCGAGCACGAGAACAAGATGATCGAAGAGCAGAACGAGGCTCTCTTCATGGAGCTGTCCGGCCTGAGTCGTGCTCTCATCCGCAGCCTCGCTAACATCCGCCTGCCGCACCTGGTGAGCGTTTTTAAAGTTATCTGATCTTTTAAAGGTTAATTTATGTGCGTGGAAATGCATGTTTATGCTGCTCCTCTCCATCTCCTTCGCACCGCAGCAGGAGCCGATCACGGAGCAGAACTTTGACCGCTACGTGAGCACCCTGACCGACATGTACACCAACAAGGACTGCTTCCAGAGCCCCGAGAACAAGGCCCTGCTGGAGAGCATCAACAAGGCTGTGAAGGGCATCAAAGTGTGAGGAGAATCTCTAACGGTCCTGAAGCTGGGAAACTTGATGGAGGAGGAGATGGAGGGATACAGTACATTCAAACATGATTCAAAAACAAAAAAGGGAATTCAGGTTACTTAAATAAATGGCAACTTTTAAAAAATCAACCCAGGGAACACTCTGTTGAAGAAAAGTGACCAAAATCCACACCATGCTGCTGCTGGGATTCAGAGGAGGAAACCTTCAGTCAGGATGGATGGAAAACAAGAAAAAGATTTCTACAAACTTCACTCTGGAGTCTGACATGCTGTATGTTTACCTGCCGGTTTATTTTTTGTCTCCTCGGCTGCTTTTTGAGCGCAGCTCGATCGGTTTCTGCGCTTCGCGTCAGCTGAAAGGAGGAGGATTTTCTCGCCGGATCTCTGAGACGGGAAGCCGGGCCAGAGGAGTCCCACTGCTGTCTTGTAGCATTCGCCGCGGCGCCCGTTTGCGTTCACCAGCCCTGAAGCTCCGTCTCATCCATCACCACACACACCTCAGCAATATGAAGCAACCATCACCTGAAAGCGTGTGTTTGATTTTGGGCATCACTGCAGCAAAGATGGCGTCGGAGGTGGTGAGGCTGATCTCAGAACAGATTTAAACAGCAGCAGATCGACCCTTCATTCCTCTTTTTAAACTGAAATGATTATAGTAATAGTGTGCACACATTTCAGATCCAGTTAGTCATATCAATAGTATTTATCTACATAGGAATTGCACTTCATTTCAATGAATAGTTTTGTGGTACAATAATTATTGTTATAAATGAATTATTTAAACTTGTGAACTTTTAAATTGTAACTTATTTGCCATTTATGTTATTGAGGTTTATTTATTTGAAGCGATCTATTTATTAACTTTGTTTTGTAAAACAAACGGAAAAAGCATCTTTACTGAGAACCGACCTGCAGACGTCTCACGTCCAGCGTTCAGGAGCCTATCAGACGAGGAGGCGGGTTTTGTTTTTTAAAAATCCGTTTTAAGTGCAGATGTTTTATAACAGATTGAAATTCTTTTGATAATTTTAAACAACTAAAAATTTTTTTTATCTTTTTGAGTTTTTCGTGGTTTTTTTTTCCATTTCATAATTTTGGTTCTTTTGTTACGGCTACAAACAAAAATCCACTGCTGAGAGGAAACAAAAAAAAGTTATGTATTTATTATTTATTTAATATGAAAGAAATCGACTGCTGTATATTTATTTTGTTATTTATGTGCGTGATGATGTGACGGTTGAGTCTGAGTAGTCTTAAAAATTCATTGCTAATATTTAAATAAAGAAACGACATCAATACAAGTACTGTTTGATTGCTTAGGCGTGTACTTAGACATACCAGCAGCTGATTGTACAACAACCCAACTAAAGCACTCTCTGTTCCTGTCGGATTTCTACGTTTGCTTTTGTCAGGTGATTCAAAATATATATATCATTCAAAAGGTTAAAAAAAATGCATTGTTAAAAAAATGTTACCTCTCCCGAGCGCTTTGTAGCGGCCAGCGATGGCTCACCCAAACCTCTAGGACGCACCGCGGCGGCTCGGCTGCTGCGTTTTGATCCGTTTTAAGGTGGTAGAGCGCTTTTTCCAGCAGTGTTTTAGTCTGGATGCATGAGTCTAAAACACACAGCGACATATCCAGCCCTCGAGGATACAATAAAATCCGTCTGTCTTTTACTAACATGGAACACACACACACACACACACACACACCCTTGTAGCCTTACTCTAGATTTTAATTTTTTGATGCACAAAGTGCCACTGAAAACAGAAAACAGAGAGAGGAGATCTTAACGTTTCTTTCCTGATTCTTTGCTTCTCTGCGATGTAATAAC
Source organism: Callopanchax toddi (assembly GCA_006937965.1). Taxonomy (NCBI): domain Eukaryota; kingdom Metazoa; phylum Chordata; class Actinopteri; order Cyprinodontiformes; family Nothobranchiidae; genus Callopanchax; species Callopanchax toddi. The sequence goes on along the minus strand of SSNR01000045.1, from coordinate 3,142,633 downwards.
GTCTGGTCCTGCTCGACCGCGGCGTCCAGAGAGTGCTGATTGTTTCAGATGCCTTTATTTCTCTGCCAAGATGGCCATAAGTACACTATATATACATTCTGTACAAATAGATTTTAAAGAAGCTATATATATGAATATAAACATACATATATTTTTCCAGTGTAATTGTTCTTCTTCTCTTGTATTAACTTATCAAAAGCTGTTCAGAAGAGGTGTGAGGGGTGGTTAGGAGCCAGTTACTCCTTATTTAATATCATGAAGACCTGCTCAACTGTGGCTTTAAACAAAAACCAGTCAAGCTGAAGTAACTGATCAAAGTGTAAAGATACCTTTCTCATAGGTTTCCTTTCTTTCCTCCCTTGGTTTTTGTTCACGCGTCTGTCTTTGATCTAAGCAAACGTCAATGTGTGTTTCTACGACTGACTCCGAAACTAGCTGGACGGCTATTTGTCGCTAAGTGTCATGTGAGTTCATGTAAAGTTAAAAAAAAAAAAAAAAAAAGTGGATGCCTCTGAATAATGTTCTGCACATCGTGTTCAGCAGCATTGTGCAGTTTATTACGACTATTAATGTGTGTGATTCTTGGTAAAGGCGAGCTCTTTGATGTTGAAAGTAGGAGACGTTAGTGTAACCAGCCTTCCAGTGGTGTACAGTACCATCCCGTGTGTAACTCTGATGTCAAAGGCATGTTGTAAATGTGCTCTTAGCCAATGTAGAATGAAACTCCTTTGTGCACTTTCTGAATAACTGTTGAAAATGCCAGCATTTGAGTCGTATAGGAGAACAGATCTCGAGCCGTTCGTCCCACCTTCGACAGCATTCGAGGGTCTGATGTTGTGTGTTACGTAAAAAAGGGGAGTAGTTCTTTCTTTTCCAAACAAGAAAACCAAAAGAGATTGACAGAGAGCAGAGTTTGGTTCTCAGGTGACCGGGGAGGGGGGAGGGGGGCAGCTGCTGAGGCAGAATGGAGCATCGCCATAGGTCGAGCAGTCAGCTGAGGCTAGAGGCGATAGCAGCGGCTGGATCAAGGCCCTGTGTGGAATGAGACGAGTGTGTGGGAGTGGGAAATTGATTCGCCGGGCAACACAATCTCCCCTTTGTTGTTGGAGGAGGCGTTTGTTGCATAAATATGTGTACGTCACTCAAAAGAATGTCAAAGCTTTTTATGACTTTTTACCCCCCTCCCCCTCTCAAACCTCCACCACTCCAGTCCCCCCCCACACACCCTGTTCTTCATGTCTTGTGTAACCTTTCCTCAGGAAAGATAGTTTGGATGCATTTGGTTAACAAAGTAGTGTATTCTTCCTCTTGAAATGCACGAGAATACTACCCGAGAGTGTTAAGACTGTGAATATTCTCCTAACCTATTTGATATGGCATGACCCCTTTTAAACTGCTTGATGAAATTGTCTACTGAGGTATGTAAATGAATGACACAGAGGCCATGAAAGCAGAGCGTTTTTAAAAAAATGTCAGCTAAGAAAGCGAAGGCAGCCCACGGTCGGTGCAGCGCCCACGCTCTGTATGTTTTCTTATTTACATAAAAGCACTGAGTGATGGAGTGAGTTTTATCGTTCGGAACAGCAGAGGAGCATTTAACCGGACGGGGCTCCGCTTTCCAGCCCAAAGCAGCTGCAGTGGAAACTTTTATTTGATGAAACTTTTCAGGGAAGTCAGTCCGCACCAAAATCCAAATTGTTGGGATGTGAAAAGGAGGAGGCGCATTGCGAGAAAGAAACGTGGAACTGAGTGGCACTTTTTCATCAAGCTGTCCAAAAATAAAACAACAACAAAAACAAAAAGAACCAAAAGAAAAGCCCATCCCCTGCTGTAGTTCTCAGATGTGTGGTCTTATCATGTGTGCCTTTCTCACTCCACTCATGTCAACATACAGTATGTTTACACCTGGTTATAATACCGATACTCGATCCGGATCTCGATGTCTTAATTTCAGGGGAAGCGGGCGGTGTGTGTCTGTGGGGGGGGGGGTGTGTGTTAGAGACCGTTGTGTTAACGGAGGAAATACAAAGCTTTTGTTTGGCTAAAGAAACTGTGATCTCATTCTGTCAATTCAGGTACCTAAAAACTGCACGGACAGTTTCTGTGAAGGAATCTGAGGATCGTCACTCGTCTCTAGATAATGCATCAGTGTGCAGGGCATTATTTTCAAACCAGTGGAAAGTCTCTGTACATATTTGTATTCAGAAGAAACAGTGTTATTAATGTTGTATTGAAGTTGAAAATGGTTAAAAATCTAAAAAAAATAAAACAAAAATTCACTAAAAATAGTTTGTGACAATGACAAAAAGTCCACAGCCAAGGGTTGTCCTGCTAGCACATTTTTACAGAGATGAGCTATTTTTACTGGTGATTTTCTAGACACTGATAATGAAATCCTTTAAAAAAAAAAAAAGTACAAAACTTCCAGAATTTTACAAGCACTTCCATAACAATAGATTGTGTGGTAATTTTTACTTTTCTAGATGTTGTTCCTTTGCTATTGCTCCGTTTTGTAAAGTGGGACAGGCCTTGGCTGTGTGTCCTCGGGGTCTCATGTTTTTGTTTACTCTTTTTTGGGGGTGAGGGAGGGGGGGGGGTTGTGGGGGAGTACAACACTGTAGATGGGCCAAGTTTGTGACTGTGCGTTTGTGTACTTGTGTACATGTTCCCCTGTTCCTGTGTCAGTGTTATAAAGCAGAGAAGTGATGTCGGTTATTGTGGGCGTATGAACCATTTTAAATGTTCTCTATGAAAAATACAAATAAAGACTCATAGACAAGAAAACACGTGTCGTTTATTTCATCAGGAGTCACCGTGATGACATGATGATGTCATCAGCTACTGGATGATGGAGCCTCCAGTCCAGTTCAGGGTAAAGTTAACTCAAAACTTCTAATAATAGAAGAAGAATAGAATAATTCTTCATAATGTTTTTGTTTATTTTCTTACATTTTAATTGTTAAATTATTCACAGATCAATTCAGGAGGATGTGGAGCAAAAGGGGCTGCTAAAAACTGCCCTTTATAGCCAAAACAGCTTTAAAAAAAGTCAAAAATTCAAATAATAAAAGTGTGTTTGATAAACGTAAACTAAATATTTCACTTTCTGTGAGTAACGCTACTAAAAACTCAGATTTTAAACCATTTTGGACCCGAGGCTGAAAACCCTTACAGAACAGAACAACCACATTTTCACTTGTGACATATTTTTGTTTAGACTTGACCTGAAACACTAATTTAACAAAGACTTTTATAAAAACTTTTAATGGAGACTTTATAAACATGTGCTAATAACTGCATTAATAAAATGGATGGAAACATAATGATTATACTAATAAAGATGAGGAAACATCTAGGTCAGGATGAATAGTTTTCTCTCATCAGAAATAAAATTCTCATAACTGTTAGTTCAATCATTCTCATCATAGCAGCCATTTCTCACTTCAACACGTCACACAGTTCTCTGCTGTTTTATTACATTTATCATTTACTCATTTCCGTCTAATAGTCCTCCTCATTTTATTGATTAATTACATACATAATTTGAAGCATTTTTATCATAATTTCCTGAAAATGTCTCCTAAATTAAACAGTTTCACTGTGGTGAAGCTCAGCTGTCACTGATGAGGAGGAGGAGTGAAGCATTGACTGTAACCAGTGATCAGCCTCTTCTCCACAGTCACTCTGAGCTGAATCCCATCAACCGCACGTTGATGAGGTGGGTTTGAATCTGGCAACAGGTAGAAGGAGTTTTACTGGTCAGAGAGCAACCACTGATGTCCCAGATCAACGAGAAGGGAAGCAGATACCTCAGAAAGCAGCGTCCTTTGATATGATCGAGAATGAGGGTCTAATCAGAGACCATCTGAACAAGTAGGTTGTTGTAGAATTTGAGTTTTCACCACTCAGATCTGGATCAGATGGTGGTTTGCAGCACATGAAAGGATGCTTCCTCCCTCCCTGCTCCTCAGGACGTAATCCAATACAGGAGTTTTCCTCTGCCTGGAGGTGGATGGAGTATGACCGACATCTACATACCCAAACGGCCCTGCTAGCAGCCATGGATGCAGCATGTGATGACATCACAGCAGAGTCCTGCAGAGGGTGGATCATTTCCTTGCTGCAGTGCCTGGGTTGAGTTTTGCTGAGGATCAGAATCAACTTTATTGGACAAGATTGTAGCGAAACCAAAGAATCTGACTTCAGTTTCACGCTTTCACAGCGTACAGACGTTTAGATATAACAAAAACAGAGATAAAGGGAACAAATGTGTATATATATGTACAGGCAAGTCTTCTTTTAAATATATACAAAAATAAATCACAAAGACAGTACTGCGATGTGTATTTGAGAGTATCTGATGGCTGTTAGGTGTTCATCAGAGAGACATCCTGGGGAAGAGTCTGTCTCTGTGGCAGCTGGTTTTTGCTCTGTAGCATCAACCTGATGGTAAAAGTTAGTGTGCACGGTGTGTGGGGTCTGCAGAGACGTTAGCTGCCCTTTTCCTGACTTTAGGCCTGTCCAAGTGTAGGATGGAGGGAAGGTCAGTCCTGCAGACCTGATTACTGGTTGCAGTCTGGACCAGTCCTGTTTGGTGGCTCAGACGTTGATGACAACATGTGACAGACGGGAACGGCAGAGCAGGAATGATTTACAGGACTGGGAATGTTGGATGCTCCGGCTCAGCTCCAATATTGCACCATTACATTTAGAGTTGAGCACAGCTCTAACCAAAGGGTGGTTCTTATGTTTAGTGTAAGTTTAGAGTTTGCTTTTGCTCAGTGAACAATTTAGAAAAAGATGTGTCCCGTTTTCATTCACCTCACTAATGCATTAATGCACTCATTTCTTAACTGTGGAGTTTATCAGGCTGCTATGTAGTTGTCATCAGACTGATGGCAGCAAAACCATCAAAAACTGTTTAAAATGAGGCACAGAGGAGAAAAAGCACCGAGGGGAAATAACTGCTCAGTGAGAATTTAACTAGGAGTCATCCGTTAGTTATAAAAACATGTTCCTAAATGGAAAATTGTAATAATAATAACAATAATAATAACAATAATAATAAGTTTTTCTGCATCTGAAATTAGTCTTTTAAAATAATTCATGGACTTTGAGGAAATGGACAACCTTTAAGCCCTCGGACAGACAGTTATTTTCCTGTGATCAACAAACGTTTGGGCTCTGGAGGAACCAACGACCTAATGCCGTCCACCATCCAAACAACCTGGAGATGATCTACACAGTGAGGAATCTGTGATGAGCTGAACTATTCAGTCACTCCTCTTTAATTTTAGAAAAAAACATTTTTGTTTTCTGCATGAAAACATCAGAAAAACCATGAGGGCAAAGGTCAGCATCTGTGTCAGTGGTCATGCTGTGGCTGATTGTTAGACACACACTGTTTAATGTGATGTAATAAGTCAAGTTTTAAAGGATCATAGAAGAGGAGGTGATGATACACACACCGTGAAGAACACGTATGATCTGCTGTGACAACATGGATGATGAGTCAGTGACATAAACTGACTTTTTGAAGCACAAACAAAATGGGAACCTTCATTGTTCTCGAAGTTAGGAACAGATGTTATGTTGAGCAGTGCTGCCATCTAGTGGACATTCACGTTAAGAAATCAGAGCTGATTAGACAGGATTTGACAACTTTTCATCCTTTCTTCCTGGTGTCAAATAACTTATTGTCTCTTATTATTGTTTTAGTGAACTTCCATTCAAATCAGTATCAATTCCTTTTCTTGTATCATCATTAGACAAATTGTAGTAATAAATTGATTTTATCAACTATATTCTTGTCTCTGCTTCGGGTTATTAAAGGTATATTCCCTGTTCAACCAAAAAGAACCTACTTCAATAAATATTATCCATTTAAAAAGGGTTAATGTCTAAAATTTCTGACTTACCATAAAATTTTAAATGAATTTAATATTTTATTGAAAGATTTCACAATTCTACAAAAACAAACGTCTTGTTTTTTATGCTTTCAATTCTAGTCTCGGATCACAAATACGAGGCAGAAAAAAGGGGCAATCAATAAAATCAATCAAATATTAAAATCAACACCTGGTAATGTTATAACTTTAGGTGTTACATTGATATGAGTCCCCCGTCTAGATGTGTTTCCCCATAAATAATAAATATATATCTATGTGTTTCCCCACAGTCGTACTCAGAACTCTATCAATCTGACACACAGCCGTCAGGATGAGTTCCCCCTGTATAAAAGTAGAAAGTAAGACGGAAAATGATCAAAAGCTCAATATAATTCGTGGCAGTAATGTTTGAAAACAACTAGCTAAAGAAATAAGGTGTATTTAGCAAGGGTGGTAGAAAGCAGTGAACTATCTTGTGACTTTTTGGTCTTTGATTTCTGCTTCTGCTGAAAATACGCGCCCTCTTGTTGCGGTCTCCTGACATTACAACTTTATTAATTTACTGAACGTTCTGTTAACCAAATAACAAGAATAATCAAAGAATGTATTTAAATAAAATATATAATAATTTACTCCAGTGTTATTCCACAATAGTATTAATTTAACACACATAAAATCACTTCAAATTTGAAAAGATCTTTGAAAAACTGAGGTACGAGACTTTGGCACTGACGACAGTTTAAGGGAGTTGTCGCCCTCTTGTGGCAATAAGGTGAATTTACAACAAACAGCACTTCTAGTAAAAAAAAAAACACCTTGAAAAATAAACAGTAAATTAAAGAACACTAATTCTTTTAAAACCGTTATTCAACCATACTTAGGATATGTTAAAATACTGCAATTATTAAAGAAACAGTGAAAAATCAAACATGTTTATTTTTCAAGGTTTTTTTTTAACTAGAAATGCTGTAAATGTTTATTGTAATTTCACTTTATATGAATGTGAGGTGGCATCATATTGGAGTAAATCACGTATATTATATTTTATTTAATTACATTCTTTGATCATTTGTGTTATTTGTCCAACAGAACGTGCAGTACATTAATAAAGTTGTAATGTCAAGAAACCGCCACAAGAGGGCGAGTATTTGTCAGCAGAAGCAGACACCAAAGACCAAGAAGTCACAAGATAGTTTACTGATTTTTACTACCATTCTTGCTAAATCAACATTTATTTACCTTACTTCTTTAGCTTGTTTAGCTATAAACATTACTGCCTTGATTTATAATGAGCTTCTTTAGAAATTAAAGTATTTGAACATATAAGTATAGTTTAGTAATGGGTTTACATTAGAGAATTAGCATTTTTTAATTTACTGTTTATTTTTCCAGTAGGGCTGTGCTCCGATTGTATCCACTGCCTGGCCTCCCTCAAAAAACTCTAACCCAATATTAGATTTGGATTGATATATTAACATTAGACACAATAAATGATTATCATCTTGTTTTTAAGTTGGTAAAGCTCACGGTAAAGCTCACATTTAGGAACAGGCCAGCTGAGCTGTTCAAGTGAGGACAAACGCCAGAAGCAGTTAAACATCTTGTGATTGTATGATCTTTAGCTTCTGCTTTCGCTGGATAGCTGCCCTCTTGTGGCGAAACAGTGACATTACAACAACCTTTGAAAGGCTTTTCTTGTGGTGTTTGAAAACAACTAGCTAAGGAAGTGAGGTGTATTTAGCAAGGATGGTAGAAAAGCAGTGAACTATCTTGTGACTGGTTGGTCTTTGGCTTCTACTTCAGCTGACAAACACTCGCCCTCTTGTGGTGGTTTCCTGACATTACAACATTATTTATATACAGCACGTTCTGTTGGACAAATGACACAAATGATCAAAGAATGTAATTTAAAAATATATATAATAATTGACTCCAATGTTATTCCATGATATGATCAGTTTAATACACAAAAACACTGTAAATTTGAAATGATCTTTAATTTTAAATAAAGTATTAGATATATAGGCAATATTATGATTTATTCTAACATTAACCACAATAAATTATCATCTTGTTTTTAAGTTGGTTTTGGGCGAAGGTGAAGCTTAAATGACAGCTGACCTGTTCAAGTGAGGACAAACGCTAGAAGCAGTGAAATATCTTGTGATATGATCTTTGGCTTCTGCTTTTGCTGGTCAGTTGCTGTCCTCTTGTGGCAAAATAGTGGCATTACAACAACCTTCGAAATAGGCTTTTCTTACAATCAGATGTTGCCCTCTTGTGGTGAAATAGTGACATTATAACAACATTTGAAATAGGCTTGTCTTACAGTCAGATGTTGCCCTCTTGTGGCAAAATAGTGACATTACAACAGCCTTCGAAATAGGCTTTTCTTACAATCAGATGTTGCCCTCTTGTGGCGAAATAGTGGCATTACAACAGCCTTCGAAATAGGCTTTTCTTACAGTCATATGTTGCCCTCTTGTGGCAAAATAGTGACATTACAACAGCCTTCGAAATAGGCTTTTCTTACAGTCAGATGTTGCCCTCTTGTGGCAAAATAGTGACATTACAACAGCCTTCGAAATAGGCTTTTCTTACAGTCAGATGTTGCCCTCTTGTGGCGAAATAGTGGCATTACAACAGCCTTTGAAATAGGCTTTTCTTATAATCAGATGTTGCCCTCTTGTGGCAAAATAGTGACATTACAACAAACTTCAAAATAGGCTTTTCTTACAACCACAGAGAAGTTTTTCAGTATTTTAGCACTGACGACAGTCAAGGTTTTTTAACAAGAAGTGCTGTAAATAATGTTTGTTGTACTTTCACTTAATAGCCACAAGAGGGTGACAGCTGTCTTGTTCTGTCATCAGTGCTAAATTCACCTACCTCAATTTGTTGTTCTACTACGTTATTTAACATTAAAGATCTTCGCAAATTTAAAGTAATTTAGTGTGTATTAAATTGAATATGAGGTGTAATAACATTGAAGTGAATTATATATATATATATATATATATATATATATATATATATATATATATATATATATATATATATATATATATATATATATATATATATATATATATATATATATATATATATATATATATATATATATATATGTATGTATAAGGTGCAAAATGAGAAAACAAACCACAAAATAAATCACCTCTTAAATGAAAAATTATTAAATAAACAACAAACTGAACTATAAATTATTATTCTATTGTATCATACGTTTGGCTGTTATTACACTTTAGTGTCATTTTAAAATATTTTATAATTTTATATATTTAGATGTTTTTTATTTGTAAATGCAGGTATTTTTTTATTATGTACTCATTTTGAAATTCTATTTCTTATATTTTTAACAAACCAATGTAAATTGTCCCAATGACAATCTAATAAGGACTATTTTCCTTTTAATGCATTTTAAATACAGTAGTAGTTTTGAAAACCACTTCTAAAGATGAGCGGTTGGTCTTAACTACATGTAGGTCACTAGCCCACTGACCTGGCGAGAACTCTGTAACCAGTCATCCAAGTAAATGATTGAGTACAAACTAATAAAATGGACAATGTTTGGTTTTTCAGGCCAATCGGAGCTCAGCTCTTGAGCTCTTGAGCTAAAAACAAACTGAGGTCGAAGGTCACCTGTGATTGGTTGAGTCATGTGGTAAAGTAACTCCTTAAGGTACATAAACCTGAGGCGAGGTAGCTAATCTGTTTTCTTTTGTCTATCTGTCAGCTTTCTTACTCTTTTGAAAAAATATATACAAGAATGATGAGATACAAAGGTGATAAAGATTCATATTAAAAATTAAAATATTTTTAAAACAAGTAATTACAAAAACAGCAACATATTTAATTTTCGAAATATGTTTTATGTCTTTTAAAAATCTCAAAGCCTTTAAAAATGGTGAAAAACTGATTGAGAAGCAGATCTGAATCAGGCCTAACTCTACGTGCTTTACGTCTGACGTCATGACGTCAGATGGCCGAATGTTTACATCCAGCCGCGCTGAGTTGACTGACTGGATCCCAGCAACAGCAGCAGCAGCAGAACAGAAGGAAACCCGCTCAGACTGACGCTTTGAGCCGTCGTTGTTCTTCAGGTACATCTTTTAGGCGAGCAGGCTGAAAACAGGCGCCTCAGTTTGCGGCTGTTTGAGGTTTTTTACACAAACAGCTGCGAGCTTTTGTTTGCGCCTCGTCTCGATTTTTCCTCCTTTTTCAGGGAGGCCGAGAGCGGCTGCCTGACAGCCTGACAGAAATGTTGTTTTTGTTGCTTATTTTAAGCTAATCTTGAAGAGACTCCGCTCTTATGTTTGCGTTTCTGGGTCTGTTTGGCGCAGCAGCTGCGGTGAATCCAGCCTCCAGGTCTCCGTCGGACCTTAACCTCTACATCAACCCAACTGATAGCGTTTTATAGGCTGTGACACCGAATCTGGCAATTAATAAAGAGCCTCAATTTGTGGTTTGCTCGAAGTATGTGGTAAATTAATCCTGGATGAATTGCAGCGCCATCATCTGGTCGTTTGCGTCATGAAAACAACAGCAACGTCCTCTGGATCCACGTTGTTTTGATGCAGGATCCTTGTTTTTTTATTCACCAGCTGTTAACTTCCCTTCCAGCTCAACTCAAAGTGTCATCAAAGACAAGCAGCCCCAGTAATGTGAAGGTTTACAGCTCCTTAGTTGTTTTACAGCCTCCTGCACAGCATTTGGCCCTCTCTCTGACCACAGCTGCACCCACAACTCACTTCAGACTCTTTCAAATGCATTTTATTTTGTTCTGTCAAATAAGACATATTCTGTAGTAACCGTGGTGTCGTTTATGGTAGGTAAATGAAGGATACTTGTTCTGATCTTGTGAGAATCAGACCTAAACGTTCTCCTCCAGAAAACATAGAAAATGGGCCGACCAGGTGAACCTCGGCTCCAACAGGTGACTGAATGTCACTTGTGATTTTTTTTCACAAGTGACATTCAAAGTGCAAAATTATAAAGATTAAACACAGCAGCCCAAAACATAATGACAAAAATGATATTAGTCAGGAAAACAACTGATAAAACAAAATCCAATTCAAATGTAGCGCAAGATCTCTTTCACAGAAACAGAATAGGATGCATAATACCCAAAATAATAACAAAAAGTTTATTTTGGGGGGATAATTGTAGCTTTTTGTGTTCACCCTGAGTCGTTTTCATTTCATTTTGGGTATTTAATGTCCTTTCATGGTCTAATTGTTTTGATTACTTTTAAATTTAAATGTGAAAGCTCAGGTTTTATTTCAACTCTTAAAAAGCTTTTCCCTGTTGAGGATGGAGGTGCATTTGGCTGTATTTGATTAGAGAACAGAACAATGAGACGCCGTGCTTCCTGAACATTCTTTAGATTTTACAACATGTTTTGCTTCCGTCAGGATGGGCGGAGCTGTGAGTGCCGGTGAGGACAACGACGACCTGATCGACAACCTGAAGGAGGCGTACTACATCCGCTCAGACCTGGTGGAGCGAGCCTTCAGAGCCATCGACCGGGCCGACTATTACCTGGATGAATACCGGGACAACGCTTACAAGGTGAGTGAAGTCAGTGGAAGCAGCCGGCACTGGTCTAGAGAAATCCAAAGCTGCTTAACGTGTCGTCTTGTTGTTGGTAGGACCTGGCTTGGAGGCATGGAAACATCCACCTGTCTGCTCCATGTATCTACTCTGAGGTGATGGAGGCTCTGGATCTCCACCCTGGGCTCTCCTTCCTCAACCTGGGAAGTGGGACGGGATACCTCAGCACCATGGTTGGACTCATTCTGGGTAAAATGGCGTCATTGTTGCGTAACTTCCTGTTTGGGTGGTTCTGCATGCTGAGCTCTTCTGTTCCAGGACCTTTTGGAGTGAATCATGGGATAGAGCTCCACGCAGACGTGATCGAGTACGCCTACCAGAAGTTAGACTCCTTCATCAAAACCAGCGACAGCTTTGACAAGTAGGTCAAGAGATGTTTTAATTCAGCTGAAAAACAACTTGAACCCAGTAGTCATCTGATCCTCATCAGGTCTCAGTCTGAGGTCAATAACAGCATCAGTAATCACCTCATCAGTCCCACATCTCTTTGTGTTAACACATGAAAACTCGAGGAGGTCAAGCTGCTGATCAGTTAACCTGAGCAGCTCCCAGCTGCCACTGAACCTCCTAATGCTTAAGGAAGCAGCAACCGTGAACTTTATCAATTCTTACGATTGTGTATCACATCACATGTTGTTTATCTGAGGTTGTATTCCCCTCATTTTAAGGTCCAGAGGATTTTTAGGGTGTAAATCCTGAGTTTGAAACAAGGCTGTTCTTATTTTCAGGACTGTATCTTACGCACCTTGTTTTGAACTCCTCCCGTCTCTCTCTTCAGGTTTGAGTTCTGCGAGCCGTCCTTTGTGGTGGGGAACTGCCTGGAGATCCCTCCAGAGAGCCGCCACTACGACCGGGTCTACTGCGGGGCCGGCGTGCAGAAGGAACACGAGGATTACATGAAGAACCTGCTGAAGGTCGGGGGAATCCTGGTGATGCCTCTTGAGGAAAAGGTCAGTGCTCATCATGGGAATCTCTGCTAATTTAATGTCTAAATAAAACTTTCTGTTTCCATCTTTCTATTCAAGTTTTAATCTGGAAAGATTAAAGAATCAGCTGGGAGTTTAGATTAAACCACTTTATGGCCATACACGAATGCTTCATGGTTTAACTGGTATTTCTGGAAGCTGATGATGATGTTTTTGACTTTGTTAGCAAAATATGTCATGAACCACTGAATGGATTTTACTGAAACTCTCAGAAGGTAATTAATAGATGTTCATCTACAACTGATTCAGTTTTTGAATCAACCCAATTCAAGTTGGCTTCTTCAGCCAGCTGACTTTAGAAAACGCAACAATGGCTCCGGCTCTGTCAGTTTTACAGATGGCTAAAGTTGTGTATGCTAGTAGCTGAGTGGTTCACAGCACGTATTCTGAATACTGACTGCACAAGATCTCTCACAATGTTACGTTAAAACACCTATAACTCAATTATTTCTCAGAAAAACAAATATCTTGGTTTAAAACTCTGAATGACAGGAATTTATTTATTAATTATTTTCTACAAAATATCCTGAATGTCTCTTAAAAATGTCTTATTGTTGTTTGATAACTTTAGAGGATCTTTTAAATCTCCGTCTTGTGGTTTTGAGCTCTGGGCTATTAAACTGACAGAACTCCAGATGTGATCATCTTATTCTTGGGCGGCGTGTAGCGTCTGGCAACCAGAGGGTCGCCGGTTTGATCCCAGCTCCAGCTGGGTTACATTGTCGTGTCCTTGGGCGAGACACTTCACCCACCTTGTCTACTGGTGGTGGTCAGAGGGACTTGGCGGGCCTCCGTCAAAATGACCAAAATATCCCATTAGGTCACATTTAAAGTGAATAAATCCGTTTTAAGTGTTTATTTCTTGTGTTTTTGTTGTTTACAACTAAAGATCTGTGTTCAGAGTCAGGAAGACGTGATTCTGTTGTTTTCCTCAGCTGACCAAGATCACCCGAACTGGACTGAACAGCTGGGAGACGAAAAAGATCATCTCTGTGTCCTTCGCCCCCCTGATGCTGCCCAAACACAACACAAACGGCAAACCCAAGACGGTCCCGCTGCGTGAGTCTCGTTTCAAACCTTCCTCTCTTCTGTTGACCTCGAGGCTTTAATTCTGTTTGGTAAAGAACCAGTCCAACTGCTCCTCTTCGAGCTTATGCAACCCGAGGTCTGTGGTGGGAATGTTTTATAAGTCAGATGATAAAATATTTAAACGGCTCAGAATTCAACTTTTTACAAAATAGAATTAAATAGGGTTAGATCTATTACTGACTAAAACTAAAACTTCATTAAAGTGAAAAATCTTGAGAAATATTCGAATCAGTGGTTAACTTCACAGACCCAGTGATTGTCTTTGGGTTCTTCTCAGAGCTTCATTCTGTGCTGCCAGCCAAACAGTGTCTCTGATCCACTTTGTTTATATTTAATGAGGCGTTTTGTTTGTGTTTAACATAAAACCAGCTCATTGTGTAAATCATAAAAGGCGTCTTGTTCTCAAAGACCTGTGAAGTTTGTGATGAGCGTTTAGGAGGAAATATTTACCATCTCCTGAGAGCTGGTGGTGTTTAGATCTCTTCTCTTCTAGAGTCCGAAATAGTTCCATCTAATTATCTGACAAAAATATAACATTCAGTTGTTGATATTTAACGTTGAGAATAAAAACATTTATGATTATAAAACATTAAAGCTTCACATTCAAAATTTAAGAATCAGAACCAAACAAAAATTAGTTTGAGTTTTACCAGAAAAATAACTGTTAATAAGCTTCAGATGTTTTGAGGTACCTGTTTATGTTTGTGGCTTTTATTTTGAAGGGTTGGGCAGTGGGAGGATGGGTAGAATGTTTAAACGTCTGGTGGCTTGTGGGAAAAATCTATCGCTCAGTCTGGTGGGTCAGCCTGGAGGCTGCTGTAGCGTCGGCCAGGTGGGAGGAGAGTAAACTGCATGTGAGGGGTGAGAGAGGTGTGAGGGGCGAGAGAGGTGTGAGGGGCGAGAGAGGTGTGAGGGGCGAGAGAGGTGTGAGGGGCGAGAGAGGTGTGAGGGGCGAGAGAGGTGTGAGGGGCGAGAGAGGGGTGAGGGGCGAGAGAGAGGTGTGGGGGGCGAGAGAGGTGTGAGGGGCGAGAGAGAGGTGTGAGGGGCGAGAGAGAGGTGTGAGGGGCGAGAGAGGTGTGAGGTGTGAGAGAGGTGTGAGGGGCGAGGGAGGTGTGAGGGGCGAGAGAGAGGTGTGAGGGGCGAGAGAGGTGTGAGGGGCGAGAGAGGTGTGAGGGGCGAGAGGTCTAGCACGATGCAGGAAGCCTTCCTGGTGCACCTTCTGTAGCGAGGGGGGGAGATGTGAGAGACGTTTTGTTCCCTCCTTTTTTCTGACCGTTTTCTATTCCTTGATCTCTCAGCCAAGTACGAGGTCCGGTCGCTACAGGAGCTGGCCCGGATCTGCATCCGCCACACCCTCAGAGTGACGACGGACGGAGGAGACGGCCACTCACGAGGCCGAGGCTCCTCCTTCAGCGTGGGCCGGGGGCTGGCGGCGGCCGGGCTCCATAAGTACGGCCCTCGCTTTAAACGCCGGCGGGTCCACCGGCGCCACTGCAACGCCCTGGTTCTGGCCACCCGACAGGTGGTGGCGAGCAGCGGGATTGGCTCCGCCCCCCTGGACAGCAACAACAACCAGGAGGGACAAGTGGAGGACGAGGAGATGGCCGGAGACCGGCAGGTGAGGCGGCCGATGAGGGGGAGCAGGAGGTCGGTGAGGGGGGGGCTGGTGGAGGAGGAGGAGACTGTGGAGGAGGAGGATGAAGAGGAGGAGCGGGAGGAGGAAGAGGAGGAGAAGGAAACAGGTGAGCTGCTGCGACCCCAGCCGGCCGTGAACCTGCTGAGGGAGCGGATCCTGGGCCTGCCGCTGCCTGAGCCGCTGAAGATGTACCTCCTGTACTACAGAGAGAAATGAGTCCGGCTGGACCTGCAGCCCGGTCCCGGTCCAGAGCCGAAGTCCTGCAGGCGCCGAAGCCTCTGATCCAACCCCACAACCCCTTAATCAGATGGGTTCCTCAGCGACCCCCCAGCTCCTCTCTCACCTCATCCTCTCCATCATCATCATCCTCTTCCCTCTCCGGCTGCTCTTCATCCGTTTATCTGACGCTGTGGAGAATATTTATTGTTCCTGTGAACGGGGGAGGAGGGAGGGTTTCTCCACCCTGGGAGGGTTTGGATCAGGTTCTAATGGTGCAAGAACAGAAATGAGTAGTTTCTAATTTAGACACATTGTATGGATGGACTGACAGCAGCAGGTTGATCTGCTAGAGTTGGGTTTGAAATCACAGCAGGGGTCAAACGGAGTTTCTCCACCCGTTAGTTACAGTCAGAGGAACAGCTGATGGCGTTGGGAGGTGTTTGATCATCTATCGGGGCGGGGATTCCATCTGCGCGAGAAGATCCAGCGTTTGGCGCAAAAGAGGACATCTTTTCTTCAGCGGCCTCACGGCTGCAGCTAGCGATGAGGATGGCGTGACGTGTGATGATTTCCAAAGTCAGACTCTTGCCTCAGTCGGTCAGATAATTTAACAGGGAGCTGGTTTATTTCAGCCCGGCGTTTTTCTCATCATCGTGTCGATCGTGGGTCTTTATTTTTGCCTCGTCTGTTGTGAAGATTTGTGTGAAACGAGGAGTTCGTTTTGCCTCCTGGATGAAGTAAAACCACCCTTTAAATTATCTGCTTTTCCGAGACCAAGCTTTCATCGTGATTTCAGAACTTATTCAGGAGACGAGCAGACTCGATAGAAGCTTGCATTTTCCATTTTTCTACGCATGTTTCATTGTTTGGGTCCAACTTGTCTCCTTGCAGCCGACTTTAAATCCTTACATTCAAATCAGATATCTCATGTTTGTCTCTACATCCCATTAAAGGGATTTCTGACCCATTTTGAAGTGTTTTTCTGCGTGAAAGTTAGCCCGATGAGCAGCCTCAGTTCGGAGAAATAGAGTTTAGAGTTCAGGACTGATGAGCTAAAGGCTAGTCTGAGTTCAGCCAAGTCCAAAGTGTTTCTGCTGAATTAAAACGGCTCCAGTTTCCTCAATTTCACAGCATTTCACGTGTTATTTACTAAACCATTACATCATTGTTTATTTAGCACATGATTTTTACAAGAGTATAAATGAAAGAACAGCTGATTAAATCAAGCAGTCGACATGAGAAATGATTGTTTTAGTTGAACTCGGTGCTGGTTCTTATAATAATCAATTGGTTTAGATTAAAAAATTCAGTTGGAGCAAGAGTTTTTTTGACCTGTGAATAAAGCGGAGGGGTCAGAATGTTCTTTTAATGCTGACTCAGACCAGATGGAGATCGTTTCTATTTAATGAGACTTCTATGAGCAGCAGAAACACGTAAACAGCTGTAAAAGCTCCCCAGTCGAGTCCCCGGTTTGGGTTTTAGGCTGTCCAGAGGTATGCTGTGTGATTCTCCCCCAAAAAATCCCAAATAAGTCGTCGCTGAGTCCTTTATCACTTTTGATTACTCAGCAAAAATGGACTAATACCAGCAGCAAAATGTAGCACCTCTGGTGCCTCTGGGGGTCGAGTCCTGCAGGAATGTTTTAAAACTCGTTAAGTGTCATGAATCCAGGTTTATAAATAACATGAAGATCAGGAGGTCGGAGCAAGATCTTGGTCCTGGCTGCGCTCAGATTAGCCGTTAGCTCATCAGTCCTGTAGAATTTACTCTATGTCTCCAAACAGAGGCTGTTCAAGAAGCTATATACAACAATAAGAGAGACGTTGTTTATAACTGAACTCCGAATCTCATTTCAAAATGACCAAACATCCCTCTTCAACCATAAGAGTGACCAGTGCGTACTAATATTCCCTTTGACTAAATAAACCAGCATGGTAAACACACAGTGACCTGTCTGACTGGACTTGTGTTCTCTCACTGTGCTCTCATGATTTTTTATGTTTTATGTTGATTTTCTTTATTTTACAAGACTTGAAGTGGTGTGAAGAGTCAGAAGAAACCCGTTTCGTGTTGTGAATCACGATGAAGATACTTTTCTAAATAATCCCGAGTACCTTCAGTCGCGTTTTTCTGCTGTGGATTCTAGCTTGATGGGGGCATTATTTCTTTGAACTGGTCTTTTTCTTGTTTCCTGCAGACTTTCTTCTTCTATCTGTGCCAAACGTATGTTGTGAGGATTTAATTCTGGAGAGGAAGCAGGTCAACATTTAAAAAAAAAAAAGAACAAACCGTAGTTTTTAAAACTGCTCGGCTGCCGTTGTTTTCTTTCTATCATGAAGAGATTCAGACAGAAGAATGTCTCGGTTTATTTGACATTCAGATGAAATAAGGGCGTGAAAACGGTAAAGAGACGATGTGCCGTTTCTAGGAGCAGCAGCTGATTCCTGCTGCTTCTGGATGTCGACCATTCCTTTATTTCTCAAGCGTTTGTGTTGGCTTTTGTGTATTTGTGCTCCTCTACTGAATGTATTTGATTATTGTGTTACTATCTTTTTGTATTTCGGATGAGAAAGGCTTGCTTTTTTATTATTATTATTTGAGCTGTATTATGAACTGTTGGTAATAAAGTTCATTATAAAGATGAAAATCTTTTGTCTGGTGAGTTGATATAAACTCAAAAGAAAAGTTTTAAAAGTTCAACAACATTCTTTAAAGTATATGAAGTAAACGTTTAAATGGACAAATGGTGAAAATCTGTATTTCTCTATTGAAATGCTAATAATTTTAGAAAAACTTCTGAAAGTTTTGAACATCCATTGACTTCTTCTTTTGACCTTCCCATTGGAGCCTTGGATCTGATCCCCGATCAGTAACCAGTGGTGATGTCATATTAATGGATACAGGCTCCAAACAAATCTGCTTATTTTACAATTTTGACAGGAAAATAGAGGGAGGGGAGGACAAAACCAGGCTAAACTATGGAAAAACTCACTTATGACAGCATATTTTATATACTAAGCCCAGAATGTGTTTACAACATACAATTGTGTTTCAAGTTTTTCACTTACAGAATTTTAAAGTCATAAAATATGATTTTCTGAATTTCTTTTTTAGATTCTCTCAAAGTTTAGGATTTGCTTCAATAAAAATTACACACCAATACTTATTTTCCCAACTGTAAACTCTCTTATTTTGAACTTTAATCCATCATAGGGCTGGTTTAATGTAGGGATGTGTTGCTCTAAGTCCAAACATTTCAAGATGGGGCCAAATTCTCCAAATTGGAAGTCTTCATGGTCACAAAAATTTCCTTTTTTTATTTAAAAAAAAATGTAAAAGTGGTTTTATAGTGATTTACTATTACTACTCAAAAAGATAAAAGGGTCCCGTATGCTTGCCATAAAAGAAAAGCATCAAATTCCCAGGATTTGATTGGTTGTTTTCTAGTTTTTACAAATAAATTCTAGTTTATCATCAGCAACAAGACCAGGATCTGAGTCACACTTCAGTAAAGCTGCTGGATTTAGTCAGGTTTTATGGATGGAGCTCACAAGGAAAAGTCAAAGAAATAATAAATGACTAATACTCTGGCTTGGAATGAAACTTTAACATTTTAAAAAGACTTGAAATGTTCTGTATTTTCCATTAGCTTGACTCCTCTGTGAGGATTTCTTCCTGAGATAATTCTGACTGCAGGTCAGATACTGACTGATCAGGACCTCACTTCAAAAAGAAAAGGAAAAAAGTTACAAAATGATACATTTTAACCTCAAAAGAAGACCAGAAATCCTTCGTCTTTCCACTAACTGACTTTTTTTAATGAAAAGAAACTAAACATCTCAAATACAAACTCAGTCACAGACAGAAGTGCAGAATCATCATTTGGCTAGAAAACAACAACCAGAGCATAAAAGTTGGTCACAAAAGTAAAAAGATTTGGATCCAGTGATGCAGCTTGTTGATTCAAAAGTTAAAGTGTTGAGTTAAATAAAGACATTCACATTGTGCTCGTCAGATTCTCAGAAACCAAACGTGCTCGAATCATGCAACGGGTTTACAACACTGCAGTGTTTGTTACGTTTTACAGAACCTGGAAACACTCAGGTGAAGTTTCTACACTTTCATCTTCACCTAACAGGAAATAAAAAACTTAGAGAATACAAAAAACAACACACATACTGCAAGAAGGATGCAAAAAATACAACTTTAAATTACAGAGCTCAAAAAATAAAAGCATTTTAAAGAGAAAAGAATATTAAAATTACATCTACATCTGTATATAAAAACAAAGATCTCAATAAGTTATTTTTCCTTTCAACGTGGAAACTTTTTTTGTTTTTACATCTGAAAAAGTGACTAAGGATTGCTTCTCAGCGCCTATATTTAATGTTAAATATCTAAATTGGTTTGCAAGCTTGGGTCAAGCAGGAGACGAACTGAAAATCTCTTTATGAAGAAAAAAAAAAATACAAGCGTTGTGTGAGAGAGAGGGTTCTCGCTGCCACTTGACCCGGGCTTGTTAAACTGTCACAGTGGGATGGAAACCATTCAACAGCAGCAGTGAGTGGACAGTGCACACCTCAGATACACAGAGAGCCAGAGCAGCCAGTGCTCAGCTGGGTTCTGCAGCAACTCCACACTAAATTCAGACGATTCTGGAGCAAAACGTCTCATTCTAACAACCGCTCAAACCGTCGAGAGGATTAATACAAAAAGATAAAGTGCACCCTCTCTTGATTTTAAAGTTTGACCAGTTGGGAAATTCAGCTGGTCCCTAATCCGTCGTAAAGTTAGAGAAACACAATCTGAGTTGAACGACATGGAGAAAACCAAACAGCACAACCATGAGGTCATCTGTCTGACGGCTGGACCAAACCGGGTCATCAGACAGGATCCTAAACACAGCAGCAGCAGCACATCTCCAACAGAACCGCGGAAAAAGGGTGAAATCAAGGTGCTGCAGTGTTCTAAAGTCCAGACCCAGGCTGATCTAAACGCCGGCAGGTGGATTCCACTCATTCTGAAGTGTGTAAAAGTTCATATTTACTATTCATCGTTAGAAATAGAGTAGCTAACTGCTAAAGTGCGTTGTCCTAAAACGGTTCCACCCTCCTAAATTTCCTACACTGGTTTTAGTTTCACAGTGTGTGTTCGTTTTGGTAAACCTATTTCAACGTGACCCCTGGAGGCACCAGGTGATGTTTACACCTGTAAATAATCACAGACTTATCTGTAAATAAAAGTGTTTTACTGATTTAATAGGAGGAGTAAAGGTTTAAAAAGGAAAATCTCATGAATCAATATGAAATTTAGGAGACTACGGTCGTTTTAGGCAGCAACACACTGAAGGACATGAACTATTTCTCCGAACGAAGGCCGCTCAGGACCCCATCTTTAACAGGTAGGACAGTAAATCTTTATAACTGACACAGAAACGTGCTTCATCGTGGCTGAATTGTCCCTTTAAGGGCGCAGCGCTCACTCCTCAGCTGAACCTGATGTGGGCGTCGAGGACAGCGACGGCTCTTCTGATTGGCTACATTTATTGCTGTGATGTACAGCATGCATTCAGTTTGTTGTAATTTTGATACGTGTACATTGATATTGTGGAGACAAAATATTTTGATATATTTTTTCAACACTGTAAAAAAAGTGGGTTTAGATTCCTCTGATAAATCCTAGAGGATGATTTCTGAGTTTCTAGTGTTTAGCTAGTGGTTTAATCCTAGACCCTGCTTTTTGTCCTGGTTTTAATTCAAAAGTTAACTACAATAAGTAGTAAGGGCTGAGTTTTTGTTCATCTGGCGAAGAGCTGAACTCTGCTGCACATTACTGAGTCCGACAGAAAACCAGCACCTCACTGGGCTGTGTGACCCACAGGAACTAGTTAGATGCAAAATTATAAGAAAATCTACTACATTTTAGTTGAAATCACAATGAATATTTATGTTACTTTTAACACGTTTTACACAAATTATTCTTGCTTTCAATTATTTTCAACCCATCATTATTTATTAGTAATTTAGTTGAACTCAAAGCTCCGATCCACTGTTTTGTCTCCAGTCGGTCACAACTCCTCTCACGTTTCTCTACGGTCCGACACCAAGACGGGTCCAGAAGCCTCAAACGGCCCCGGGAATATTTTGATAGAAAATTTGTTTTAATTTTCTTGAAGAAGTTCAAAGGTAAAGCAATACCCTGCGATTCACACAAGGAGACAGAACTTTGACATTTTGTAAACTGCCATGTGAATGCACCTCCAAATCTGAGGCCATGGTTCTTGACCGGGAAAAGGTGGATTGCCAACTCTGGGTCGGGAGAGAGGTCCTGCCTCAAGTGGAGGAGTTCAAGTATCTCGGGGTCTTGTTCACGAGTGAGGGAAGGAGGGAGCGGGAGATCGACAGGCGGATTGGGGCAGCGTCTGCAGTGATGCGGACGCTGAACCGGTCTGTTGTGGTGAAGAAGGAGCTGAGCCAGAAAGCAAGGCTCTCGATTTACCGGTCGGTCTACGTCCCAATCCTCACCTGGTCATGAGCTTTGGGTAATGACCGAAAGAACGAGATCGCGGATACAAGCGGCTGAAATGAGTTTCCTCCGCAGGGTGGCCGGGCTCAGCCTTAGGGATAGGGTGAGGAGCTCGGACATCCGGGAGAGACTCGGAGTAGAGTCGCTGCTCCTCCATATCGAAAGGAGCCAGTTGAGGTGGTTCGGGCATCTGGTAAGGATGCCTCCTGGACGCCTCCCTCGGGAGGTGTTCTGGGCATGTCCTGCCGGCAGGAGGCCCCCAGGTCGACCCAGGACAAGCTGGAGGAAATACATCTTCAGTTTGGCCTGGGAACGCCTGGGCGTCCCAGCTGAGGAGCTGGTGGACTTGGCCAGGGAGAAGATGGCCTGAGCTGCCCGACTTGGAATGCTGCCCCCGTGACCCGGACCCAGATAAGCGGAAGAAGGCGAGGCGAGGCCATGTGAATGCTCAGAGAGAAACTGACCTAAACGCTGTGTCCTAATATTTTGTCCCAACTCCACAATATGGAGTGGTGGAATGAATTCATCTCAGTAGTTGAGGTTTTACACTTGAAGAGATTTAAGGCACCTTGGAACCGTGATGTATCTGAGGCACGTTCCAGGTGGGGGGGTGATCATCTCCTGCTGCAGCACCCAGAAAGTATCAAAAGTCGACATTTTTTCACAAATCGATCAAACTCTCTCATCATTCCACGTCTCCTTCTTGTCTGCCTCAGGAAGAACTGAAGCTACTGGTTACAGCAGCTGGAGAATCTTCTGACCCACATTTACAATCATAATGAGATAAAGACGCTCTAAATCAGAAACCAGAGGCACCAGGAGGAAGCTCAGCAGAGACTTGCATCTGTCCATACTGAGACATGTCTCCTACAGGTGTCAGCCAGCGTCTGACCTCTCAGAGCTTCGCATTCAGTCTTCGGGTACAAGAATTACAGCCGATAAAACTCCCACCATGTTAAAATGGCTCCACAAAAATGATAAACAACTACACACAGGATTAAAGCTCCAATCTAACAAAAACAGCACAACCCTGAAAACTGAACACAACAGCTCACACTGACGGCAGCAGCAGGTGTGTTTTCACCACCTTCAACACGCGGTCAGGAACTGGGGAGACGTGCCGTGCTGCAGTCAGTCTGCACATTAAGAACAACGTGATGTTTAAGATGCTGCCAGCTAACAGCCAGGTGAGGTGAAAGGTCGTCATGCAGCGTGACGTGAGGCTTCATGCTAACAGTGGAGTGGTTACAGTTAAAACCTACAGAGCAGCATCGAGGTTTCCTTAAGAAATGAAACTAAACCCACCCCAAAAAGTCTTAAAGTGGGAAGGTGCACAAGAGGTTTGGTGGTAGCGATTGAAGCCGTCACTTGGGCACCAGGCCACGGGATTGTGGGTAAAGTGGGGTTCTGGAGGAGCTGAGCGAGGAGGTCGGGGTGCTGGAGGAGCTGGGCAAGGAGGTCGGGGTGCTTGACTTCTTACTTGTTCTTGGTCGACTAAGAAACAGAAAACAGCAGCAGGTGTTAAAAAGGCTGACACAAAACAGAAACCATCCTCTCAATAAAAAAAAAAAAGCTCTAGACAGACGAATTTCTCACCCAGACTTTGGTTTCTTGAGACTGCTGCCGGAGCCGGCAGGCGGAGTTGGTCCCGAGCTGCTGTAGCAGTCTGAAGCGTCTACCTGGATCTCATCCTCGTCTCTAAGAGCGTCCTCCAGCGCTGCCGCCACCTTCGGGGCGATAACCGGCTCCTGGTACTCCTTTGTGGTCGGTGTTGGCATGTCCAAGTCCACCATCATGATGTTCTCAGCCTGAGGAAACAAAACAAGCGTTTATGGAACGAAAACAACACGTGAAAGGAAGTGAGAGCATTTATCTGAGTGCTTAAAGTTCTGTGGAGTTTAGGGGAACATGTTGACTAACAAACATTAAAGATTTGTCATTGTATTATATTAACATGTATCCTGTACCTGATCAGCAGCTCTGTCAAGAAAGCTTCAGGGTTCCTTCACTAAACTCCAATTTAAGCACTTTTAAAGAGACACTATGCAGTTTAGCTTGTTTTGGCTCCCCCTGGTGTCTGTTTTAAATCACTGCCGTAAAAATGTTAGCACCATTGTTTCTGCTCAGAAACACCTAAATCTACCTGTTGAAATGTCTCCTCAGCCTTCACTGCTTTCTACAGGAGCGGCTATTTACTCCTTCAAAGAAATCAGCTGTGTTCAAGCAGGGAGAGATGGAAAAAAAAAATCAGGAATCATGAGCTAAAAACACTCCGATGCTAGCATAACAGCTAGCCACATTGGGTTAGCCTAACCCTTGTGAGATACGTGGCTTTGTGAGACTTCAGGGCACTGGACCAGAGACTCAGAAGTTGCAAACGTGGTATTCTGGATCCAAGCAGCAGATGGGGCTGAGTGTCTTTTCATTAACCCTGTAGAGGGTCATAGTAGAACATACTGGCTCAAGAAAAAGATTTTAAAATATGAAAAAGATGCAAAGTATGCCTTTAAAGGTGAGTTTTCAAGATTCTCCAATGGTGAGTGAGATTTACACACATAAACACAAATTTCACATATGAAATTCATGAATGAAAATGAGTTTGTGCTTTAATCAGGTTGAAGTAAAAGCATACAGATTTTTGGTTTTGATGGCTGACACTGACTTTTGTTCAGTTGTGACCTGATGATACAGATTTTATAAGAATCTGATTCATCTAAATTAACACTTAGCAACGGTGAGTTCACAATCCCCCATTAAAAACTGTACTTTTGAGTTTCAGATCAGCTGATCACACTGAATGTCGAGCCATTCCGATCACCAGTAGATCTCTTGATGCATCTCAAGTACTTTCAAAATCTTGAAAATACCAGGTGACAATTCAATCAAGGATTTCAAGCAGCCACGAACCCTGCAGGTTGTTCATCAGTTTCACCAACAGAATGTTTCTGGGGTCTGATCACATCTTTATGAAAAACATCATAAATCAATCTGTTACCTCCACATAGCCAGTAGGTTTCAGTGTTTTCGTTGCCTGAGTGTTTAATTATCCACATTTCACTTAAAATAAAACCCGACGCTCTTCTTTTACTTTCTAACCAAACTGATGAATTCAGGCTATGAAACTGTTTTCCTGAAAACCAGTGACAGTAACGGCACCAGTTCAAAATTAACAGATTCTTTTCATTTGGTGTTTAAATGGCTGCAAAAAACACATCCTTGCTGATAAATTTCCTCAGTGGAAACTAGAAGATGAAAGAGGAACAGAAAACTCAGATAAAATCAAACAGCTGACCCCAGAACTTCCTGTGAACGATTCCCTCTGAAGGACACTATGAGGTCACAGTGAAGGTTTGATTTTATGATAAATGATTTCACTGCAGTGGGAGGAGTTTTATCTGTAGAAGTGAATATTAATAGGTCTGTCTTGTAACATTTCCCTGACCTGATTAGACATGAACATTACAGGTTTAATCTCCTAAATAAAGTAGCAGCTTACCTTGTATCTCGTCTTGTAGCTCATCATCATGGCAATGCGAGCATGCTGGGAAAGAGGCCTCCTGTAGCCGACAGCAGAAAGAGGCCTGGACACCATCTGATGCTCGCTGAAACAGAGAAGATTTGGATTTTGGAATCTTTTTTTTCCTCCTTACTTTTCACCAACATCTAAGTCAAAATGTCAAAAACCAGTGAGATCCTGGTTTTACTCTGAACGTTTTCTCAGAAGTGGAACCGACTGGTTTTTATAGCATCCTGAGAACACCTCAGAATTTGGTGCCATCTAAATAAAGCGTCTCAACATTCTGTAACTTACTCCTCAATACGAGTGATGTCCTTCATCTTCCAGCACTCCTCATCATCATCGAAGAACGCCCTGTTGAGGATTTTGTTCTTCTCCTCCAAAGGGATGAAGTTTTCAATGATCAGTGTCCTAAAAGACAAAGACTGTCAGTAAAAGCTGGAGGACGTCCAACCAGACCTGGCCCTGACACATGGCTGGGTTCCATACTTGAGTTTGAGTTCCCGGGTGAGCTCATTCTGGGTCTGTTCCAGGTCCTGGCGCTCCTTGATGTGCTCTTCCTGGATGTCTTGGATTTCTGCCTTCACTGCCTGCAGCTTGGAAAACAGCTGAGAGCAGAGAAAGGAAATCAGAAGAGTTTAGAATATTTGGTTTAAGACACCAGAGTCTCATGGGAAATGAAGGTCAACACAAACAGACCAGCTTGTGAAACTTCTTTATAAATCGTTTCATTTCTTACCGATCCATCTAGCTCGTCCTGAACGCGGCCGATCGCTGAATGTTTGGAGCTCTGAAGCTGACCATACCTTGCTGCTACTGCTGGTATTTTAATCCCATCCATGTACAACTAACAACTAATAAAATAACTTGTTACTATAGAGATAAAGTAATAAAATAATGGCACTCCGGGGTTTGTTTTGCTCGTCACAAGCAGTGAAGTTTTCTGCCTCCAAATCAGTGGACTGTGCTGTTTTAACGCCACAGCTCCGCCCTAACCGTACCGCTCCATTCTCCTATGGGCCGACAGCTGAGGAGGATCGTTCACGGCCCATGAATGGCGTGGTCCGGACCGTTTGTATGGACACGTTTTAAACAGACAAAATAGCGACCCAACCCGTAAGGACCCTGCAGTGGAAACAAGGCTTTTGTTTAGTCTATGCTGCTGCGTTGTGATTCAGAGGCAGTTCAGTTGGAACAAACTAAAAACAGTCTCATTGTAAAGGTTTACAAACAGGTCATATAGAGTTCTAATGCAGCTGAGTGACTTTTTACAGCAAGAGTTGTTTTAAAAAGCTAAAAAATGTGGTCAATTTGTCACTGATCTACAGCAGTGTCTCTCCAGTCCTGACCTGTGTAGCCATGAGTATTGCTAATAGGAGGGCTATCTCCTATTTCTATAACCTCCGCCCACTTTGAGTGATGTCACCAGTGGGTGTGGTCCTTACTGTAGATACATAACTGATAGAACGATCCAAACATCTGTTTTGTTTCATAAAAATTATTTTGATAGAAGTTGATGGAAGAAGTGAATAAAGAATGGGTTGTTATTTTAGTTTTTTTTTTACCTTTTTCAGCTTCTTGGTTTTGATGTCGACCTCCTGCTGCAGAGAACTGTACGTCTCCTTCAGCTCCAGCGTCTCCTCATCACGACACTCCATCTGCTGCTGCATCTCCCGCTCCCGACGTTTCTGGAAACACAAACAAAAACCACAACGTTAAACCCCCCGGCATTTATTTCACTCCTGACAGAATCTGCTAAAACAGAGAGGATGAATAAAGCTGCTGCTCTCCCCGGTCTCGTTTCTAAGGCTTTAACAAACCCCAAACATTTTAAATCAAATTAACTTGAACAAACGTTCCTGTTAGGTTCAAAACATTAAAAAAAGAAACAGCTTGTTGCTGAATTACCAACATTTACCAGATTCTTTTAAGTTGCAAGTTTAATCTGAATGTTCTAAATATTTGCTCTTTTCACTGAGAAACTTGAGGATGTTTTAATGTGACCACGAAGTAGCTCCAGTCAATCATCCATCCATCATGTATGACACTGTTCTGTCATTTTTTTGTTCTTATTCAGATATTTAACGTACCTGTTCAGCAATTTCCTGTCTCTTCTGCTCCAACATCCTCTGCTGCTCGTTGGTGTGGTCCACAATGTTCTTCCCTCCAACAAGAAGCTTACTTTCCATAACCTTGATGGAAGGAAGCAAACAAAAAAAGATTTAGGTCCGATGGCTCCGTTTCATTATTCCTAAATAAATGCAAACAATATGAAATATGACAAAGAGTTTTCAATCTGTGGAATTTAATCAGGTAAAATCTGTTTTTATTTGCTCTTTAAATAAACTTCTTACCTTAACTTTAGCCGTCAGCATCTCTCCAGCATCCCTTTCCCTCTTCAGATCTTCCATCTTCTTCTCTTTCTCCTTCAGAAGCCGACTTTTCTCCTCAGCCACCAGACTGTGGTCCTCCATGATTGCCCTCTTCTCCTTCTCCAGCTTCTCCTGCTGCTCTCTCCAGTAGTCGCCTCCTTCCTCATCATCGTCCTCCATCTCGCCATCGTCCAATTCCTCACCTTCACTTCCATCCCTCCTCCTCTGCCTTCTCCTTTTCTTCTTTCCTACGCGTTTCTCCAGCTGCTCCTTCAGCCTTGCGATCTCCTCCTGGAACTCTCGGAGCAGGGCCTCCTTCGGATCCTCGTTGATGCGTGGCTTGTTCTTTATGTTCTTGGCCCTGTTGGCATAGCGCAGCGTTGTTAAGGTCTCTTCGACGTTGTAGGATGCCGGGCCGATGTTGGCGACCATCACAGTCCGTGCGTTTCCCCCCAGGGAGTCCTGCAGCAGACGAGTTAGCTTAGAGTCTCGATATGGGATGTGGCTGCTCCTGCCGTCCACCAGAGCGGATATGACGTTTCCCAGTGCAGAAAGAGACAGGTTGATCTTTGTTGCCTCTTTGAGTCTCTCTCCTTGAGCACCGGTCTTGGTCTGCCTTTCACTTCCTGCTAGATCAACCAGGTTGAGCTTTCCGACTCTGATGTGGTTCTCTCCATCCACACCCAACTCGCTGCACTCCACTGTGATGAAGAAGATGGCGTGCGAGCGCGAACTGTGCTCGTTCATGTTTGTAGCACCCACTGAGCGGTTCTGGTTGCCCACATTCATGACATGCTCGATCTCGCGGACGCTCTTGGTGACAAAGGATGAAAGGTCTTTAACAAACACACCGGTGTCGGGCTTCTCCCTGAGCTCCAGACGGTGTGACTGGTCCTTGGACAGCAAGTCTCGGATCTCCTCCTGATAGATTTCAAGATAAGATGCTCTCACGAGGTACTGCTGGTTCTGAGAGCGTGAAATGTGTGTGAATATGTGCTCAAATGAGTTGGGGATCACCCCTCTCCTCTCTGAATCATTTCTTATTCCCTCCATGGTGTAAGTCTTTCCTGTCCCTGTTTGTCCATAAGCAAAGATTGTCCCGTTAAACCCAAACAAAACTGAATCGACCAGAGGCCTGAAGGTTTCATCATACAGATCAATTTGTTTTGAGTTCCAGTCGTATACAGAGTCAAAAGTGAAGATTTTGGGAAGCTCACTAGCATCTCTAGGGTTCTTGACAATAATCTGGCCCAATTTCACGTCGACAGAGACCATCCGTTCAAATCTAGCAGCCCTCTCTTTCTCATTCATGGGGCGACAGCGGACCACCACCTTAACAGACTCTGAGCTCTTGTTCTTTGACATGATGAAGCTGCTCGACACAGCAAGTCCTTCAACAGCAGCTTCAGGAACAGTTCCCTGAAAGAAATCCCAACATCTGAAACATTTCACACATACACACAACCAGTAAAAAAAACACCAGTCATGAAATGGTTTTACAACCAACATCTTGATCCACTCGTTTCTTCACATTTAGCCACCAAGTCACCAAAGTGTCTTTTTCAGTTTTAGTTTTTCTTTGGCCTTCAGCTGCTGTTTCACTCATTTCCAGCCCTTCTTTGTGAACATTTTAAGAGAAACAAGCGTCTTGTTTGTAAAACTTCTTAACACTGATCAAAAGGCATCTAATCTCATGAGCTGAGCTGATATCTTTACACGTTATTATTACTTGTATCAGAAAAACACTTCTAATTTTCTTAGTCACAAAACTGCAGAATATAACAGTAAAGTATAAAATAGTACTTACACAAGGTAATCATTTAAAACTCAGTAGATAGACCAGTTATCATACTGGCTCCTATTTCTTAAATAAATGATTTTGTAGATTCTGTTCATCTGTTTGTTTTCCCCTTAGTTCAGATACTTTTGCATTCTAGTTATTATATTACCTTAAAAGCTGAAAGGGCACACTAAACACTCAACATTTTCTACTAGAAACCTTTTTGAGATTCATCTTATTTGTGTAAAAATACAAATGTTTGCCTTTCAAACTGTGTTTACTTTATTATTTTTATTGATGTGCATTAGCACATGAATAAATTTGAATCAAGCCTTTTGTGACAAAGTGACAAAGGATAAAATTGATTACGCTTTTATATAGAGATATTTATGTATAAACACAATACTGGCTCATCCCTTTAGTTTTGTGCTTTTATTGCAAAATAATTTTCACAAGTCTGACTTTAGTGGCTTAGTAAACAAAACAAAAATCATCCCTGCGAAAAGGTCAGGTACAAGAATTGCTCTAAAAGCAGCTAATGTCCAGAGAAAAACTTCAGAAAGCCTGTAGAACGGCTGATCAGTAATTTATCTAAAGTATAACAACAAAGTCTGGCTCATTGGAAGGAAACGTGGAGGAATCAAGGAAGGATTAAGACTCCTACACAGTAACTAACTGATTTTAACACATAAAAACACAGCAGACATGGGTTCAGAGTTTAACTGAAGCTACTCGGATCAAAATCGTGTTCATATTTCTTACCTTCAGCAGTGATTTAGCTTCATGTATCGACTTCTGTCCGAAGCCTCAGCCCTAAATTAGCTAACTGAATTAGGGTTAACTGGCCTGGACGCTATTTACGCTGAGATGTCAGCTAGTTTCATTACGCTCCCGTTGGGACCAGTTTCTTAGTCGCGGGATTCTGTAAAAGCTGATCGTTTGAAAGTGAATTAAACTTATAAACAGTCTGTAAAAGTAGCGGGTCGATTAGCATTAGCTCCTGTTAAATACAGCCCGTAAATACAGCCCGTGAGAACACAACACCGGCCTAGCAACGGCAAACACAGCGGTAACCTCGGCTACAAATCTGATAGCATTACCTGGCTAACACTCGTTTAAGACGGCGAACAAGAAATAAACACTTTTATCCAGCTGGATGAAACAAACAGGGTCGTCAGAGTACAACTGCGACTTCAAATTAAAGGCGCAGGGCTTACCGCTAACAACGTCTGTTGTTAATCTAAAACTCCCAAAACGCTGAAGGGAGCCGATGACCCATCAGAGGATCCGCACCATTTATGCTACGCCCTATTTAAAAGTGCAGTGAACACGCGGGGTTTAACATAAATCGTCGTCTATTTTTTAGTTTTCAGTTGTACTGTTAATAACACAGTAAATATATCTTGCGCTAACAAATATTTCCTAATTTAAGGCGACACTTCTTCCTGCAGGCTTTTCATCCTATAAATTTAAGTCCTTGTCTACCACTTGTTGCCGCTTCCAGTCGGATTATAAACCGGCAAACGAGTAGATCCTTTCCCGAGCCCGAACCAGTCGCTGATTGCGCAATGCGCATCTCTTTGAATGTTTACGGTAGTTAAGGGCTATAAAAAGGGCGTGAACAGCCGGCGGATGTTTCTGTCGTTTAACTTCAGGTAAGGTTCATTTCACTTTATATGTTTAAATTCATCCTTTATGTGTCCACCGCCTTAATGAAACATGAAACCTCTGGTGTATTATTAGTGTTGTGTAAAAAATCTTACGTCACCCCTCTTATTTCGCTATATTTTACCAATGAGTCAACGGTGATTTATTTTTATTTTTTTGTAAGTGTGGATTTCTACGCTTAAATGACATTTTCTTTGACATTTGCTACTTTTTAAAACTAAATTTTAGTCCAGTTCTACGTGCATGAAACCTTTTTCAGACGAGTGTTTGTTGTCAAGTAACTGTTTGATTAAACCTGACTGAGGCAAAAAGCTGATGGGAGTAATTGAGTCAGTGTTGGAGCAGAAAACATAAACTTAAATGAAAAATAAGTTTGTTTAGAGGACCGTATTTGGGGGGGGGGGGGGGGGGGGGGATCAGAATTTT
Organism: Callopanchax toddi; assembly: GCA_006937965.1. Classification (NCBI taxonomy): domain Eukaryota; kingdom Metazoa; phylum Chordata; class Actinopteri; order Cyprinodontiformes; family Nothobranchiidae; genus Callopanchax; species Callopanchax toddi. Next base: position 3,110,896 of record SSNR01000045.1, on the reverse strand, counting down.
ATATATTGGTCCATTTTTGGTTTCCTGGATGTAAAGAAGACATGTTTAATATAAAAATGTGTCTGGCCTGAAACTTAAGTTATGAGCTTCATATATAAAGCAAACCTGGTGGAGAGGTTTGATGGAAGCTGTGTTTAACGTTAATATGACAGTGTCCAAAACAAATACTAGTTTAAACTGATTGCAATTACTACTTTTTACCATTAATGCACCTTAAACATTTTTGAGTTCATATGATTTGTCTTGTTATTATAGTGACATTTTTCTGTATTTAGCTGATTTGATGCTGTTTTAAATTAAAGTGGCCTGAGAAAGGGGAGATGGCTTGTCAAATGACTCCAGTTTCTGCAAAAACTGGAAAAGTCCCACCATCCCACCAGCTGATTGGTATGAGAGCCATCAACAGCATGAGGCAGGAGGTGAGAAAATCAAGCTTCTGCATCGCCTCTTTGCTTTAAATGCATGACATTTTTAATCCTGCGTCTCTTTCTTGTAGCGTTTGCTGTGCGATGTGGTTCTGAAGGTTAAGGGCAGATCATTTCCAGCCCATCGAGTGGTTTTGTCCGCATTCAGCCAATTCTTCCGCCTGATGTTCACAGGTAAGCTTAAAGAAATAAGACCTTCGTTTTAAAAAAAGATATCTCAATCAGGTTTTTTTTTAAGCATTTGCATTGACAGTATTTCTTAATTTTTAAACTTGAATCAGCATATTTGAGATTAAACATAATCTAAATCTATTATTCAAGTTACTAGTAAAACAGGCAAAACATCTTCTGCAAACTTTTAGTACTATTTTAATTCAGCCTAGCATCAACAGAGAAACCAACTATAAAGCTCTGTGCAGAGGAAACGATTAGACATTTAATATGTAAATAAACCCAAGTTTATCTTCAGTAATGCAGTTTTTTGTTTTTATTTAAATTAAGTAAAAATTCCCCTAATGCTGAAAAACATAACTCATTTATTCAGCTTTTTTTAACGATCAACTGTTTTTCAGGCACAAACCTGAAATTAAACACCCAGCTAGATTTAAAAAAGACCCTAAATATGTAGCCCTAAGAACCGACCCATTGATTAAAACTACATCCTATCAGATGTTATTCATAAGGCTGCTTTTTTTTAAAGGGGTACATTCCAAAACACTAAGCACTTAACATGGGGGGCCAAGCTTGTTGTCAGGGGGTCACTGGCCACTGGTCATGTTCACCCTCCAACACCTCGCTAAAGTTATTGTCTGCGATCTAAGAAAATCCGTCTGTAGTCTAGTCACGCCTGCTTTTTTATCATTTCAACTTTTCCAGGTGTGAAAGGGTAGCTGACAAATGTTGCAGAACCTTATTGCCACCTATTGATCGAGTAGATGATGGTCATGCGCCCCACCAGTTGAGAATGACTGCTCTAGTTTTTCTGTCTTCCAGCTAAAATGAAGGAGGTGTCTGATTTTGAGGTGGAGCTGAAGGACGTTGAGCCTGACACTATCGAGCAGTTGATTGAATACATCTACACTGCACGGTAAGAGTCTCTGCTCAGACCAGCGTGAGGCGAAGCGGGTGGAATTATGGCACATTGGAAGCTTTTTTCCTAATCCTTTTTTGTGTTTCAGAATCTCCGTGAACACCAGTAACGTCCAGTCGTTGCTTTTTGCAGCCGACTTCTATCAGATGGACCCGGTGAAGACCATGTGTCTGGAGTTCCTGAAAGAACGGCTGGATGCTACAACCTGTCTGGGTAACGAGAGGAGAAGCCAAGTGGAGGCCTTCCTCTGTAAAGGTCCTGATTCTTGTGTGCTCTGCAGGTATGTCAGCCCTGGCAGACTGGACTCATTCTGCAGAACTGAAGGCAGCAGCAGACAGATTAATCCTGCGACAATTCTCAAAGGTCGTGAAGTCGGACGAATTCCTTCAACTTGATGTCGCTCGGCTCACTAATATACTGCGGCAGGACAAGGTCGTATGTAACGAGGAGCAGGTGGATTTACTTTATCCTTAGATTAAGTGTAGACCATCCAAACCTTCTGTAACTGTTCATGTTTGGCTGCCTTCAGGTTTATGATGCTGCAATCTCCTGGCTGAAGCACAATCTGCCAAACAGGCAGCAGTTTTTGGAGGAAGTGTTGAGCTGTGTTCGGTTTCCTCTGATGTCTCAAGTCTTCCTCTCTGAGACCGTGCAGGCCGAGCCCCTGGTCCAGACCAATGCAAAGTGCCTCCACATGTTTATATGTGAGTAAAGAGGTCATTCATGCTAAAGGTTATGACTGTGAAATCTGGCACAAGCAGCTTGAGGAGAAAGCTGGTCCAGTTTTTTCAAACTGGGGTTTTGAATTTCGTGAGCAAACGGAAGCTGCTCTTGTGTCCAAGATGGGATGCGGTACCACCTGCTGTCATTGAATGACCGTAAGGAAATGGCCGAGACGTGTCGACCTCGGTCGAAGAAACGGACTCCTCGTATAGCTCTGATTAAAACCTCAATGCGTCCCTTGTGCCGCTTCTTTAACCTTAAGGTATGTATTTTTAAAGTACTTGGGATGCTAAATAAACCTTTTTAGTTTTTGTTGGGTCTTTTCCCTCATTTTGTGAAGGAAATGATGTATTTTCATGCAGAATGCCAGTTGGACTCGCTTCAGTTTCTCCTTTGACGGACGGCGTAACGCTGCGATTGCCCATTGGGATGGTATAATCTACCTACTGGGTGGCTCCAGCGTCAGAGGTCCCATGAAGTGCATCAGCTGCTACAACATTCAACAAGACCACTGGTTCTCAACGTCGGAGCTGCCCACACCTTCAAACTACCTGGCTGCCTGCGCCTCCCAGGGCAACATCTACACATCAGGGGGATTAACGGAGGGTGAGACTGGTCCAGAGTTTTAACTGGAAAAAGACCTTGCATTCTTCCTGCAACCAGAGGGTTGTTGGCTCATTCCCATTCCAGCTGGGTCACTTTGTCTTTGGGTACTTCACCCACATTGCCTGGTGTTGGTCGGAGGGTCCAGTGTCTGGTCGCCTCATACAGTGTGGCTCACTGCCATCAGCGTGTGAATGACTGACTGAAAGGTAAACCCCTTTGTAGTCCAGGACTTAAAGAGATTTATATTTTCTTTCTCGTGTCAAATGTTGGATTGTGGAGATAACGGGTCTTCCTGGGAGTCTTCGAGTATGATGTGGGCTGGACAGGGACCAGATGGCCCTGCATCCTATACTTCTGTGGGGCTATGTGTCAACTGCTTGTCTAGATTTAACTGGTGGCCATCTTGAATTGGATTGATGCACATCTGAGAATTTCAATAAAATCCAGCCAGTGGTTAATGAGATGTGTTGCTAACAAACGCACAGAATGTCTAATCAAAGTTCCTACTGTGTGTGTTCACAGACGAGTTGTGTTTGAGCACCTTCCAGTGCTTCAACACCCAAACGAAGATGTGGCAAAGCCAACCCAACATGCTGGTTGCTCGCTGCTGCCACGGATCTGTGGAGGTCAACAAGCTCATTTATGTCTGCGGAGGAGCAAAGCACAACACTCTTACTCACAGCGCCATCAGTGACTGTGAGGTGTTCGACCCCAGCACCCAACAGTGAGCCACAAACGCACAGCAGCACACGGCACTCACATACTGTACTGTAGAAAACCAGGAACTCTGTATTTTTAGATATGAAAGTGACTTTAGCCACTCTGACTTCTAA
>SSNR01000045.1:3055589-3106888 GCA_006937965.1 Callopanchax toddi | reverse complement strand
GGGGGGGGGGGAGAAATGTGCTAAAGAAGCCTCTACTTGCTAAAAGCCATGGAGAAAAAGTGAGTTAAGATTGATCTTTTTAAAGTCTCCCAAACTTTGAGCTGATCTAACTTTCAAAGGAAGCTTGTTCCACAATCCTGGAGCCGACACTGCAAAGGCACGATCACCCTTACTTTTATATTTCGATCTGGGTACAGTGGGGAATTTTAAATATCCCCTCAGAACTGAGCCAGATGTCCAAGATTCCAAAGTCTTCATTTATAATCTGGCTCAATTTTCTCTTTAAATCAAAGTGAAGCTTCTCTTACTGTTTTTGTTTTTCTTGTAAGAATTTTGTTTGATACCTGGTGGTGGTACAGACACTTGGTAGCAAGTTGCTATCAGCTGTGATGATCTATTGCCAGTGTTTGAATAAGTGTGTGTGTGTGTGTGTGTGTGTGTGTGTGTGTGTGTGTGTGTGTGTGTGTGTTGCTAATAAACCTGTAATGTTCTCAGATGGACAGAGTTGTGCGCCATGAACCAACCCAGGATGAACCATGGCCTGGTGGTGGTCAACAACAGGATTTACGCCATCGGAGGACAGGGTCAAACAGGTAGGTAAACGAAAAACTAAATACTCAATGGCAGCTGTAGGACTCTGGATAGGGGCAGTTGTGGGGCGGGGGGGACCAGGGTGGGCCAGTGTCCCCCTGACGGCAAGCTTGGCGCCCCTGCTAAGTGCTGAGTCTTGGGCGTTAGGGTTAGAGACCTCTGGTCTAGAACCTCGAGTCTCTGGAGGACTTCTACAGTTTTTCTTTTAGGTTTTCTAAGATCGATGGAGTACTACGATATTGCCTCTAACGAGTGGCACAAAGCTTCGTCGATGCCATTCCTCATGCTGGTGAAATGTGCTGCTGTTGGGAACTTCATCTACGTGATGGCGGGCAAAAGTCAAGAGAGGGATTCACAACATGTCCTGGAATACCACACCGAAAGGAACAAGTGAGTCCATTTTTATAATTTCCAAAGTAAATGTGTCCCAGATTATGGTGATCCAGGTCTAAATCTGCAGTTTGGGTCGGTCAGGATCCCTGACGCTGATTTTAGGCTGAACTGTCTGAAAAGCACAATTTGTCACCAATTCATGAACGATCTCAAAGTAGAAAAATCAAACATTGAGATTTTCAGTCAGATACTGGAACATTTAAACGCCGCCCTCATCTTCAGAACCAATCGGCACACAGCGCTGATCAATGTTTTATTTAACCATCAGAAATTGATTCAAGGACAGATAAATGAAATCATTTAGTCTGATCTGTTAAAGGTACTATAGGGAATTTGGTAAACAATGTAGCTTAAAGTTCTTCTTTTTTTTTTTTTCTTCATGCCTCTTAATGTTCTAACATAGCTATAAATATATTGTGGCGATTTTAAATAGTTGTCCCGCAGTTCTCTTAATCCTCAGCCAATCATGCGTTTCAAACTGAAAGCAACTATTGGACAATCTGGTTGTCTGTCTCACTGAAGCGCCTCACTTCCTCGCTGCTTGGATCCTCCATTACTGCATGCTGGAGCATTTAAACTTTACCAGATTTCTGCAAACCAATTCAGCATCAACCATTGAGTGGAGTCTTTCCCCTGGTGGTGATTTGTTCTCTGATCATTTAACTGGTTCTCCATCCTTTTATCTAAATGGTGTTTTTAAAGAGTTGCCATTTCTTTTTTAAATATTTGTTTCAATGCTCTTTAAAACTCATTCAGCTGAAACACTGGATCAGAATTATTAATTTTATTTTTATGATAAACCATTCTTTTTCAGGTGGGTCACTTCATACAAGGTGAACCCATTTCCATACGATGACTCCCTCATCTGTGTGGTCGACTCATGAGGATCTTTGTCTGACGCCATGATGGGAAAGATATCAGCAGTTTTAATGAGTTTTACCCCAATACATGTGAACAATAAAAATGTAAATGTTGGTAATTTTAACTTTCATTGTACTTTTACATTTAAATAAAGCTGTTTATATTCTCGTTTATATTTTCTCATTTTTAATTCAATGTCACTAAATCTATAGCACTAGAAGAAACTGGAATGATGAAACATTCCTCTGGAGACTGAGGGGTGAAAAGTTGAGATTGAGCAAAAATATTTGTACTCTAACTTTTATTATTCAGAAATGATAAACATGTTGGGGGGGGGGGGGGGGAGAGAGAGAGATTCAGATTTGATGTCATCAGACCAACTTTATTATCCAGTTCAGGGTCTTGTTAAAATGACTTTCCAAATGTCTTATTACAAAATTTAGAAGGCTTTTTATATTTTAAATCTGGTATCCAGTCGGTTAAACTTCAAAGGCCTTGATCTGAGCATCAACACGAGTCACGGCCAGGTCTGCGTCTCCCAGCTCAGTCTCAGGAGCATGGAGATTCCAGGAGATGGTCAGGACTGCTACCTGCTCCTTTTGTACAAGGAGGAACAGGATAAGTACTACCAAGCTCTATAGTGGCCTCCAGTGAATCGCTGGTGTGAGCAACTGAGCAAATCATTAGAAACTGACTTCACGAGGGTGGCCTGAGGGCCCATGTCCTCTAGTAGACCTTGTGCTCACTGCTTGGTACCATGGAGCTCCACTGGTGAACACCAGAATCAGCAGGTCCAGCGCTGGAGCACTGAGATTTTCCCAGATGAGAGCAGGTTGACTCTGAGCTGATGTGACGGATGATAAAGGGTCTGGAGAAGCTGTGGTGACTGTTCTGCTACATCGTTCAGCGTGGTGGGTTTGTGTTGGCTTGAAGGCAGATCCATAGACCTATACAGGATAAATGAACTGTCACCAGGTGTAAGGATGAAACCCTTAGACCCATTGTTTGACCTTCACTGGTGCAGTGGGTCCTGAGTTCCTCCTGGTCTATAATACCTGCCTCATGTGGTCAGTCTGCAAGCAGTTCCTGGAGAATGAAGGAATGGACGACACTGAATGTCCTCCATGCTGGCCTGGCCTGGATCCAGTAGAACATTTTGGTGGTTTTGGTCCATCAGGTGGACCTTGGACTGTCCAGGAGGTCAGTATCCATCATCACATAAGGAGCCCCAATGTTGTCAGGATGCTACCAGCAGGTGGAGCCATACAAACTACTGAGAACCATTTAAAGCTGCTGTAATGTCTCTGCTGCTTCAGTTGATCAGGTTTAGTTCCTAAGTGATTTCAAATGAAGCCTCTGTAGGCTAAAGCGTTGATTTCATCCTTTAGTTCCCATCACATGACTCCTGTATCAGGATGGAGATCCAGCAGGATTTGTTTAACAGATCTGAGGATTTCCATGGTTACATCATGAATTACAGGATGGAATTTAATGAAACTTTAGTCTTCAGAAAGTTTCTCTACAAATTAGGTTTTAGAGTCAAACTTATTCAAGATGGCCACCATATTAACAGAAATTACTTTCACAAATGTCAATCTAAAATGTGAAGAAGTAACTTGGTCCTCTCATCACGTCTCTCAGCACTGCACATTGTGATAGTCTAACTCAAAACTCTGAAGTTGATTCATTTAGTTTTACATTAACAAGTCAAAACATCATGAAAAGTTGTTTCACTCTGGATAAAAATACTGCTTATCATCAGTTTGGTCCTTTTCTCTCCAAACAGAAGGTAGAGCTAGAACTCTGTTAGGATCAGGGTTTTCTGAGGTGTAGGACATGTATGGACTAAAACATGGCTGCAACCACAGAATAAACCAGTAGTTAATGGGAACATCACAGCAGATGGTGAAACGAGTACAGTGGAACTTCAAAATCTAAAGTTTTAAACAAAGTTTTTCTGTGCAGCAGCTTTTGGTCATATTTTTCACTTATTAAAGCTCTAAACCTGGTTTGTGTCCTTACTTCTTATGTTGCTTTAAAGGGACAAGAGGGAATATTTTAAATAAAAATAATGTATGCTCAGTTTTAAGTGATGAAGCATTTTAAATCAAAAAGAATGAGGTCACCATGTATCATTCCATAATCTTGAACAGGCTGTGAGCTGTAAAATGTTCTGCAATTCGGGAACGAATTTCCCGCGCTGTCCTACGGATGTGACGTCAACTGACGCTGCTGCGCGTTCTGGAAGCTAAAAAAGTAATAACAAATGTATATCCAGTAGGTGGCAGCATTGCACTGCTGTGTTGTGTTGCTGGTCAATGGTGGACTTCCTTCGTCTGAATCTGTGGTTTTTCTCATAAAACTGGTGTTACTTGTTTATGGAGCTGAAAACCTCTCTGATGGATTATAGGGTTCCACAGAGCTAAAGGTGCTGTTATAGGCGACCGCACAGCAATCTGTCCATGTTTATGGTCTCGGGATGATAGGCCTCAAATCCCCGACTGTTTCTTGGACCTCAGTCCGCTTACAGTGCATCAAAGGCGGGTGTGCAGCGCACGCTCCTCCGGGTGCTCCGGAGCTCCACTCCGTGATGCGAACTTGAGAAATCTAGGGTGATAGAGGCGGCGGGACATGATTCTATCACCCTAGATTTCTCAAAGTCACCTCCGGGAGTCAGAGAACACCGACTGATTAAAGCTTTTAGCGATACGGGCAGCTGGGAAGGACTGGAACATTGCGGCTAGCGAGATTAGCTCTGTTAGATCGGCTCCTGTGGTCTCTGTGTGTGTGTGTGTGTGTGTGTGTGTCGCGGGGCATTGTTTCACTATATTTCCTTTTGTATTAATAAAATGTATTTTTATTTATGGAATCATGTCTCCGGCTGCCTTTGGTTGAACCCTTATGAGATAGTGAGAAGTTTGTGCGCGCTCCTGTTCAAGACTGTAGTTATTCGCAGCGCCAGGCGCGGCGCTCATTAGGTTCATTTTTCAAATCTTCCCTCTTCTCCCTTTAAACAAAACGAATCCCTGGTGTCCCAGTTCTTTATCCCTCCATGTCCTCATTCCTGCTCAGACGGCTCTTCCAGCATTATTGTCTGAAGGTCGACCAGCTCAGAGCTCTTCTCTCTGATTGACTTTCCCAGGCTCGTCCATGCCGAAAAACGAGGACGGCATTCCATGAATGTCCCTTTCTCTCTTCACGAAGGCAGAGAAGGACGAGACACAATTACCAATGAAGTGGTCAGCTTGTCCTAAGATGTACAGGTCCATCTGGGCCCAGTCTGGCTGGAGGGTCACGACCTTTACCTGCAAAAACACCCAAAGATAAACACAATTATCAACCGAGAGGGAAGAACGTTTAAATAAAGAGCTGTATTTAAAATGTGAGAATCGGGAAAGAGGGACGGATGGATGGAATGGCATCCGTCTCCTTTAAGGACCAGATTTCCAGCTGAAACAAACCCACCTTGCCCTTGAAGAGCTTCTCAATGTCGTTACTGTGGGACTCTGAGTCAGTGGCGATGTAGACGGAGCGAGCCGAGGTCTTCTTCACCCACAGCTTCACCGCCCGGCGGATCTCTGCCAGGTCAGGGAGGCACATGGTCATAGTGAGGGGGAGGGCGTTCTGACGGCTGTACCCGACACACTGAGGGGAGGCCATGAAGTGAGGTCCTGTGTCGCCACTTTCCAGCAGTTTGCAGGCGTTTTGCTGTAAAAATACAAACAAATTCAAGAGGAGGAATCTAGCTTTCTGTGTTAGGTTGGACTGACGGGCGCCTCCAGATAAACCATCGTCTCACCCAGTCGATGCCGATCCTCAGATGGATCCCGACATACGGTCGAGTCAGTAGAGTGGCGATGTGCTCCTCTCCCTCATCCTTCATCCTGTCTGACCAAACCATGTAGCGCTGCAGCCCCGTGTGCTCCTCGATCACCGGGAACTGGGCCGGAGCTCCGGGAAGAGCCAGGACCGGATGCTCCGAGGGCGGGAACCTGTTCCAACGGCCAGGGAGAAAAACACTCAACCAGGAAAAATAAAAGCTCAAATTTATTGTTTCATTTGGGGCAGAAAGATAATTATGTCAAAATAACAATATTAAAGTAATAACACAAGGTATAAGGTTTACTTTTATTCAAACATATTTGTTTTTAGAATTGTTTTAACTCTTTAAAGTCTGAAGCATGAAATAATCAGAACAATGTTTTAAATGTGAAGCATTTGTTGGATAATGTTAATATAACCATCATTTATTTAGCATTTATTGTACATTTATATAATAATTCAACTATAATAAAACTAAACAAAACTTGCACTTGCCATTTTCAGTACTCAAGTCTTCCACCAGGGGGCAGAAACCCTGAATAGGATTCAATACAGCAGCTTTTTTTGAGGAAAATACAAACAAATAGAGTTCATAGAGAGTTAGAAATATGTGGATTAGATGTGATGGGACTGGTTCTAAAGGGTGACGCAGTTTTTATTAAGTTCTGTAAATAAAGGGACCCAAACCTGCTTTACCAGGTGACTGACCTGATCCTCAGAGTTAAAAACAAACGGGTCACTTCCACTTCTTATCAAAGCTACAACTTTTAAAGACTCTTTTCTTTTGTTTCCACTGCTGAGAGTCACAGAAGAAACCTGATGTTTTAGTTTCTTTAAAGCAGATGTGCTTATTTATATCATAGTTTCAAACATTTTTCACTGGATATGTTCTGTTGATAATATTCTTTGCTATTGATTTGATATTTTAGAGACTATAAATTATTTTCCTCCTTCTCTCTTTCCTGTATGGATAATGCACCATTTGGTTGTGGAGCAAAACTTGATATTTGAAGGGAAAAAAGTGTAAAATTTTAAAGGAAACATATAAATTAGTTTTGTTAGAAGAAGATAGTTCTCTGTTTTATTACCGTTTGGTTTTATTTTCTAAATGATGTTTTTCTATTACTGTGTAGATTTTCTGTCTCTGGTGTATTTTTCTAAATTGTTTTCTTTCTGACAAGAAAAAATCTGAATAATTTTGTTGAGGTTTAAATTAAAATATTATATTTATATTAAAATAGATGACTTTCTAACAGCTCAGAAATGATAAAGCTCTTACTTCTTCATCCACTGAGGTTGATGGTACCCATTAAAGGAAATCCCACCAAACAAAATGGACTTGTCAAATTCCACACCGACGTAGTCCCAGAACGGACCGAACGGGTTCCCGTCCTGAAAACGAGTCAGAACCAGCAGTCCAGGTCAGACAAATAAAAATAGATTCATCAATCTGTTAGACTGCAATAACTCATTATTTTAGGGATTTTTTTCAAACTAAATAACTGAGTTTATTTTTAAAAAATCAGCTGACTGTGACATAGCCGTTGTATTAACTTAGAAATTAGCTAAAAGTGGCCCCTTAGTGTAATCTGTGATCCGATCACCCAGAACACAACAGCAGCAGATCTGAACAGCTTCTCTGAGGCACCACAGGGGAGCGTTTCGTCTTTATTTTGTAAACCAAGGTTTCTGTGTGATGTCAGGAGCTCCTCTGACCTTCATGGGGCAGGATTTCTTGTCTGCACTCCGCTGTGCAGCAATCTCAAAGCAGTAGGCGTTCCTCTGCCCTCGAGGCCAGTGACTGGGCGCAAGCTTCTGCATAAAGTTCTCCAAACTGACCACTCGATGGTAAGCCAAAAGTGCGTCCAGCTGGAAGAACTCACTGAAGGGAACATGAACCTGAGCAGGAGAAGAACCTGAGTTAGTCACGCTGCTGGGAAGAAAACCTCCTGATCTGGTGACTCCACACATTCCTTAGATATCCTAAATATAAAGGAGCGTTTAATGTTTTGAATCTTCAGAGATTTACTATTTCTTTTTCTAAAACAAATCATAACTCTTTGGTCTTTTCTTTAAAATATTTTGTATTTTTTGTTGAGCAAGTAAAAAACAACTTTATTTTGCATGTTTTAATTTTAAAAAGGTTTTGATTTCGGAGGCCTGAACGTTATTTAAGAATTTGTCGCTTATGGCAAAAAGTTTAAACACCATTGCTTTAAAAGGAAACATGTTTTTAACTATTTAAATGGAAAATGACCATATTTGATCACTTGCTTTAAATTTTGGTGTGCAGCCTAAATCTGAAATTTTCACAAAAAAGCTGTAAAAAAGGAAAAAGTAACACAATAAAAAATATGTTTTAAAAATATGAAAATGTTTTCTTTACGTGAGCAGTGGGGGACATTGAGTCCGAATGGGCCTTGTTCCGCTCTGCGATTGTTGAGGCGGCTGTTGCTAGCTGTGGTCGCAAGGTAGCCGGTGCCAGTCGTGGCGGTAACCCCCGTACCCGCTGGTGGACACCAGAGGTTAGGGGAGCCGTCAGGCTGAAGAAGGAGGCCTACAGGGCGTGGCTGGTCTGTGGGTCTCCAGAGGCAGCAGACAGGTACCGGCGGGCCAAGCGAAGTGCAGCAGTGGCAGTTGCCGAGGCAAAATCTCGGGCGTGGGAGGAGTTTGGCGAGGCCATGGAAAAAGACTATCGGTCGGCTCCAAAGAGGTTCTGGCAAGCCATCCGGCGCCTCAGGGGAGGAAGGCGGCAACTCGCTCACACTGTTTACAGTGGGGACGGGGAGCTGCTGACGTCAAATGGGGCTATAGTCGGACGGTGGAAGGAATACTTTGAGGAGCTCCTCAATCCCACCGACGCGCATTCCGAGGAGGAACCAGAGCTGGGAGACCTGGGGACGGACTGTCCAATCTCTGGGGCAGAAGTCGCTGAGGTAGTCAAAAAACTACGCAGCGGCGGAGCCCCAGGGGTGGATGAGATCCGACCTGGGTATCTCAAGGCGATGGATGTTGTAGGTCTGTCGTGGCTGACACGTCTCTGCAACATTGCGTGGTCATCGGGGGCAGTTCCTGTGGAGTGGCAAACCGGGGTGGTGGTTCCCATTTTTAAGAAGGGGGACCAGAGGGTGTGTTCCAACTATAGGGGGATCACACTCCTCAGCCTCCCTGGAAAGGTGTACTCCAGGGTACTGGAGAAGAGGTTCCGGTCGATGGTTGAATCTCGGATTGAAGAGGAGCAATGTGGTTTTCGTCCTGGTCGTGGAACTGTGGACCAGCTCTTTACCCTCGCTAGGGTGATGGAGGGGTGATGGGAGTTTGCCCAACCAATCCACATGTGTTTTGTGGATTTGGAGAAGGCTTACGACCGTGTCCCCAGGGGCACCCTGTGGGGGGCGCTCCAGGAGTACGGGGTGGATGGGTCTTTTGTTAAGGGCCATTCAGTCCCTGTACCAGAGGAGTGTGAGTCTGGTCCGCATAGCCGGCAGTAAGTCGGACCTGTTCCCAGTGAGGGTTGGACTCCGCCAGGGCTGCCCTTTGTCACCGGTCCTGTTCATAACCTTTATGGACAGGATTTCTAGGCGCAGCCGTGGTGTGGAGGGTGTCGAGTTTGGTGACAGGAGAATCTCGTTTCTGCTTTTTGCGGATGATGTGGTCCTCCTAGCTTCATCGAGCTCTGACCTTCAGCTCTTGCTGGGGAGGTTCGCAGCCGAGTGTGAAGCGGCTGGGATGAGGATCAGCACCTCCAAATCTGAGGCCATGGTTCTCGACCGGAAAAAGGTGGATTGCCAACTCCGGGTCGGGAGAGAGGTCCTGCCTCAAGTGGAGGAGTTCAAGTATCTCGGGGTCTTGTTCACGAGTTAGGGAAGGAGGAAGCGGGAGATCGACAGGTGGATTGGGGCAGCATCTGCAGTGATGCGGACGCTGAACCGGTCTGTTGTGGTAAAGAGAGAGCTGAGCCAGAAAGCAAGGCTCTCGATTTACCGGTCGGTCTACGTCCCAATCCTCACCTATGGTCATGAGCTTTGGGTAGTGACCGAAAGAACGAGATCGCGGATACAAGCGGCTGAAATGAGTTTCCTCCGCAGGGTGGCCGGGCTCAGCCTTAGGGATAGGGTAAGAAGCTCGGACATCCGGGAGAGACTCGGAGTAGAGTCGCTGCTCCTCCATATCGAAAGGAGCCAGTTGAGGTGGTTCGGGGATCTGGTAAGGATGCCTCCTGGACGCCTCCCTCGGGAGGTGTTCTGGGCATGTCCTGCCGGCAGGAGGCCCCCAGGTCGACCCAGGACAAGCTGGAGGAAATACATCTTCAGTTTGGCCTGAGAACGCCTGGGCGTCCCAGCTGAGGAGCTGGTGGACTTGGCCGGGGAGAAGGTGGCCTGGGCTGCCCGACTTGGAATGCTGCCCCCGCGACCCGGACCCGGATAAGCGGAAGAAGGCGAGGCGAGGCGAGGTTTTCTTTACGTTAATTTTTTTTTTTACAGTCCCCAAAAAATCTCAAGTATTTCAGTGAGCCCTTTAAAGGGTTAAAATAACATTTGTTTGTTATTTTTATTAAAATAATATTTTACATTTTTTACCAGGTAAAATGTTTGAGAACCTGTTCTCATTTACAAACATGACCTGGGTTAAACACTACATCCAACTTTTATCATAAAAAGGATCATGTTTGATTGTCGTTTTAAAATCATTCTCTACAGTTTTCAACGCATAATTCTGCTTTTAATAGACTGTATAACCATCACTGCTCCCAACAAACTGCATAAGTGTTTACATTTCTGCTGTATTTGCACTATTTATTATGCACAAACTAGGGCTGGGTGATTAATTGAAAATAATCGAAAATCAATCAAATTTTATAACTCTAATCGATGTCATTTTGCCCATAATTGTATGTTTGATATTTTTTAAAATGAAAAGAAGCGAGTAGGTTCCGGATTTCCGTGTCCCTTTAAAAAGCTGTGACACCACTCAACTAGTCCGTGTCACATGCTAGCAGGGGCGGATCTAGAGAAATATTTATGGGGTGGCAAAAGAGGGGATAGAATTTTTCTGGGGTGGTACCATACGAGAATATTATATATCTATATGCTGGCTGAAGTGGCAGCAGGGGTGGCAAGGCTTGCTTTTAGGGTGGCAGTTGCCACCCTGTGCCACCCCAGTAAATCCGCCAATGCATGCTAGTCACATGACTCTTCCTCCTATACTCCTATACTTTGCGTTTGCAGGAAATTTTAGTCTATGGAGCAATTCTGCTGCTACAGCTTTTGAGCATACAGGTAGTTATCGTCATTTAATCGTTATCGAGGTTAACTCCTCAATAAATTGTGATATTGATTTGAAGTCATATCGCCCAGCCCTAGCACAAATATATTTGCACATCCCTCATAACAATAACCCGATTCAATCTGATACTTGTGTTACTCTATTTGAACATGACTTTGATGATTGTACATTATTTTACTAGTCTTCATATTATAACATATTTTTGCATCATTACTTTTATGCTTTATAGTATTTCCTTTTTATATATATTTTTTAGTAATGTGTGAATGTTTTTCTTGACTTGTCTGTAACCTGCTGATGGTGCACCTGAATTGCCTCACTGAGGGACAATAAAGGGCTTTTTTTATTCTAACATTCCTTGAGTTATCCCTTTAAATAAACATCCAGGAGTGAATATTGAGTTGTTGTTTTTTTTTTAACGTGTGGTTGATGACTTTTTGTCCCTGGGGGTTCAGGTCTGTACTTACATTGGTGTAAGGGGGGGTGTGGTGGCGGTAAACTATCCAGGGAGGGACTGCCAGGGTTCGGTTCAACATCTTAGCAAAGGCCAGAGATCCCAGGAAGTGGTCTGCCTGGTTCCCAAAGCGACCTGAACGACAACACCCTCAACTTTAGCACAAAAACAAGCACTTCTGCCTCTTCGAACAATAAAATAAAACATTCATTTGTTCATCTTGCAACAGGAACTACGTCTAAATCAGCGATTTTAATCTGTTTTCTAGATTAATTAATCATCGGTTCCAGTCTTCCAACTTATGAATGAGTAAAGTTTGGACTCTGTTGAGTTCGCGACAAAAATCAGAACCGTCGGGCTTTAATGATGAGTTACCCATGCAGGGGCAGTACAGAACGTAGCCGTTCTCATCCCACTTCAGTTCTTCAGCATAAATCCGACCAATCTGGAGCAGAAGTAAAGAAAGTAAACATCTCAGTTTCAAGAGTTTCGATGCCTGTTGTTGAACCGCCATTGTGGTTTTTCTTCTTCTACGTTTTTTTTGGGCGGTTAGCAAACAACATTTTGGGGAACTAGCGCCTCTAGCTGGTGAATGGTAGAATAGCTCGATCAGATCAGGTAAATAAAATATGTTCTGATAATAAACAGACTGTAAAATGTGGTTAAACTACACTTTTAGTTCATGAAGACTTTTTATTACTTCTTCTATTCAATAACGGCATAATTAATTATTTTTTACTTTCTTTCTGGTTGACTGAAAATGGCTGAAAATCACAGGAAACTGTTTTTTTTTTTTTTTTGTATAAATAAGGAGCTACTGAGGCTGATTTATCCCAAGTCAAATCTAAATAGTATCCCTTAGTATAATATATCTCCTCCTGGACTCCTCACTTCTCCAAATATACTTGTAAAATATGATTTTTATTTCCCTTCTTGTCATTTTAGCCTTATTTTCTCTCCATTTTTGCTGAATTGCAGGTTCTGATTCAAACATGCAGATCCATTTCTTAGTATTTTACACAAAAAATAATTAATGCAAATTAATAGAAGGGGAAATGAAACAGCCAATATAAAAATCAAACAATACCATGGATTAATTCACATATCTGAAAAAGGATGGAAAGAAGTACAAACTTATTTAATCCTACCCTGTCTCCAAAACAAGTAAAAATAACCTAAAACACTTTATCTTCTGTTTCAGAGGTATTTCGAATCCCAAATAGTTAATGGAAAATAAAAAATAAACATCAAATAAAAAGCACACACACATATATATATTGTCAGATTTCCTGTAGCCACCGAGAGACTTGGAGGAATGATGAGCTCCCAGATCTTATATGTTCATTAATAGATGATCACGTGTGTTCAACATGCCCTAACACAGTGAGCATGGCAACATGTGGGCTGGGTGCGGTCTAAAACTTTAATTCAGATGTGTGGATTCTCTGCCAGCCTGCCTTGTTTGACTCAACCAGCTGATAATTACTTAAATGTGTCCAATTAAAGAGCTTGTTATCCGCTGCTGAGAGGCTGAGCGATGCAGCCGGTGTGATCTGCACACAATTTGTTTCTGATAATTGCACCAAATCAAAGACAAAACAAGATTATTCAGACGTAGCAAACAGAAAACGACAAAAAGGAAAGTGTTTATTTTCTTAATTTAATTCAAAGTCCTCCAAACATCTGAATCTTCCACAAGAAGGAATTTTCTTCTCAGGCTTTTGCTTCGAAGGGTGCTTAATCCATCTGTACCCTCCAGTTCAGCCAACGTATTCTCCTTTTGTACTCAATCACACTCCTTTTTTCTTTTCTTTTTTTCTGACGCTCGACAGCTGGCTGCTCTTTCCTTCTTTTCCTGTGTCGTTTTTTGGTGTCTGCTCCTCCCCCATCCCTCGAACACACACTGTTTTTCATTGTTAGTGATGACAGCAACGATAACAATACAAAAGAACCACAACTCACAGAGAGAGCATGAGAACAAGCGACAAAAAGTGACAGAAAGAGAGACTTTCCTTCAGGTGAACACGTTTATTTTCAACCAAAACCTCTGCATAAAGTATAAAAGCCTCCCTAAACTCTTTGTTTATACTTCTGACTCGCTGGCCAGAGCTCTGAAGGTTTCATTTCCCTTTTTGATTCTTTAAGTTCCTCATAAAGAATATGTCATGTTGTGTTGCTGCAGAGGAAGGAATTCCATTAAGAAATGTGCACATATGTATACATGTGTATGTTTCCTCCAGTTTTCCTCTCTCTGCATTAACCTCTGTGTCTGTGGTGCAGAAGAACAGGCCCGTCACGCCGCCTGTGGCCTTTCATGAGGGGGAAATAAGTCAGTCAGCCTGAAAACATTTTGCCTCCTGTTGACCTTTCTGTGTCGTTTCTGACAACCTGGTTTTTGGTTCAGCTCAGGGCCGTGACTAGCAGGTCACAGTTTTAGAAAGCAGCAACCTGATACGTCTCTCTCTCTTAATTCTTGTTAAACACACCCATGTTATGTAAAAGAAAGAATAGGAAGTCATTTTACCTGAGAATTAAAAACAGAGAAACCTAACCCAAAATTACAAAAGACACGATGCAGAAACTTTCAAAACAAACTTCCAGAAATTGCTAAATGCGTCAACGTTTTTCTATAAAGCCTAATTTATGACTAACTTTATGATGATTCAAACTGTAAGACATGCATGAGAAACAACGCCAATAAACATGTTAAAGTTGCTGCCAGTACTTCATTTGGGTCATCCTGGTAACGGTCAGTGGCTCATTGGGGTTACCGTGGTAACCACACACCAGTCTCTCACTCCCTTATTATTCTTTCTGTGAGATATTCAGAGGAGAAACGAAGCAGTCATCTCTACGCCGTATTGGAATAATTCTTGAGCCAGTAGTGACAGAATTGTCTGGTTGTCACACAGGTACATTTTTTACGTGTCTATAGGGTTTTATCTAGAAAATATGACCCTTAAAGGGACACATGTAACTTTTCATATTTTAAAATCTTTTTCTTGAGCCAGTCTGTGCTAATCTGACCCTTTACAGGGTTCATGAAAAGTAACTTAGCCACATCTGCTGCTTGGATCCAGAATACCACGTTTGCAACTTCCGAGTCTCTGGTCCGGTGTCCTGAAGTCTCACAAAGTCACGTATCTCATGAAGGTTAGGCTAACCCAATGTAGCTATCTGTTATGCTAGCGCTGGAGTGGTTTTAGTTCATGATTCCTGATTTTTCCCATCTCTCCCTGTTTGAACACAGCTGATTTCTTTGAGTGAGTGATGAACCGCTCCAGTAGAAAGCAGTGAAGGCTGAGGAGACATTTCAACAGGTAGATTTAGGCGTTCCTGAGCAGAGACGATGCTAACGTTTTTACAGCAGTGATTTAAAAGGGACACTAGGGGGTGCTAAAAACAAGCAAAACTTCATAGTGTGCTTTTAACTTCAGAATTTGAAGAGAAAATAATGAGCTTCAATATGAACGTGTGCTGAAAAGTTTCATTATAGAAAGAATATATTTAAAGAGCTTAGTTTGTTTTGAAAAAATGACTAAACACTGAAAGTTCTTCCTTTTTCTTTTGAGATATCATTGATATTACTGCCACCTACTGGCCTGGCATGGTTAATTGAATGTGTTTTTCTGTATAGCTGTGTGGATTTAGACTAATCTAAAAACAGAGGTGAAAATAATCTTTATGAAAAGATAAATTCAGGATGTCCAGGAGGAATGAGAAGAAAACCAAACACGTTTTTACCAGAAAACTGAAGAAAACACAGGAAACATCACAACCCGATGAGTTTCAGGTTTAAACTGTTCAAAGAGTTGCCTCAAGCTACAGGATTGTATCAGCAACAATCCTGCAGTTATTTTTAGTTTTCCTCTCAGCTGTGATGCGTCTTCATGACGTGGCGTTTCTCCTGGACAGGACATGCTGCTCCACCCGTCCACCTTATCAACCTGCTGCAGGACGCTCCTATCAGCTGTCTGATGTTCCGCCTCGCTCCAGAGAACCCGGCTCAGATAGACTCCCCCACCTCTAACTCACCGTTTATCATGCTGCAGAAGACTGGTGGTTGCATCATCCCCTCAGGACCTTTAACCCCAGCATCAGCTTCTCCTGCAACATTTTTATTCCAGATTCACTCAAAATGACGTTAACTTCCATCAAATACAGAAATGATCATTTCACTTGAAATCATCAACAAAATACAGATTAAAAAATGCTTTTACCCATGAACCTTGAAAATATGGAGCATCAACTGTAAAGAAATTATATTTTAAAAAACATGTTGCTATTTAACATTTTAACAGATATACTTCTGAATAGACTTTCTTCCACTTTTCCTTAAACGTTTAAAGGTCACTTTATATATTTTGACACATTGCTAAATAATAACATTTCACTTTACATATTTAGATTTCATTCTAAATGTTTAGTTTTCACTTTATTTATTCCAAGTCGATTCTAAATATTTAGATTACACTTCAAATAATTATTTAAATATGATGTTTTGATGGGATTCTATGTATATAAATCTTGTTAATATATATTTAGAATACATACTAAATATTTAGATTCCATTTTATATATTAAGATATGATTCTAAATATTTAGGTTTCATTCCTTTAGATTTCACTAGATGATTCTTGTAATCACATTTATTAAATGGATTCTGAATGTTTACTTCATATTTTAAGAATTTTAATCTTAAAACCTTTCATTCTTGAAGCCAATCGACTCCCCATACACGCCACGTCTTTACAGCTCGATGAAACGAGGCTGCAGCTCTCTTTGTGTCCCGGAGGTTTCCTTTCTAATCTGTTTATCGCCCATCTCTGCTAATGTAAACCGCCCAGCTGGTTTAAACAAAACACATAAAAACACACACACACACATGGTTGTTTCCCACCACAGAAAGATGGGATTGCTGGGTATTCTGGTGGCGAGGAAATCCAGTCCAGATGTGAACAAATTGTCTCTCATCCTAATTGCTATTGTGCTCAGGGATGCTGATTTGGGATCTCGTTATTTGCGATACATGAGTGTGTTTGGATGCAACCTGAGCAACAAGAGGCTGTCGGTGATCACAGAGCAGGAAAACCTGCTTCTTTCTTTCTTTCATCAGGTTTAATTCAGAGGAGCTGCTTCAAGTGAATCTGTGAAAGTAGGATAAAGGAAGTCATGATGTGGCGTTTCACAAGATAGTTAAAAATCACTCCACGACTCAAAATAACAGACCACCATGCAACAACTGCAATCAACTGGACTGTGGCTGCACCAAACCACGTTGGGATCCAAATAAACAAACAGGCGCGTGATGACAGGAGTCTGGGTTCAGTGCTGGGAAATCCTTTCACCTCATCCATCTTTAAACCATCAGTGACTCTGCTGTTTCATCTCATCGTGTTTTGTTTCGCAGCATCTCGACTCTAAGCTGCAGGACATAAATGATCGAAGACACAAATATTATTGGATGTTTTCGCCTTCTAAATCCCTAGAAATCCCTGGGTGTTTGGGTTCCTGATACCAACTGAATTAAGCAAATTTAAGCCCCCAAACTGTTAGAAAACAAACTTTTAGCCCATAAACTCTCTGTTGAACTGAGATGGGAATCATAGAGTGAGCAGCTCAGTTTGATTTCATTCAATCCTGTTTTTATTCAATGTGGATGCTTCCTGAAAAGCTTCATATCCTTTTTGCATGGGATACAATTTAAGAAGACATTCACAAACCATCTAAAACAAAGTTTTTACAACTAACTGGTGTTATAGTCCAGCTCTTTCTCCAATCTTATCTTATGAAATCTACTTCCTACAAACAATAAAACTTTTGTAACTGATGCAAGGCCTGACATTAAGGAATCAGTTTTAGAATTACTCTGCTTTTATTTGACTGAGATATGAAAAGATTTTAAAAGAAAAGCGGCATTTTTATAACTTCGCTGTCGCCTGAATGTCCCACTTTTCTGTCATCTGAACAAAATATAAAGCATAACGTGAACTCGTCCAAATAAATGCAACTAAATCCGATAAATGTGTGAAACCGAAGTTTGATTTCAACCTTTTAGCTTTAAAAGTTCTAAAAAGCAGAGATTAGTTTCATCATCTCTCCTCAGTTTATATATATATTTTATTAATTAAAAACATCTGGATATAAATTAAAATAAACCCTCTTAAGAAGCTTCAATAAATGAGCACAAATAAATAAACCAAAAATACATTATTTATGCTAAATGCCTCATAAATAATATAAATTTAAAGAAATTTTCTGAGAGCTATATTTCAAACAGATTTTAAAAAAATTTTCCTGACATTTTATGGGAAAAAATTAAAAGATATCAAAAACATGACTGTAAAGAAATCTTCAGACGTTTTACGTTCTTCTGCAGAGGAAAACCGTTTCCTTAATGAGATGTTTGATTCTCAGATTCTACATTTAATCAGCAGCGACTCGTTTATTGGAAGAATGAAATAAATAAGATTATTTAAAATTGTTTGTAAATTCAACAGATCTCATTTTGTTTAATCTTTTATTTTTAAAATAATCTGATGTTTTGACCAATCTAATAAATCTGAAAAAACAATCAAATCTGAAGGAAGACTTATTTCCTGTTGGTAACTTTGAGATGAAATCTGAAGATTTCATTTGGTTTTTGTGTTTCTGATGTTTTTATTAAAAACTTTAAAACATTTTCATGTTCTGAACCTGTAGATTAATGATTTCAAACTAAAGGTGTATTATCAAACCTTAGATATGAAAGTATTGTTTTTCAAATTTAACCATCCATTTTTTTAAATTTTATAAGTAAGTAAATTTTATTTATATAGCACCTTTCATAGAAAAAAAAATCGCAAAGTGCTTCACAAAACAGTTATGAGTTTTGTTCTTTGCTTCTTTAAAAAGGTTAAAAGATTTTATTTCTCTGGTCAGGTTGTTTCTCTGCCTTAGAAATAATTATTTTAAGAGAAAACTTACAGGGTTTTAGTTTTCAGGACTTTCTAAAAACAGATTTTTACAAGTGAAAGTGTAAAAAAAATTGTTTTAAATCAAATAAGAACTTGAGTTTTTAATAAATATTATATTTAATCAGTTTGTCTAAATCAGTTTGTATCATTTTTAATTATAGTAAAATATTTTAACACTTTATTCCCTTTTGTGATTCGAACTTTTAAATAAACCGTATTATTTTTATGCTAAAATAAATAAGAATAATTATGAGCAGAAGTTTTGTTGGATCCATAAATAATTTTTTAATTTTTAAATAAGAATTCTCATCTAAATTCGTGTTTTTTTCGACCTGTTTTTTGTTGGCAAACAAACAACATTGTTTTAGTTAAACCTCCGTCCGGAATCAGAGCAGAGAAAACGGATGTCCTTAAAGCTGAAACTGCTTTCTTCGGTGTTTTTAAACAGAAAAGCGACTCCAGGTTGATGAAGTCCGACGACCTGCAGCAGAAAAACGAATCCACTGATTTCCGCTTTCAATTCTTTCTTTTTCCTGCTCATTTCGTTTATTATCTGAGAGGAAAAACACCCAGAATCCACTCCCTCCGCCTGGTTTCAGCCTCTACCTGCTCAAAACGTTTCATTTTCGGCTCTAAACTCAACAACAGACACTTTTCCTCCACCTTCCTCCCCCTCTCCCTCCCCCCTCTCTGTTATTGAACACGCCAAAAGACTTTTGATGCGTTCGCGGTCGGTCGGAAATGTCGGAATGAAGTTGGAGCAACTGATTAGTGCAAAAAAAATAAAAATAAAATAAAATATGAGCAAATTTCTGCCTCATGTTGAAGATTTTACAGATTTGATCCTCAGCTGACACATAAAGAGTGACGTAACCACGTGATTGGTTTAAATCATCCTGAACAGAAACAGTCTTTAGAGTCAGAAAATACATGAGTTTAGTTGTTTTATTAAGTACATTTTAAAAATAGACATTAAAAGTTAAGAAAGTGAATAAATTGCATAAAATCACAAAATATATTTTTATTCTGTTAAAATGCAAAATTTGAGCAGCACCTGAAGGCACCCCCTGCTCTCCCTCTGCATAAACATCACCCTGGGGGGATGGGAGGGGAGGGGGGTGTGATGAGGAAACGAGCTGATGTGCCCTGGAAGTAATCCCAACCCCCCCTTCCCTCTCCCCCCCCCCCCCTCTGCAATAAATATAAATAGAAGAAGAGAGAAACTCAGCTCCTGTTCCCCCCCCCCATCTGCTCTCTGCTGCTTTTAGTTTAAATAAATACATTAATAATATAAAAATCATCATAATAATAATATAAATAATAATAAAAAGCTCAGTAATAATAATTCTAATATAAAGGTTATTTGTAACTTTTATTTGAAAATGATTTAGAAATGTTGTTTTATTATTTATTCTCATACCAGAATGAACTGAATATTTATTTTTTACATTTCCTAAAGTTGTTTTAACAGATCTAAACACGTTGGCCTGATTGTTTGCATCTTATTTAAAATGTTTAGTGTTGTTTCCCTGATTCTTTATATAAGAAACTTGCTTGTATTTATTTTCTCTGAGGTTTCTGAACATTTAAGTTGGTCTTTTATTTGATTTTTTTAACACCCTGAAATTTGTTGGCTGATCAGTTTTATGCCTTTCGATCTGGAGTGCTGTGCATTTTATATTTAAAAGTTTTTCTTAAAGTTGTATTCAAACATCACCACATTTAAAAGAATGTCAAAAGAGTAAATTAAATATGTTATATGTTAAAAGTTAATATTTTACCTATAATTCATCAGCAGGTAATATTCAACCTGAAACAGCCACAAACCATTCAAATACGTTTAAACTATGGTTATGTTTCATTCTGATTATAATAAAAT
The DNA here is from genome assembly GCA_006937965.1 of Callopanchax toddi. Lineage (NCBI taxonomy): Eukaryota > Metazoa > Chordata > Actinopteri > Cyprinodontiformes > Nothobranchiidae > Callopanchax > Callopanchax toddi. The sequence continues at coordinate 3,086,646 of SSNR01000045.1, read as the reverse complement.
AGATGTTTTAAAAGGTGTTAATAAAAACAAAAGGATGGAATATGTTTCTACATTTTATTTGAGCTTTTAGAGGAAATAATAAATTATATAAAATAAAAATAATACAAATCAGGAAACAAACTGATCAGATAATGATTTCATAAAATGGATTTATTTTATTTGTAGGAATTTTAACACATTTTAAAAAGTTTTCAAGTTGATAATTTAATGTTTTAATAATTGTATGTAGGGTTAGTAACACATAATTAATTCTATAAAATTGACTTGTTAAGGAGGAACGGAGAGTTTAGTGTCGAGCTGAGTGTTTTTAAGGAGGTATAGGATCCGGATGTGGTTTCACTGCAGGTGGATGAACTGGGTCAGAACATGTGACTGGGAGGACTGGAGGAACCAGAACGCTGCTGGGTTTCTGACTGGTCCCCCCCCAACCCCTTAAAAAAAGTTTGTGAAAGTGTCGTGACGTCACGCTCCCACAATGCTCACCGCCCCGGAGCTGAGCTGCAGCCTGAGCAGAGCCAGACGCGCTCAGGCCTCCAAATATCACCGCAAAGTATCGGAAAAAAGCCCGGAAAAGTCGAACCGAGCCTCGGATCAAACGGGACCGGAGAGCGGCGGAGGGAGGCGGACGGTTCTGCCGCGGCAGGATTCGGGTCCGGTTCGGGGGATGGACGGTTACCGGGACTCCATGTGAATTTGACTAATGCGGTGCTGGAAAGTTTTAGGTGGGTAAACTCTCTGCTCGCTTTTTTTTTTCTTTTTTCCTCTCCTGTTATGTGGCTCCATGTGTGTGCGGGTTGTTCTTGGTCGGATCCGCAGAGGTGACGCAGATCCGCAGCTAAAGTTTGCAGTTTGTTTTTTTTTTAAAGTCTTTTCTCCTGAATGGTTGATGAAATGTTTTTACGCGGACGAGCCGCCGCTCTCTCCTCTCGCTGCACTTTGTCCCTCGCTGTTGACGTTCTGGTGTTTGCAGAAGTTTTCTGAATATTCCTCATGTGCGGCAGGCAGCGTGTTTCTGCGCAGCAGCAGGAAACCTTCCCCACGTCCACGGGGGAACAGTTCCCTGAAAGCTGCACGTTTTCTGTTTTGCACATCATGCATCCTATACGTCCAGTCGCTGGTTTTCAGTCTGTTTCAAGCATGAAGTCATCACTGAGTCTTGGGTTTTTGCTTCTGAACGGATGTTGTGTGTGTGTGTGTGTGTGTGTGTGGGTGCGTGCGTGCGTGAGAAAGTGCTTTCCCTGCAGGAGAGTAAACAACCACAAAAAAAAAAGAAGAGGAGGTTGTTGGGTTCATTATGGGGCTCAGTTTGTTCCACTTGTTGCTGCTTTCAAGTTGTTGAAACGACTTCAGGTGTTAGAGTTCTAAAACTCTGAGGATGTTTCTATAAATGATGACTGAAGCTCATGTTGATGTCCTTTTAAAAAGTATTTATTCATATAGAGGAGAATATAAAAAGGATTTATTGTTCTTTAGTGAGGAAATTCAGCAGCAAAATGACAGGCAGGTCAAACCATATAGAGTAATAAGGGGAAAATATAAAAATATAGACATTAGGAATAAGAGACTGTATAAGAAAATACATAAAAATAACACTAACCATTAAAATAGCACACCCAGATTCAGATCCACTGAAATCTGAAACCTATTATTATTGTTATAAGGACTTAATGTACCAGATGTGCAAATATATTTGTACATAAAAAGGGAAAAAATGTACTGACTGCAGGGATGATGTCATATTTCTACAGCAGTCTGGAATGGAGCATTTGGCTAAATTGTGATTATTTCAGGTGATTTGATTTAAACAAATTAGACTAAAATCAATGCTGATCATGTTTGGACTTCTGATAAATTCACCTAAAACAACTTTTGCATGAATGAAAAATATTTGAATCTTTGTGTTTTTTTGTTTTTGTTTGTTACGTTTTAAAATCATGATCTAATCACGAAAACAGGTATTTGAGGAGTTAAATTAAAAAACTTAATAAAAGTTTTTGTATATGATAAGAACTGATGCCAATATTGATGTCCATTAAAAAAAACAACTTAGTATAAGTAAGTAACTTAAACATATTTAATTGTATAATATTTTATGGCAGTTTTTAATGGAACATTTATTTGGTAAAAAGGTTGATCAATTGCAGGTGATCTGATGCTAAAAGTCAGGCTAAATCAATGTTCATGACAATTTTTATGTATGTATGTGTGTGTAGATTTGATTCTTTGTAATTTTACTTTTTAAAATTAAGGTCTAATCACAAAAACTGACTTTTGAGTTTAAAAACTCAATACAACCTTTCTGTAAACGGTGAAAACCTGAAGCTAATAATATCGATTAAATGATTTTTGTGTTGCCGTCTTGAATGGAGCCTGTTTGTGTGGTCGAGGTTCAGGAGGTGTATCTCGGACTTTAGGAGGTTCTGCAGCAGAGAGCCTGTTGCTCTCTGCTGGTTTTGCACCTGGTTTTGTGGTTGTGATGTTCTGTGTTTCACTAGACGATTAGAGCAGTTTGTTTTCCTGTCCATCTAACAGCCTGAACTCGGCGTGAACTTTGGGTTATTTAAGGTGTTTTCATGACACCAGCTATAAGCAGACATCCTGTGATTGTACAGGAAAACACACGTCTCCTCTGGGAGATTCCCTCCGTCATTCAAGTGTTTTTGTTGTGCAGGTTAATAAGCTCACAGCACACACGGCGACCATTTTTGTCTTCTGTTGTTTACACTCATCCATCCCATGATGCAACGCGCCATACGTCATCTGACAAAGACCGATTGGAGATGGTGAGTTCATGGTCCAGAAAAGAAATCAAATCAATTCAATTTGGTTTATTTATGAAGCTCCAGTTCACAGTACAAGTCATCTTAAAGCGCCGAGCAAAGCAACAAACACAGTTTGTTTAAAAATGTCTGATTTATTTTTATTACATTTGAATGGCTGATCAGCCAAACAGATTTTCTGATTAAATAGTTGAATTAAAAGTTGGAGTGTTTTTTTTTTCTGGATCACCAAACGATGAGTTCAAAGTAATAGTTCAGTTTATCCACTGATTCTTGGGTAGAATAAACAGCTTTTATGTCGTCATGGTTCCATTAAACCCCAAAACATTTCAAACAAATGTCTGATTCTAAAATCAGTTAAAATCCGCTGTCATCTTAAAGTCAACTGTTTTAGTTTAGAAGAGAGATTTAGAAACAATGACCGGTCTGAATAAATAAAAAATCTAGTTTGATGAGAACCAGTTGTTTTAGTGAAGTCACGATTCTCAGTAAAGAAACCTTTAATCTGGAGTTAAACTACAGGATTATAATAAAAAGATTTTTTGACCAATCAGAATTATTAATCGAATTTAAGATGTTCTGATCAGTTCGTTAAACACATTTTTAATGAACATAAATTTGATTAAATTAGATTTCCTTCACTTCTAACCTTCTATTCTTTATTAATAAAGTCTAGAGGAGAGTTTACTGTAACTTTTATTTGGTTCTTCTGTTCATTTTGAGCAGATGTTTGATGTTTATGGATGAGCGTGGAGCTGCTGATTAAACTGGTGGATGCACTGGGATCTACTGGTTAGTAATCATAACGTATTTGGTTGATTCGTTTGGCTAAATGCAGCGATGTGGTGTTTTATTTTGCAGGATCTGCTGCAGACATCCTCACTAAATGTTAGAAACCTGTAGCGCATGATTTAGAAAGTAACTGGTAATAAACCAAGTAAAGTTTAGTGCTGGTGAAACCCTAACCAGTAACTCTCTGGGCTTTAATGGTTGGAGACTAGTTGGAGAAGCAAAGTTGTGAGAAAATCTGTAAACTTTCAGTCTTGAGTTGGTTCTGTGGCACTTCAGCAGCATGTTTTCTGGCACGACCAGGTCACATGATGTAGTTTAAATAAACTGAGATGATTGTGCTGATTCTCTTGTTGCAGTTTGATCAGAAAACGACGTCTGAATTAGTTGAGTTTGCCCTCATGTCAGGTCACTAAAACCGCCCAAAACTGACCCGGAAACCAGTTTGAGAAAAGTTCCAGCAGCTGAAAACTATTGCAGAAAGTTTTATGAGAAAAGATGTTTCCTCAGACTGATTTAAGAAACTGTTTTTGTTATTTTTAGTTTTTAAGCTTTAAAAAACCTGTAAGAAAAATAACAAAAACAACAAACGCAGTCAAGTTCAGGAGCACCACAAGGTTAACTTATAGTCTCCTCGACTTTGATAGTTTGTCAAGTTCTTTCTCAACATTTTGACTTGATTTGAGAAATACTTCAACGTTTCTCTCAACTCTTCAACTGTCTTCTCAATGTTTTGACTTCATTCTGAAAATATTTCAACCATTTTCCTCAAATTTCAGCATCATTCTGAAAATGTTTCAGCTTTTTGGCTTTAGTTTGGAAACATTACATTTTTATTCACATTTTAACTTGAACCATTTCAAGTCTTTTCTTTCATTCCCCCCCTTTGATTTCATTCTGTAAACATTTCAACTCTTCCGTACATTTTGACTTTATTCTGGAAATATTTCAACTTTTTCCCCAAATATTTTGACTTTTATTATGAAAACATTTGAACTGTCTTTCTTTACATGTAGTCTTTATTTTATAAATAGTTAATTTTTCTTAGTATTTTGTCTTTTTTTAAATATTTAAAAAAAATGTTTCTCCTCAACATTTAGACTTTTTCTTTTTTTCAATATTTTCTCAACATTTTTTTCAACTTTTTAACTTTTTTCTATTACCATTTAAACTTTTTCTTCAACATTTTGACTTCATTCTCAACATTTCAACTTTATCTTTAAAATTTTGTAACTTTTTTCTCAACATTTTGACTTTAGTCAGAAAGCTTTATTCTGATTGGTCCTAATCCACTGTTGTAGAATCCAAGTCAGTTTAGGTGATTTTTTTGGAGGGTTTCTTTTTCTTCCTGCTGCTCTGATTCAAGCATCAAGGCCTCCAGCTACATAATAAGGAAATGGAAGTGTGTGTCACAAGACAATGCTTTTGTTTGTGCTCGTTTCTGTGCGTGTTGGGACTCATGCGTTGTTTGCAGCTCTCTCACCAGAACCACCCAGCTGGCGATGGATCTGCCTGCAGGGTTTTGGCAGATTTCATTTCTCAAACATTTGGATTATCGTGTGAGGAAGTTGTTGTTGTTCTGGTGGTTTTAGATCCGCTGACAGATTAGTTGCATTAATAGTTTAGACGACTTGAATTTAAAAGGTGACAAATCTCTTCAAACCAAAACATTTTTGAATGGCCTTAAAGTTTTTATCTGCAGACAAATCTTTGGGATCAGTCGGAGGATTAACGGGACAAAGCATTCTTTCCACTCCTGGACGTTTTCTGTGCAATCATAAACTCCTGATGATTCTTGTTATTCTTGTGCCCGAGCATTCCAAACTGCGCCGCTCTCCAAAAACTTTCTCTTCTCGGGTCCGTGGAGCCAGCTTCTTCTCATTAACGTCCATGCATCGCCGTACATTACTTCCATACCCCTGTGGTCGACAGTCAGCACGTTTCATGTTTGCCTTTGTGATTGAACGAGTGTGTTTGCCTGTGAGAGCTCTCTCTCGCTCTCTCACGCACACACACACACACACACACGCCTGTTTGTGAGATATGTGTGGGTCTGAGCTCCTGGTTTTGGAGTCGGAGGGAGGTCTTCTCCTCCTCAAATCCCCCCACAATGCTTTGCACTTCTGCAGGCGGCGGCAGCAGCGGTGGCGGCGGCTGCAGCAGCAGCAGCGATGGCGACAGCAGCAACAGCAGGCTGATTTCCATGAGAAAAGAGCATCAGTTGGGTTAATGGGAGGGACGGCCCTCCGAGGGGACAAATGGTGGTTAATAACCAGGGAAGAATCGGAAAAGCTCTGATCCCTTTCTTTGTACTTCTTCACCTTATAGAAGCAGAGGTGGGATGGGGTGGGGGTGCAGCAGGGGACACTGGGTTCAGTCTAGAATGGATGTTATTCGCTTCATTTTAGTAGTTATTTTCTCAAGACAGCAGGAGCGCTACAGGAGCCGTTATCTGTGCTGTGGGTTGAGTTTTTCGTAAAGTTTTTGGCGTGTTTGCGTCCATGTTCAGCGTCATGGGAGTAGATTTATTGTTTTGTGTTTGAGGTTCACTCAGTAGTCGTTACTCTGAGGGAGGACGGTGTGTGCTGAAACTTTAGAGTTCGTTTAAAGGGATAGTTCGGATCTATTGAAGTGGGAGGTTAATATTTTACCTGTTGAATAAAGCTTGTTGAACAACCTCAGCTTGGGGGATATTAGATGAATTCTGACCAGATTAACGAGCTAACGACTAGTCGGTGAGCCCAACGTCAAAGTGAATTATTGCTGCCTTAAAATCTATCAAATATTTCATAGCTGTTTGTGCAGAAACTATTTGATAAACCCTTACTTTATTGTCAGTTTTGCATTATAATGGTTATTTGTTGTGATTAGCAGCTAGCTGCAGCACTTCCTGTGCAGCTGGAGGAACTTGCAGCAGGGATTTTGTTAGACGTGGTTGTTGATCAGAATCAGGTTAATCTGTGACGATCGGCCAATCTAAAACTCAAAAACATGATAAAATAGTTTTTTTTGCTTTGACTGTGCCATTCCCCAAACAGCAATAAAACAGTCTGACATCTTTCCAGGTTCATGACCTCACCATGGCTACATGTTAACGGAGCGTCCACGTGGAAGTTTCTACTTCCAGAGTCATAATGTTGCGATTTTATATAATTTCGCAAGCAGCATTCTATGGTGCGCCGCTTCAGAAACGTGTCCTGTGAATCGCCAGAACCGTGGCGCAGCGCTGACGTCTCCGGTGTGTTTCAGGCTTTAATCAGCGTCTGATTGTGAAAGCACCAATCTGCAAAGGCGCGTTCGGGCAGAGGGATCATATGCTCTGATCCCGTTTCTTGCATGCTGGCTGCACTATTTGCTCACGACATCACATGTTTCAGCTGTGTTGTTTCAGTGATTTAGTTCGACTGAAACAAAAAAATGCACTTTTGGGTGATTTTCAGCTGAAAAATTTCAGTGGCTGAATTTTCGGTGCATCCATAGTTAACAGTGACGGTCCTATTTATTTAAATTTCCCCCACATAATAGCAAAACCGCTGACTCAGCACTCAGTTTAGGACACAGATCCGTTCATCTCTCTGACTTTTTAAGTCTACTTTCTGACTTTGTCCAGATACGGACATCAAACTCACCTCGTCACTTTCAGCACTGGTAACAGACGCCACAGCCTCCGTCATGGTAACATGCTGCGTCTGTAGTCCTTGCTTTTCAGCCAATCTTCTTGCAAGTTTTGCGATCGAAAAGTCCTTGTAAAGTAATGATTTTCTACCACGGCACTGGAGCAGAACAGCTTTCCACCACTTTTGTGTAATAAATGTCTTGTGTTTATAGAGCGCTTTCTAGAGTGTTCTACACTCCCCAAAGCGTTGTACAACACAACAGTCATTCACACACTGGTGGTGATCAGCTACATTGTAGCCTTAGCTGCCCGGGGGCACACTGACAGAGGCGGGGGTGCCATGCATCGGCACCACGAGGTCCCTCTGACCACCACCAGTAGGCAAGGTGGGTGAAGTGTCTCCAAGGACACAATGACAAAGTTACCCAGCTGGAACTGGGATCAAACCAGTGACCCTTTTGTTGCCAGACGGGCCACTCTACCAACTGAGCTACACGCCGTCCCATAATACTTTGGGAAATGAATTTTCTCGTATTTTAGCCGTAATATCGGATGGAAACTGACTGTTTATCATCACAAATGAAGGTTCAGCACAAAGACAGTAGGTAAACAAATGTAGTGGCTACAAGGATCGGTCAACATGTATCCGAGTTGCAGTGATTGGTCAGAGAAAAAGGGAAAAGTTGATTGGTGAAAATTACAAGTCCACAAAAAATTCACGACTAATGATTGAATTTGTGTTAATAGTTGTGATCAAAACGTCTCAACTTCCTGGAGGGAGTTCGTAGTTGTTGGGAAATGGACCTAGCTAACGTGAAGTCAGTGCGTGTTTTATTCAGAAAAAAATCCACAAACAACTCATCTCAAAGTTATTAAAGTTGAATGGGGTTTATGCACGGTCACTTCCTGGTTGCGATAGAGGCTGCCGCTCCCTTCCGGTTCAATGCTGTTCCCACACAAACTGGACAAAATGGATTTTTTAACCCGTTTTCTTCAAGACCTGCCGCGCATCACGGTAAACGATGTCCACCGGATTTTTGAAAAACACACAGAGACATCTGTGAGCAAGCGGGTGAAGGACTTTAAGCTGTATATAACCAGCTTTATTCATGAAATTGAAGGTAAGCTAACAGCGTTAGCTCGTAGCTTCCATCATCAAAAAACAGTGAAACAAATCTATATAGCCGTGATCGTGGGCTCCAACTGCTTCCCAACTTTCAACTTTCTCTGGTCTAGCTGTACGTTATCAAACACCAAGTCTTCATTCACCAAAAGAATAGTTGTTCCAGTGAAATAACACACGAACGGCGCCGCGCCTCCTCCATTAGCCTCGTCCACTCGGCTCTTTGACTACTGTGCTGCAAAGTGTGGACTGCAGACACGGTGTGGTTAGAAATGATCACGTTTTCTCTTCTTAAGTTCACAATCCTTCCTTTTTGTAGTTATTTATTCAGTGGAAATGTGTGGAAACGGACTGATGAATTATATTCAGCTGATGCGGTACACAACGGAGCACAGCAGTGTTCAGCTGTCGAGGCTTCCCGTCCGCTGATACTTATATGATGGCTTCATTTCTTAGTGCTATAATATATATATCATACTGTACTATACTATACTATTACTCGTTTTGATTATAAACAATATCTTTAGCTGGAAATGCACTCTAACTCTGGAAATCTTCACGTTTCAAATGGAACCGGAAATGGTCCCGCGAGGTAATTTTAAACCGGAAGTTCTACTAAGTACTCTGTGCATAAAGCCTATTGAAGCGATATAAAAGCGGGGTCGGTTGAGGGGCTGTGGGAGTGTCCCACTGTCCGGTAGGCGGTCCCACACTCCTGCCAGTTCCGAATCACGTGATTTCCCTGTGCGTTCACATTCACACGTTGTTATAAAAACTCCACAGATAAAATCTATTAAACCTTTTACATTCTCCTTACATGAATTTGACTTACTTTTTGTTTCTGATCAAGTTTTCTGTGTGCAGAAACCTCCCCAAACATGATCCTTTACATCCTTATAAATGAAACACTACATAGGTTTACAACGTTGAGCTGGCAGCCGTGACGGAGGGAAGAATTATGCTTTTCTGCGTAGGATGTTGATTGAAAACAGAATGTGCAGCGCAGCACACTCACACACATACCGCTGCATAGATATTTACAAGACAATTAAAGTAAAAATAACTTTAGTTTTTACTACGCATAGGCGCTGAGCTGATACATTTGCTGGTCCTCTCGCTGTTTTTATTTTTCTTCGTGGACATTCTGACAGTTTCTGCAGAACGCCGGTCAGAAATAGTAAGAGGATGCTAGATGCTTGAACCACATACTGCCACTTTTCCTTGTGAATTTTTTTTCTAGGAAGAGCGGGGCAGCTGTGGCTTTTCAGAACCTCCATCCATCCATCAAGCAGCACCCATGGTTTACACTCATAGACAAACACACACCCTTTTTTCCTGCAGTCTTTTTCTCGTCCCTCCTCTTTTCTCTTTTTTATGCGTCTTCTTTCCCTCCTCTGTTTTTGCTCCCGCGCTCTGTCCATTTGTCCCCCCCTCTGTTTCGCCCTCCATCCATCCCTCTCTTCCAGACTTGAGTTTACAGCCCCCAGGCCACTTCCGCCAGGCTGTCTGCTGCAGATTTATTAATAGGCTTTTCTCTGTGCAGTAAACACAGCGTTGGTTTAGGGGGTCGTCACTCACACACTGATAGACTTGTACTTAACCTTAGGCACTCGTTGACTTGGGAATAGAGGAAGGTTTGTTGGTTTCGAAAATGATCCTGGGCAAATTAGGTCATAGAGGGGCAGCTGGAAATAAAGTTTGAAAACAGAAGTCATTTGCAGCAATTTAGTAAAGTTGGTGATATTTTCCAGGTTGTGTTTAGTTTGCTGAGGGAAGAGGAGGATGTCGTGTGTTGCACTCCTCAGTATGCCCACCTGATGTGAAATATGCCTCCAAATTACAGCATCAAGTGGCGTTGACTTACATTTCGTGGATATGTAGTTGTTAAACCTTCCTGGAAACGTCTGCTCACTAAGCTCCGACTTCCTCTAGTCAGGACCAATTCGTGGTTTCCACAGATCGCTTTGGACTTTAACTCAAAACAGCAGACATGCACGCAGATCTGGTAATATTGTTGTCAAAGAATGCGCGACCAGAAAACCCTAATGGCTACCTCCTGAAAGCAAGAATAGGGGCAACTTTTTATTGTTTTTCTCTGAATGAGATGTAAAAAAAGACTAAAATATAGGATACTGCTTAGGCAGGCTCATATTTTGGACTTTACACCGATGTGTGTAAAAAAAAAAACAAAAAAAACAACAACTTGGATATATGACAAAGATTTATTCTGTTTGTGCAGTCATGGACACGAGCTGCACATTTACCAGACAGTTTGTGTGTTTTATAGATGAAACGTTTACTGACATCAGCAGCTTTAATGGACTCATTCCCAAACTCTTAAGGGGTTTTATTACTTTAACAACATTATTATTGTGAAAAATGTATATAATCATTTTAGTGTTGGAGTTAAAATAAAAATGTTCTAATATAAACTAATAAAAATTAGCTTCTTATATTCTGAGGTGGATTTGCAAAATTTTTACAAATAATTAAAACAAGTTTTCCTAGTGAGATTCTTGGGGTTTAACCAGGTCCTGATTGAGGCTAATTATGGATAACCTGGTCATCTCCAAACTCCAGTGGTTTAAAGTTGATGGCGTTCATGACGGAGGTTTTAGAATGTCTTTAAATGTTCTTGCATGAGTAACAAGGCGTAGTCGAATCATCTGTGCAGAACACCGGTTGTGTCAGGCACAGAAGTAAGTAAGTAAAGTTTATTTATATAGCGCCTTTCACAGATATAAATCACAAAGCACTTGACAACACAAACAAAAGAACAAAACTGAGAAAACATTGAAAATAAAAAACAAAACAGAGATTTGGGCATACAGGGGATCTACATGATAAATGATGAGACTATGTGGGCTATGACTTGGGCAAATATTAAAATCTTGGGCAGAACAATTTTAGGGAAAACTTCAATAATATATTTGGGCAAAACAATAAAAGAGAAAAAAAATGGGAGCAGGTAAGAAAAGGGCTAACGACAAGGAAGGATGAGGAAGAAACCTCTGCATACAGGAAACAATACACTGACAGTCCACAGTTAAAAAACACAAATGGGAAGATGGGCGGGACCAGGAACTCTGCCAGCAGGCACAGACTTCAGTGCTGACGCAGCTGCACGCCTGCCCCCCCCCAGCAGGGGTGAAGGAGAAGATTAGGAGAACGTAGAAAGGAGGGAGGGTTCCGAGCAGCCGCTCCATTCATTCTGTAGCGTGGGGTTGTTCAAGGGCACAGATAAGATTAGAAGTTGTTTGTCAGGCAGCAGCCATGTTTTCTCCACTGCCTTATTGTTCATTACTGTTCGTTCTGCTGGCTTCACCCCTCCAAACAGCTGAATCATGGCCATCCCCACTGATCTGTGCAGTCAGACACCTCAATTGTAATTTTCTCCACGACTTTGTTTTCACGAAGTGCGAGAAGTGTGACGCAAATGCAATTATTTGAAAAAGGCTCAAAGCAACTAGTCTCAGAGTTAGTAAATCTAATGAACCGTGCTGAACTGAATACAGGAAAACATCTCGATTGGATGCCTCCCTGTACCTTTAGCCAAGGACGACTACTGTACCAACTGAGCTACACGCTGTCCCATATAAGAAAATATATTAAGCAGTAGGGCTGGGCGATATTACCTCAAATCAATATCACGATTTATTGAGGAGTTACCTGTATGCTCAAAACCCGTAGCAGCATAATTGCTCCACACAGACTAAAATTTCCTGCAAACGTAAATTATAGGAGTATAGGAGGAGGAGTCATGTGACTAGCATGTGACACGGACTAGTTGAGTCGAGTCACAGCTTCTTAAAGGGACACGGACATCCGGAACCTACTCGCTTCTTTTTATTTTTAAAAATATCAAACATACGATTGTGGGCAAAATGACATCGATTAAAGTTAGATTAGATTATTTTCGATTAATCGCCCAGCCCTATTAAGCAGATACTGGAAATGTCTTCAAATGTAATAAATGTAAGCAAAATCAACATTTACAGGTTTTTTACAGGTGAAATCCTTGACCCAAAAACTCAGCTGATCGGTGCTCAGCCAATCTGAGACTCACATTTTTTTTTTTCATGTCGGTGAACAAACCATTGCTAAGTAGCTATAAGAAGATTGATTTATATATATATATATATATATATATATATATATATATATATATATATATATATATATATATATATATTTAATTAGACCTCTTTGCTGGTGTTTGAACTCACTCAGCACTCGGTCATGCTAACAGATCTCCTTGTGGAAGTTATACTTGTAGAATCATAACTTTCAAGTTGACCAGAAATGTAAAACAACATGATCTGGTAACTGTAGTTCTTTAAAATGAGTCGCTATCAGCAGGTCAGAAATCATTCGTCGGTATCGGCCGTCAGAACCAGAATCGGTGCGTCTCTGTTTGAAAACGTAACAAAAACTTAGATTTTTTTTTTACACAAGAACATTCACCTTTATGAGAACAGGAAGTGAAATAATCATTTTGCGTAAAGGGACTGGATCGAAAGTACTTGTCAAACGTGAGAACCCTGCAGACGTACTCCACAGCGGAAGCCTCCTGGACGAAGGGTCGTAGCGCAACAAAACATCTCCACTAAGCAGAGAGGAGTAAAAAACTTAGCAGAGAGGAGGAGTCCAGGCAGAGGAAAAACCCGTTAAATTTTAGTGCTTGTGAAACAGAGCGCTGGCCTTGGCAGATGGACTCTCCTAACATCCGTCTAGTTCAGTGAGAAAAGCTCGTCGGCCTGGGAACACGGTACAAAAAACAAGATAAAACGTTCCTTCTTTAATCAGAGTTTAACTCCACTGGCTTTATTATTTTTAAGAAAATGACCAAATATTGCAGTTAAAGTCATAAAAAAAGCTTCTTTTCTTTTTGTGATGTTTGAAAAGTGCATTTAAATCCTGATCATCAAATCCTCTGATTCTCTCTGAGAACAAAATCTGATCGAATCATGAAACTAAATTTCTTAAAATCTTTTGTAAAATCTGGTCATGACAACATTTGCAGCCCAACGAGCAGCAGATGAAGTTGTTTTCCAACATTTTTCTTACATTGATTTTATGATTTTCTTTTCTAAAAGGATTAAAAACAAGTAAAACTGGAGGGTTTTCCCTCTGCAGCCTCACTGCTTCACACATTTGGCTTTCTGTCATTTATAAACCGAAGAAATCATTTTTAGTTCCACATCATTAAAGAAGAATTAAAGCACTGATAGAACGTTTGTATGTAGAGGATCAAATCTATTAGAATTTATCAGATTTATTTTTAATCATTACACTTTTTTGGTTTTATTTTTCAGAATTTTGTATTTTTTATGTCAAAGCTATGTTGTAAAACAAGCTCTAGAAATGGATTTTCTTGTTAAAAATGTGTGGCGATGTTATGGAAGTGAAATTCATGTGTTGCTTCTTCTAGTTTCAGTTTTCTCACCGTTTTCGGTTCATGCTTTATTTTTGCAGGAAGTTCAAAGGATCTGAGCTGAGCTTCAGTCAAACAAACCTTCAAACATCAGCACAAAGTTTCACAGGAATGGACCATTAAAAAGGTCCTCAAGCTTTAATTGATTTATTTTAAATGAGTTGTTGCTCATCCTGCTGATGTTCATCCCAGTAAAATGATTTGAAGAATGCTCCGTTTCTGGTTGGGACGTAATGGCCAAAAATACACAAGTTTTAATGAATTTATTTCTTATGAAAATAAAAGCAGAGGTTAAGCTTTTTGAATGAAACGCCTCGTCCTGGCTGTTTGATTTGTTGCAGAAACAACAGAAAGTTCCTCAAACAATTCACAGAACGGATGTTCAACCTGTGCTCCAGGCAAGAGAGAATTTTCAGTTTTCTTAAGCAACATTATTATAAAACAGCCAAAGTTAAAATAAAGTGAAAAGTTAAACACATTAATGTCTTTTTTCTTCAAAAACAGTCGTAGTTTGGTTTTTAAATGAGAGAATTTATATTTTATTCTGTATCTTCAGTGTTGTTTATCCATTTAATTGAGATTTTATAGTGAATTTATTTTCTGATGTGAATCTAATAAAAATCAGAATCAAAACTCTTTTAAAAAAATCATCCTAATCAGGTGTTAGTTTTTCTCTAATTAAAACATTTCAGCAGATTTGAATTAAATGAAAAACTTCCTGTTTACAGCAGCAATTCATGCAGCTGATGATTAATTTCGTTGCAGATAAATATTTTGGTATTTTAGCTCATCCAAATATTAACAAGTTATTCTTTAAAGGATTAGAAAATGTCATTTTATAGTTTTTTAAAATGAGAAATAAATAGTTAAAGGTTTCGTTTTGATATCACAGAGAATGAAGGAATGTGTTCTTAAAATGACAAATTATGACTGCAGATTATTTTAAAAATGCTTTGACATAAAAATAGTGAATCGGTTAATTCCAGGATGGAAATATTAACCAGTTCGAGTTTCTGTTTTTAATTTTAAATGTGTTTATGCTGCACAGTTTAAATCATTTAAAATGAGCAAAACGCTTCACTTGAAGCCAGAAAAAATGCATAACATTTTAATTTAAATAACAATAAAGGGAATTAAAACATGCAGACTCAGTGACTTTAAAATCTTTGAAAACAGACGAGTTTTAACGGAGGATAAAGAATTAGGCTGATTTATTATTTATTTTATAAAAGGAAGTCAATTCATCCAAACATAACCTTTGAGGCTCAAACCTTTTTGTGTTTTCGTGTCCTGTTGGATCAACGAGTTGAAGAACAGAAAGTGGACTTCCAGAAAGTAACCATCTATTTATTGTGAAGTTGCTCTAACCCAGGAACCCGAGCGTTTCGTTCCCTAACCCTGACTCATCCGTGCAGAATTTCTTAATTTTTCTGCCACGGTTTCCTGTTTGAAAGGGATTAACTGCCAAAAATGTTCAAGAAGAAACTGTTTTAGTGACCAGCAGCATTCCTGTTATTATCTGTTCACATGCGAAGCGTTCGATCGGAGCCACAAGTGGAAGCGTTGTGGTGCGCCGGTGTTGTGCGTAGTAGCGGAGGAATGCTCCAGCGTGCACGCAGACGGAGCCGCAGCGTGCTGCAGGGATGCAACACGTGACTCAGCTCACAGTTATGTGTGTTTCACCGGCACAGTAATATCTGGAATATGGACACGCTGCGTTTGGCTCCCTTTGAGGATTTGTGAGTCAGCGAACGGGATGAAACGTGATCCGTGCAACTCCTGACTCACACACTTTCCCCCTCTCACACACACACACACACACACACACACACACAGTTACAGTCGTGACAGATTAACGCAGCGACTCTGATTCACACTCAGGAACGAGTAAAAAGGCAGCAACAACAAAAACAGACTCCAGCCACAGCTAATCGATGACACATCCCCGCTTCCTTCCTCCAAAGCGATTTTTAATAACGCGTTTCCTGATTCATCCACTTCAACAGCCTCTGCTGCCATGTCAGACCGTTCACAACCTTCCCAGAAAAGTTTTTTTAAATACAATTTTAGACTGGAATGATACTGTAAGAGAAACTGACTTGTATAACTCCATCTCTACATGCATTTAAAACTAACAGAACTACCTGTCGGTAAATAGACTTAAATATTTAGACTAGAGATCTTGTTTGAAGAAAATTTGACATTTAGAGCAATTTTCTTTTTTGTTTTGAGCCGATTCATTCTCAGTCTGGTTCTGCCTGTCGGTCGGGTTCAGCACAAGAGATTTACTTTAGTAAAACTCCAGTGGAAAAGGAGAGAAGCCTGCCGTTGATACGGTTGATCATAAGACTTTATTAGGTAGGCTGGATGCTTTAGCAGGTATCACTGGCGCTGCTCTGCTCTGGTTCTCTTCCTATCTATGCAATCGGACCTTCTCTATTAAACGGAACATCTTTTGCTTTAAAATAGCCACCCCAACCTGTGGGGTTCCCCACGGTTCAGTCTTGGGCCCACGTTCGTCTTGCAATGAGGGTTGAGGGTTATCTGTTCAATCCCCACTCTGGCTAGCTCACGTTGTCATTGTGTCCCTGGATCAGACGCTTCAGCCACATGTTGGTGGGGTCTGTGTGAGGACGCCTCATGGCTCATTGCCATCAGGGTGTGAATGACTGTAAATGACTTAGAAAAGTGCTTTACAAATGCAGGACATCAACGTTAAAGGTCTGTGTTGGCGGTGTTTTTGTTGATTATGTGGAATAATTACTTCAGCTCTAGATTTGTTATTTTCTAAAGATCTTGAGTTAACGTACAGCATTATCTCAAGTTGTTATTGAAGTTAACAAAGCAAATTTTATTTATAATAAGTAGGGATGTACCGATACCACTTTTTTTCAAAACCGATCCGATACTTAAATCTGAGTACTCGCCGATACCGAGTACCGATACCGATACTTCTACCACGCAAAAAATGCAACAAATTGGAATACAGGTTTTATTTTTTCTTCTCTGCTTCTTATAACAAATAACTGAGTTAGATAAAAAAATTAAGTATATTGATAAAAATGATCACAAAACTAAAATATAAGGTGAAAAATAACCATTTTCTATGATTTCACAGTGAAATTATTGCAGTTTTCCACATTTTAACCAAATAAAATGAACTATTTGGCACCATCTCCAGCTCTCAACCCACACTGTTCCTCTTTAGCTCAATAGCTCCCCCTAGTGTTCAATATAGGAAACTACAACAGAAATCACAAGTCACAGACAGTGAAGCCACTGGTATCGGGTAACTTTAACCGATACCGGTATCGGTGCATCCCTAATAATAAGGTATAATCTAAATAAGATTTACTTTCTCACAATAACTATTTATATTACAAAAATAACTGGTTGTGCTACACCCAGCTTTATGTAGTGTTGGTGATTTGAACAGTTAGAGTTTGATCAGTTCTGAGGCAGCTTCAGCCTAAATTGGCAGCGTGTTCTGATTTTCGTGAATTTTGAATAATTTTTAGTTTTCTGCCAGTACAAGATTTTCCAATGAATTTACTGATTCATTTTTTTGAGGTAAAGAGATAAATTACTCATCATCTCGGAGTAAAATGACATAACTTATCTTTAACTAACACAACAATGTTGGAGAGGACATTGTTCTTGAATTCCTTTAGAACAGGACATGATGTGTTGCTTTTTGAAGTTATTAGTTCATGTTGTCAGACAGGTTCTATTAAAGTGATTTTTTAAATTCAGGCCTGGGGTGGCTGGTGACAACATTCCTAAAGAAAGCAACTCCATATCAAGATACAGCTATCTTGAGATATAAAAGATTCTCATTATCTCAAGATAAAGAGATAATTTTTCTTTAGAGACAGAAATAACACGACATTGTGAAATAACAAATTTTTATTAAAAATAAAATAATGTAGGGTGACCAAACGTCCTCTTTTCCCCGGACATGTCCACTTTTCACGTGCTGTCCGGAGCATCCGGGGGGTTTTGTGAGATCAATGAAAATGTCCGGGTTTTATCGCTTTTCACTGGGAATAGGCCGTTTTCAAAGAAATCCATTCCACCTGTTTCATTAGAAATTGCACAGATCGCTGAAATTCACTCCATGTTTTCCTGGTTACACTGCTCCGGTAAAAAAAAACGATCAAAGTGATTGACAGGCGGGTTGTCAATAAAGACGACGGACTTGCGTGAAAAAAGAAAAGTGGTTTTGTTTTGTTTTTAAAGTGATAATATGCAGTTTTGCTTGTTTTGGGCGCCCTCTGGTGTCCATTTTAAATCACTGCATTAAAAAGTTAGCATATTGTTTCAGCATCTAAACGCCTAAATCTACCTGTTGAAATGTCTCCTCAGCCTTCATAGCTTTCTACAGGAGCGGTTATTTACTCCTTCAAAGAAATCGGCTGTGTTCAAGCAGGGAGAGATGGAAAAAAATCAGGAATCATGAGCTTAAAACACTCCAGTGCTAGCATAACAGCTAGCCACATTGGGTTAGCCTAACCCTCGTGAGACACGTGACTTCCTGGGTACCGTGACGGCGACGGAGATCTTGCAATCGTGGTATTCCAGATCTAATCACCAGATGCGGCTAAGTGACTTTTCATTAACTCTGTAAAGGGTCAGATTAGCACAGACTGGCTCAAGGAAAAGATTTAAAAATATGAAAAAGTTGCATATTATCACTTTAAAGCGTGTGAGCTTCGGTCCAGTGCAGAGCAGCTCAGGAGTTCACGCTGTAACCAGCGCTGCACCTCTGAAGCTCTCCTCCTGGACCAGAGAACCGAACCCCAGTAGACTCAGAACCGGAGAATTACTCGACGGCCAGACTGGGGGTGCACAGCAGGAATAATAAGAACTGAATGACCAGATGAAGTAAATCCCCCACAAATAATCGCATCTATGATCTCTAATAAAAAAGTAAATGCACCTAAATAAAATAAGTACTTAATTTGGGGATCGACATGTAACATTTACCATTGTTTATTTTACAGTAACCAGCATTAAAGATCATCAGTAAAACAGAGATCCATAACCTGTTATTTATTCTGATCAAATCTGTTTTTTCTTAATAAAAATTAACTAGATAAACACAACAGCTAAAACTGAATTCTTACTAGGAGAAACTCTCCCTTTAAATACATATAATTCAACTGTTACAGTAAAATGTTTTACTTTAAATGGATCAAATGAAAACGGTAAATCATCTGTCATTAATTTTATAATAAATATCTGAACGTACAATAAACTAGTACTATTTTCATTTCAGAGAGGTAGAACTTCAGTGAACAATCAGGTTCTTGTTTCTTTTTTTTCAAATAGTTGATGTCACTTATTTAATTCCTCCTATCCATAAAGCAGTTTAGCCTGAAATAGTCCATTTAAAATGACATCATGACTAGTAACAGTTGAATTACAACTACTTAACTAAACAGTATCAAAATGTTTCACAACTGAACCAAGTGTCCTCTTTTTCTAAAATCAAAATATGGTCACCTTAAAATAATGGAAGCACTAATGATGACGGTCATTTTTGTAGTAAAATTAAAAGTCTGACCGCTAGTTGGTGGCTGTTTTCGCATTCCTCGTTCGTTAAGTTTTTACAATGCTGACAGTTTTTCTACTCTTAATTTATGTTTTAAAAATCATAATATATGGTCTTACCTATAGTATTGCATTATCATATCGTCTGCCCTGTATACATATCGTTTTGCATTATGTTGCGATGGGCAACTTTATGTTGACCTGAAGAGATGAATAACTCTTTTATCTCAAAATAAAGATTATTGACTGAGATAAAGAGAGAACCAATTTAAGACCAATAAATAACTTATCTCAGGATAAAGAGATAATTTTTTATTATTAGATATATAAGTCGTCATATTAAGATAAAGATGTTTGGTGTCCTGAGATAAAGACACGTTTCTCATTATTTTGAGATGAATATCTCTTTATGTTGACAGGAAGAGATGAATAACTCGTCATCTCGAGATAAAGCTAAACAACTTACCCTGAGACAGAGAGATCTTATTGTCTTGAGATGAGTAGCCTCTAACATAATGTCATGAAATGCCTTTTCTCAGCATGTCCTCCCTCAACAAACGAACCTCAAGATTTAGAACTGAACTTTTTTATTGGGTTAGGTTATTTTGTTTGGGGATGTAAAAGGATGGATTCTGATGGCCTAGGTGTTCAAAACTAATCAGACCAAAAGAGTTTATTCTTGTATTTAAAATCAAGTTGGACTAAGTTTCCTGATCAGTTCTGAGTGTCGTCTTTTTTCACCTGTGAGCTTTTCCTCCCCCTCCTTCCTGTTGATCCACCTGTTTACTCTGTTTTTGTCCCTCATGGCTTTCCCTCTCCTCTTCATCTAGTTGGAATCTGTTTTGAACTCCCCCTCTTCTCCCCCCTTTTCCTCTAAGCATACTTCTCTTTCTCCTTATTTCCTTCAAGTATTCTGTCATTCTCCTCTCCGAGCTTTGAATTTTTCCTCGTCTTTCTACCCCCCCAGCCCGGTCCGTGACCACGTACCAGATTTAACCCCTCACCCACTCCGATGCATTCCATCAGCTTCATAAACACACACGTGGTACCAAACATGAAACGGTGCTCGCTCCGCTCTCCTCCTCCTCCTCTCCTCACATATCTCCATCTATTCTCTCCCCCTCTCCTCCGTCTCTCCCTCCCAGTGAACCACAACAACAAGTTGGAAAAATGAAAGTGGGGTGACAACTGCGAGTCCCCTTTCTGCGTCCCCTCCAGGGCCAGTGTGAAGTTTTCAGTTTGATTGAAGGCCTCTTTTCTGTGGTGTGCAGTGTGAAAGCTGTCCTAATTGAATGATAAAGTGCCCTGAGATGGAGTCCGGTGAATAGCCAACAATGGCCAGCCTGTGTGTGGTAGAGGGATTTTGGTTCACATCCAGCCTCTGCCTCTCCGCTCCGAGAGGGGGCCTATTATAACACTCTCTGCTGGACTCGATCACGTGATGCTCCCCCTCCTCCCGGTTCATCCCACCCTCCTCTGGTGTCTCTCCCCCCTCCGCCCCGGTGAGGACCAGCCAATCGGCTCTCATCATCTCTGCTGTGCCAGTTCGGTTCGACGGGCTCGTTTAGCCAACGAGTGACTTTTCAGTAGCAGCTAACTCTGCTTGTTTTTTAGTCGTTGCTCTCGGCGGAGCACGCACAAAAACTCAGAATCTGCTGGTCTTTAAAGTTGCACAAAAGGCAGGATTTCTGTTATTTAAAAAAAAAAAAAACCTCCTTGTCTGACTCAGGCCTTGTTCACGCTATCCAGTAAAATGAAGATTTTCTGCTGTTTTAACCTCTCATCCACATGAAAACTGACTTTAATAAGAAAAGCAAAAATAAAAATCTTTTTTTTCCTCTTCAGAAACAAGAGTTTATCTTTAAACGCTAGAAACCACAGCCGTAATGGAGCTGGTTAAACTTGTTTTGACTCCACGCTGGTTTTGTTCCCACTCCATATTCGATAACTGTGTGTTCTGAAAAACACTGGACTTTGATGAAACTGCCACAGACAACAGGAGCTGGTTGTTTTAATGTTGATAATAAACATACAGCAGGTATTTCTGTGCATTAGTAAAACAGAATCAGCGAAACAGCAGCAGGTTTCTGTGAATTCACGCAAATAAAAATGTTTTAATGTCATTAAAGGTAAATTCATTTATTAAAAATAGATCAAATTAATCGTTCTTTGTTAGCTTTAGAGTCTGAAGTTGAGACTTTGAGATAGAGATTTAGGACCACATATGATAAAAGGTGACCTGGGTTGGACTAGAAAACATCAGATCTGCATTCGGATGGTCATAAATATGAGGTTTGGGTCACTTTGGCCTGCAGTGTAAACTAGGGATATCCCGATATCGATATCGGAATATCAGATATCGGCTCCAAAAATACAATATCGGATTATATCGAACTTCATCAAAAATCTCCGATATCAGCAGTCTGTATTAAAAGCAGGAATAGGCTTTATGCACAGAGTACTTAGTAGAACTTCCGGTTTAAAATTACCTCGCGGGACCATTTCCGGTTCCATTTGAAACGTGAAGATTTCCAGAGTTAGAGTGCATTTCCAGCTAAAGATATTGTTTATAATCAAAACGAGTAATAGTATAGTATAGTACAGTATGATATATATATTATAGCACTAAGAAATGAAGCCATCATATAAGTATCAGCGGACGGGAAGCCTTGACAGCTGAACACTGCTGTGTTCCGTTGTGTACCGCATCAGCTGAATAGAATTCATCAGTCCGTTTCCACACATTTCCACTGAATAAATAACTACAAAAAGGAAGGATTGTGAACTTAAGAAGAGAAAACGTGATCATTTCTAACCACACCGTGTCTGCAGTCGACACTTTGCAGCACAGTAGTCAAAGAGCCGAGTGGAGGAGGCTAAAGGAGGAGGCTAAAGGAGGAGGCGCGGCGCCGTTCGTGTGTTATTTCACTGGAACAACTATTCTTTTGGTGAATGAAGACTTGGTGTTTGATAACGTAGAGCTAGACCAGAGAAAGTTGAAAGTTGGGAAGCAGTTGGAGCCCACGATCACGGCTATATAGATTTGTCTCACTGTTTTTTGATGATGGAAGCTACGAGCTAACGCTGTTAGCTTACCTTCAATTTCATGAATAAAGCTGGTTATATACAGCTTAAAGTCCTTCACCCGCTTGCTCACAGACGTCTCTGTGTGTTTTTCAAAAATCCGGTGGACATCGTTTACCGTGATGCGCGGCAGGTCTTGAAGAAAACGGGTAAAATAATCAATTTTGTCCAGTTTGTGTGGGAACAGCGTTGAACCGGAAGGGAGGGGCAGCCTCTATCGCAACCAGGAAGTGACCGTGCATAAACCCCATTGTAGTCATCCTTTTAGTTAACCAACTATTATTTGTTTTCGGCTTGTTATTAAAGTTATGTTTATTTTGTTTGTACTGTTTTTTATGGTCACTAAGAGCAATGATCTCATTCTTTTGGGCAGTGGATGAAACTCTGAACACTCAAATTGAAGCAGTTGGTCATTTTTTCTTATGTATTATATCGGATTGATATCGGTATCGGTCAGTACTGAAGGCTGCGATATCGGTATCGTATCGGAAGTGAAAAAGTTGTATCGGGACATCCCTAGTGTAAACGTAGTGGGTCATTGAGTCATTTGCACAGTTTATTCACTGTGATTCGTTATGCAGCACACAAATAAAAATAACGATGACAACCAGGATGTTGTTTATTCACTGTGGATTAGGGGTGTAAGAAAAACATAGATTCTGTGAGATATCGCGATATTTCATGTCACAATATTATATCGATATTCTTAAAGCACAATATTGATTTTATTATTAACAATTTACATGCAAAAATGAACAGTGCTAGTTCATTTTTGGTGTTGCATTTCAACCTCCGATTGCTTGTTGGCTGCAGTCATTAGTCCTCAGCAGTCCTCCACTCCCACAGAACATTGAGATCTCACGATGGCACCGGTGAGCGGTAAATGTTGCTAACTTGACTAACCGATAACGAGGAGAGGATACAGCTGGCCCCAGCAGCTTTCAAAGCTGATGTGTGGACACATTTTGGTTTGAAAAAGAAATGTAGTAAAAACTGTGACGGGAGTTATGCAGTCTGTAAAATCTGCAACAGCAGGGTCAGATACTCGGGCAGCACGACAAATGTGTGAGCACGTGTGGCTAGTTACCACGACGACGTAGTGTTAAAGGTTCATAAAGCGAGTTGATTCTGCTCAGAGGACAACTAAAGAGGTTACATTTTCTGTTCAGCTGCAACAGTTTTCCAACAGTTAAATTAATAAATATCACAATTTATTGTATTGCATTGTGATGTATCGCAATATATCATATTGCCCCTGTATCGTGATGCATGTCACATTGCCCGACTAATACATGTGATTACTATTGAGCCGTTTGACCTGTGACTGAAGGGTAACTCCATCTATCTTCTGAAGACAAAAAACCCATTTGATTGTGTCACATGACTTTTGTCCAGTGGAAATGTTTAGCATCACTAGTTTTAACCTAAATATGATAACAGATTAGTGAAAAGCTTTTTGACATACTGGTAGCTCCTCCTATCCTGTTTATGTTCATTCATTCAGAATTTCATATCGGTCTGACTCTGACAGGAAGTGGCATCCTTTAGCCAACATCCTCTTAGTAGCATGTTTAATCACTTGTTGATGATAAAATGTTCATTTTCAGTTCTCATAATTCGGTAATCAACCCAACTTTGTAATGCTCTTAAATACACCAAATGAAAGCTACTCCAACCTCATATTACATGTTTCCTAAAGGCTCATTGATGTAATAACAATTCTTCAAAACTTAGTAAGTCAGACATTCAATCTCCTTTAAAAAAATCCTTAATAGAAGAAAACAACTTCACTGCTTATGATTCAATCTCCGGATTCCAATCAGTTAATTCTAGGGTTCGCCGTTTTGTCTTTTCTCCCAGCGCCGGGACAAGCGAGCATTAAGGAGCAGCGCTATGGATGCTGGACAATCTGTTAACTATTTTACCCTCCGCCTGAAACTTAAACCTCTCCAAAAGAAGGACAGAGCTTCAAACAGAGATCCCTGCATCCCCCCCACCCATTTTACACGCACACACACACTCAGATTTAAAGTGTTGGAGAGGTAGTGAGGTGGAAGACCCCCCTCTGGCATCCCAGTCATTCAAACGAGTGTGTTTTTAATCTCTGGGGGCTGAAAGAAAGAAGGAAATCGCTGCGTTAAAATGTGTTAATGAATAACTCCTGAACCCACTGCTGCCAACACACTTCATTTTCATTTTCTTCTCTTTTTCTTTGTTTTGCAGCAGGTTTCTGTAGAACACATTGGGTCATGTTGAGAATTCTGTGGAAAAGTGTTTATCAGTAGGAATGTCTAAAGCTATGGTGATTAAAAAAAATAAAATATAGATTCTAGTACAGTTAACATGGATAGGAGTGAAATACTCCATCAGTGATTCTCAACTGGTGGGTCGCAGGCCATTGCTGTTACACTGAGATAATTCAGATTGAACTTTTGCAGCTTTTGTGTTGGACGGTTTTTGGAAAAGGCAAGATTTTGGAGTCATTTCAAGATGGCCGCCACATGTGCAATGCTGTGAAAAGTATTTGCCTCCTTACAGATTTCTTCTGTTTTTGTTGACTCGTTGCATTTAAATGTTTCAGGTCAACAAACACATTTATGTATCAGACAAAGAAAACCTGGGTAAATATAATGCAGTTTTCAAATGAGGATTTTGTTGTTTATGAGACAAAAATCTATTCAAACTAACCTGGCTCTGTGTGAAAAGGGTTTTACCGCCTAACTGGTTGTAACTCCTGGTGACAACAACTACAATCCAGTGTCCGTGATGCTAATTAGTCTGTCACGTTACTGTGGAGGAATCCCGCACTTCTGTACAGAATTGTTTCAGTTCAGCCTCATTGGAGGTTTTCCAACATGAACGACCTGTTTAAGGTCAAAGGTCAGACATCCTCCTTCAGGATTTCCTGGGAGTCAGCAGAATTCATGGTTCCGTCAGTTCTGGCCAGTGGTCCAGGTCCTGAAGACCAGACCATCACACTACCACCATGTCTGACTGTTGATGAGGATGTTTTCATGAAATACAGAGTTAGATTGACTCCAGGTGGAACGGGACACACACCTTCCAGAAAGTTAAAGGAACTAGATTCAGGATTTTAATCAAAGTAATCATGCATGTTCAGTTTATTTAAGTTAATGAGTGATGAAGCATTTTAAATCAAAAAGAATGAGGCCACCCATGTGTCATTCCATAATCTTGAACAGGCTGTGAGCTGTAAAATGTTCTGCAATTCGGGGCCCGAATTTCCCGCGCTGTCCTACAGATGTGACGTCAACTGATGCTGTTTGCGCGTTCAGGGAGCTAAAAAAGTAGTAATAAAGGTATATCCAGTAGGTGGCAGCATTGCACCGCTGTGTTGTGTTGCTGGTCAATGGCGGACTTCCTTCGTCTGAATCTGTGGTTTTTCTCATAAAACTGGTGTTATCTTGTTTATGGAGCTGAAAGCCTCTCTGATGGATTATAGGGTTTCACAGAGCTAAAGGTGCTGTTATAGGTGACCGCACAGCAATCTGTTGATGTTTATGGGTCTCGGGACGATAAGCCTCAAATCCCCGACTGTTTCCTGGACCTCAGTCCGCTTACAGTGCATCTAAGGCGTCTCTGCTGCACACGCTCCTCCAGGTGCTCCGGAGCACCACTCCGTGATGCGAACTTGAAAAATCTGAGGTGATGTATGAGGCGGGACATTCCTCTATCACCCTAGATTTCTCAAACTCGCCTCCGGGAGTCAGAGAACACCGACTGATTAAAGCTTTCAGCAGTACGAGCAGCGGTGGAAGGACGAACATAGCAGCTAGCGAGATTAGCTCTGTTGGATCGCCCCCGCTGTCGGACCATGTGTGTGTGTGTGTCAGTCAGTCATGGGGCATTGTTTTACCGTATTTCATTTTGTATTAATAAAATGTATTTTTATTTATGGAGTCATGTCTCTGGCTGCCTTTGGTTGAACCCTTATGAGATAGTTGAGAAGTTTGTGCGCGCTCCCGTTCAAGACTGTAGTTATTCGCAGCGCCAGGCGTGGCGATCGTGAGTTTTGTTTCTTAAAACTGAATCTAGTTCCTTTAAGCTTTTGTCTCATCAGCTGACAGAATATTTTCCCAGAAGTCTTTGGGAGCACCAATATGTTTTTAGCTAATGTGAGATGGTCTGGTAGTGATCAGGTCTGGTAGTGATCAGGTCTGGTAGTGATCAGGTCTAGTAGTGATCAGGTCTGGTAGTGATCAGGTCTGGTAGTGATCAGGTCTGACAGAGATCAGGTCTGATAGTGATCAGGTCTGACAGTGATCAGGTCTGATAGTGATCAGGTCTGATAGTGATCAGGTCTGGTAGTGATCAGGTCTGGTAGAGATCAGGTCTGACAGAGATCAGGTCTGACAGAGATCAGGTCTGACAGTGATCAGGTCTGACAGTAATCAGGTCTGACAGTAATCAGGTCTGACAGAGATCAGGTCTGACAGAGATTAGGTCTGGTAGAGATCAGGTCTGGTAGAGATCAGGTCTGACAGAGATCAGGTCTGACAGAGATCAGGTCTGACAGAGATCAGGTCTGGTAGTGATCAGGTCTGGTAGTGATCAGGTCTGGTAGTGATCAGGTCTGGTAGTGATCAGGTCTGGTAGTGATCAGGTCTGACAGAGATCAGGTCTGACAGAGATCAGGTCTGACAGTGATCAGGTCTGACAGTGATCAGGTCTGACAGAGATCAGGTCTGACAGAGATCAGGTCTGGTAGTGATCAGGTCTGGCAGTGATCAGGTCTGATAGAGATCAGGTCTGACAGAGATTAGGTCTGGTAGAGATCAGGTCTGGTAGAGATCAGGTCTGACAGTGATCAGGTCTGACAGTGATCAGGTCTGACAGTGATCAGGTCTGACAGTGATCAGGTCCGACAGAGATCAGGTCCGACAGAGATCAGGTCCGACAGAGATCAGGTCCGACAGAGATCAGGTCTGGTAGAGATCAGGTCTGGTAGAGATCAGGTCTGGGTGTGGCTACTGGAGCTGAACTCAACTTTACAAAAAATGTGATTAATCACAATCAATAATTTAACAAAGGTGATAATAACTTTTTACACAGGGCTGGGTTGGTTGGTTGGTTTGGACTAGGGATGTGAACCCCCACCACTGAGGCCGATTCGATTCGTATCTCGATACGCTCCCAGCGATTCGATACATTGGCGATACGGTGGAGCCTCTGCCGATACGATTCATCCCTGCTGGCGATTATTTAACTATTTGAGTTCGATGCGATTCACGATGCAATTTAAAACGATTCAACACATTACAGAAAAATTTCAAGTCCACATCTGTTTTTTAAAAATCGTCAGAATTACTTTTTTCTCTCTCTTTCTCTGTGAAAGATTTATTTGATAGTCTATTGATACTCTATTGTTTTTGATAAATCAATAAATTCAACTCATACACTTCATTCTGGCTCAAGATGATTGATTATGGTACAAGAGGGTTGTTTTTAAGTAGCTCGTGAGATGATAAACGCTGGACACCCCTGAACTAATCGATGCAATCTTTGTTTTCACCGATGAGAGATAAAGATACGTTGCGCATTTAGCCGTCAGCTGTAGCCGATACACGCTGTATCGTGCGGTGCAGTCGGATTGTACACGTCATGATCGGACCACCGCTTCAGATCGGTGAATCTCTACATCCCTAGTTTGGACATCATTTTTTCATTAATAAATTAAATCATCATTTGAAAACTGAATTTTATATTTACTCAGGTTAAAAATCCATCATCTCTCAACATCAGATGATCTTAGTTTAAAACTAGAAGACTTTTATTTTTGTAGCTCTTTCATTTTTATTCCCTCCGTCTTGCTTGTCGTTGTCGTCTGTGTAAATCTGCCTGCAACCTCCAATTTTCTAAACGTGATCAAGTTTCTAAAAAAAATTCTAGGAATGCAGACTGCCCACTGTCCAGTTTTCAGGGTCCTGTTTATGCAAGAATGTTATTTTTTACACGTCTCTACATTTTACCCACCAACACTCACACTTCCATCCCTTTTGCCTTCATTTTACCTTTAAAAATGCACACAAACAGGCTGTGGTGAGACGTGTGGAGGCATTCAGCAAATCAGAAATAAAATGGAGAAATGTTAGCTGCAGTGCCAGAGGGAAAAGGGAAGAAAAAACATTTTTGAAAAAGGCCGTGGCTCCATTGAAACCTGTAGATATCTGTAAACAAAAGCCGGTCAAACAATGCCTGTTGTTTTAAGCTGAGCTGACGTTGCCAAACTTAGAGATTGTTTGTTGCTGACCCCATCTGAATCAGAGAGAGCCAGCGGCAGATCGGGGAAACAAAAGTGAAAGCGTCGCAGCGAGTGGACGGACCGGCTCAGACCACGGGCTGCATGTCGGTTCAGCGTCGGTCTTCTCATCAATACATTGTTCTAGAGAACCGGCTTGCTGTTGAACTGGACTCAATTTAGCAAAATGGACATTTTATTTTCTGCTACTGTTTGAGAAAAGTCGACCACAGTACAAGTAAATAGAAACCAGCACATGTAACCAGTATTCACCATGTGGTCACTGATGTGTTTACCTTCAGAATAAAAGTGACTGATTTATTTTTATATACAGAAAAACGTCTATTCACACTTCTATTTCATAGCCTGGTTGGTGGAGGAACAGAATAGGATAACATTTTTAAAAATTTTATTTTCAAGTTTATTAAAGTGACCATATATGGTTCCTTTCCTGTCCGTGGTGAAAATAAATCCTAACAAAATAATGCAAATCAAAAGGAAAACGTTTTCTATTAAACATTGTAGAACAAAAGTGCTGCAGTGATGTCAGTTTGGACGTTCACAGACGTAAACAAATAAAAGCACTTAAGGGTTAAAACCAGGAGGCAGTTTTAACCAAAACCTAAACTTACAAAATGAGAAGGAGCTCAAAAATAGTGATTCCGGTTTTTGTTCATGAGCAAAGAATGCATAGTTAAAGTTTTGTATTTACAGAAATCTCAAAAGTTGACTTTTTAACTCACATTTTTAATTGATCAGTTTTCTATTAAAATATAATGTGATATATCTGTAATATATTTTTTGTAAAAGGACATCACTCTGTATTACCAGGGCCAACGGTCACACAAAGCACTACTGTTAGGATTTATATATCGATCGAGGTGGCAAAAATAAAAGGAAAAAGGTAAGACG
This sequence comes from Callopanchax toddi, assembly GCA_006937965.1. Lineage (NCBI taxonomy): Eukaryota > Metazoa > Chordata > Actinopteri > Cyprinodontiformes > Nothobranchiidae > Callopanchax > Callopanchax toddi. The sequence goes on along the minus strand of SSNR01000045.1, from coordinate 3,057,096 downwards.
TTACTGTCAGCCAGTTCAAAAACCCTTTGATAAAACGTTCTTGTTCCAGACACATTTTCTAAATATTTGGACCAGTTGATCAGTTATTAAAGAGGAATCGGGTCGGACGTCCAGAACTACATTTTTGGAGACTCGACCATCAATCAGATCCCACAAAAAGAAACACATGAACATGAAGTTTACAGGGAATATTCAGAACATCTTCATACATTTTAACAGTTTTTGAACTAGTGGACATTAAAATTGACATAACCAGTTGAATACAGACATGTTCACTTTATAAGGTGAGAAGTATTACATTTGGAAAGTGGATTAGATGCTTAGTTGGATCCTGGCCAGTCTTTCCTAAAGTCATACAATAAATAATGTAGAAAATGTTAATTCAGTCATGATTTAACAGGTATAGGACACTCTGGTCGCAAGACTGGGCACAGCTCTCTGATTTTTACAGCATTTTTTGACAGCAACATCATGCAGATTAAATATAATGAAATAAATTTGTTATATTTGTCTGCAACTGATTCAGTGAAACATTAATAAACTACCAGCCTAATAATTTAAAAACTCCGCATTCAGATGTAACTCGGTGTCAGAAGATCTTCGTTGTCTCTGTAGTTATCTCTAGTGGGAGGAGCTGCTGGAGGCAGGTTTTGTTTTGTGTTTGTTGTCATTTAGACATGTTGTAAATCAGCATGATTGGAACGATTTGTTAGCATTTTGTTTCCCATTTAATTGTCATTTGTTAAGTGAACAAACAGCTGAGGGTTTTTTGACTTTGGCTCAAAGTTGTGTGGTTAATGCAGCACGAAGGCCACGGGCTGTAAACGTGTGCATGTTTGTTGTGTCGGTTGAAGTTCTGCTCTTTAAACATGACAGAGCAAGAAGGAGAAAGTTAGTGAGGTTGAGGGCGATTGGCAAGGAGCCCACTGGCACGGCGCCCACATCTCCAGCTGCTGTGGAGCTCCGTGTCACGGCCAGGACTCCCTGCCAGAAGGGCTTTCCCCAGATTCGCTTCACACACACACACACGCACACACACACACACGAACACACACACACCTCCGTTATGCATCAACACTCTGATAAAGCTGTTTTAGAGATCAGACTCCATCCATCCATCCATCCATCCATTTTCTGTAGCCGCTTATTCCTCCACAGAGGGTCGCGGGGCAGCTGGCGCCTATCTCCAGCGGTCAAGGGGCGAGAGGCGGGGGACACCCTGGACGGGTCGCCAGTCCATCGCAGGGCCACACAGAGACGAACGAGACAAACAACCACACAGAGATCAGACTCTGCAGATTAAAATAATTAGGACCTGTTTACCTGGCGCTGAACTCTTTAAAGGGCGTTCAATTTAAATTTAAATCATTGAGTGTTATAGCCGGCTATTAAAATGTCATTTTTATGTTTAGTTGATTATTTAATTTGCTGTTTTAAGATGTTTGTACCCTTTAAAAAACTTATAAAAACGTTTAGGCTGCAGATTTAAAGCATACACAGTCAGACG
>SSNR01000045.1:3042269-3055566 GCA_006937965.1 Callopanchax toddi | reverse complement strand
CGTGTGCTTTTATCAAAAGAAGGCACAAAATAATTCTCTCAGAGTCAAAAAAATATAAATAACCGCACTGGAGGTCAGCAGGAAAAATGTCACCCTGTTCAGGAGGCAGGCTCACATTTTACCACAGACTAGGGATGCTCCGATACCGGCATCGGGTATCGGGCCGATACTAAGGTTGTATACTAGTACTCGTACTCATAACCTGATACTTAGAGCCGATACTTAGCGCTCCATTAACCTGAAGCGCACACCAGCTGCTAACCGGCGCTCACTCTGTAGCACTGCAGATGGCGTTAACTTACTTGTGTTGTAGTAGTATTTAGTAGTTGTTGTAGTAGTAGTAGTTTAGCTGTAGTATACACGCTTCGAATCCTCAGTCCTGACGTCTGGTTCGGTAAAGTTCCAGTAATCCCAATTGGATTTTCAAAGCGTTAGCATGTTTAGCTTAGCCGCTAACGTTTTGCTAACATAAAACAGTAAACAACAGGAGAATCCAGCAGTACTGATTAAAGCTTCTATCAACCACTAGTTCAGAATAAGGCAGAGGCTTAAAGAGACACCAGTTTGGTTCTAATCAGCTGATGGAAAGTTTTAGTCCGAAAATGTTCCGCGCATGTTTGGCAAGCTGTTCTATCATATAATCAAATGAACTTTGAAGTTACTACGGCAGGTCATTTGTGTATTTATTTATCTAAAAGTCATTTTCCCACATATAAATCAGCTAGCTGAGATTCAGTCTCAGGGTTTTTATTTTAATTTATTTAGTTTTTCACATCAGGAGATGTTTTTTTAGTCTGTTTGACTTTATGTTGCATCCAGTCCAGGTCACATTAACTGAAGCAGTCAGTCCTTTTATAGAATACTTTCTAACTCAGAGAGAAATCTTTATGGTGTTGACCAAAGTTTTAGTTTGATTCCTGACCTTAAGGACTTCGTTTAAGGTTAGGATTGGATGGAAAAACAGATAAATAATAATAATAATAAAATTTTTCCTGTTGTACCAAACCACGATTTAGTATTAGTACTCGTATCGTTACTCAGTATCGGCAAGTACTCAATTGTAAGTACTCGTACTCGTTTAGGAAAAATCTGGTATCGGAGCATCCCTACCACAGACCCAGGAGACCTCCTGGACCTCCTGGACCTCCCGCATCCTCTTAGGCCCAGTTGCCATGGTTACCCAGGACCACTTCTGTCATATTGTCTCCCTTTGCTACGTCATCACATTTTATCCCAACAGTTCAGGACCAGACCGACACATTTTAATCTGATCCTCATTTGCTAATCGGGTTTTAAAAACATGTCAATAATCTTATCCTTAGCTGCTAATACAGTCTGCTTTTAAACTATAATGACTATTAAACGTTCATAAGTTTAAAAAAAATCCAACAATTCACAAGTAATCAAATAAAGCCTAAATATAAATGGTTTCCGATGTAAAACAAAACAAACTCTGCCCTCTGGTGGAGGATCTACAGGTGCAAAGTGCCAGTTTTATTTTTATTACTGTTACATGATGACATAATAAAATAAAATAATGATTATATGCTGTAATAATATAAGCCAATAAATAGTTCAGTTTTTATGAAATAGATTTTTTCTGTTTTGATATTTCAGGTTTTAAAGGGTTAATACAGCTGTGTACTCTCTCACTCCCCTTATGTAATTAATAACTAATCATGTTTTTATTCCTGGTCACTGGGACATTATTAAGCAGTTCTTATTAGAGTCATTTTGGATATGTATGTGTAATCTTTATGTCGTTTTTAAGTTTTGTGTTTAGTATTTTTTACTTTCATTTTATTACTCTTGTGCTTTCTGTTATTTTTGTGCAGCATTTGTTGCAGACTGAGGGACAAGTGATCTATATTTTATAGCAGTAGATATTATTTTAAGAAGCATTTGTATTTATTTAGCACAAGACTTTCAGATTTAAAAAAAATCTTTTAAATTGCATGAGAAAAAGGAGCATTAGAGTTAAATTTAAACTCCTCCACTGTCCCTACAGATGTGGTCAGAATACATCGGCACGCACACACGATCGTTTTCCAGGAAATGCCCGAGTCGAAGTGATGATGATGATGATGATGATGATGATGATGATAGGTGTTCAGCTGGAGAGATCTTTTTTAGTTCAGCCAAATGTTTTCTCAGCTAATTAGTGTTGAGGGAGAGAGAGAGAGTGGAAAAATGTTCTTGTTTATGGAGCCAGTTAATTTTCTAATTAGTCTCCTCCTCAGTCGTCGTTAAATGATGAGTGTTCTCCAGATGTTCCTCCAAAGCCAGTGATACCAGAGCGATGGTAAATATCATAAATTCTGTCAGATGATGATGATGATCCTTGTGAACATGGCGTTGGGCTGTGATGTGGTTTGTGTTGACGGGAGACGTGTCTCAGCTGATTTATGCACAAATCCAGAGCGGAAGACTTGAAACTAGCAGCTTATTTTGATAAGTGCCTCCCAAGCGTGAGCCGTCTGTGGAAACCACAGCAGGAGGCAACGGAAGAGAAACAAGTAGAGTCAACTGAGATGAAAACCAAGCTTTTACTAAGGTAACTTCTGTGTTAAATTGACGTTTGACGTGCAAAGAGATGCAATCAGTTTAGGTTCCATCTGCATAATGTGTTAAATATCTGATTAAAAACATGGAGTCAGTGGTTGGTTTTAATCTTTTTTGTTGCTTCCACATAGAGAGGAATGCCTTCTTTCAGTTGTTGGGGTTGTTTTTGTTAAAACAATGCTGGTAACCACAGAAACTAATTGGCAGTACGGCTGAGAGTTAAATGGATCATTAAAGATGGATGTAGTCATTGTGAAAGTTCCTCTAAGTACAATCCTTCTCAGTTGCTGGAGTTTGGCTCTAAAACATTTTAGTCACTCCTTCGTGAGGAGGAAACTCCTTAAATGACGACACATCCACTCCACTGACAGGAGAACTGAAGTTCTGGGTAGAAAATGGAACTTAAACTTTAAGTGAAGTGCAAAAAAAAAATACTGACGGCTGATCGCAGCCTCTTCAAATTTACTGAAAAAGTTTAAACAGAGCAGAACTGTTTTCAGTATCTAAAGTGTATGGGGCGCCGTTTGTAAAGTCAAACAGTCACAATTTAAGAGTAACATTTTAGGTTATTTAGCCTATCGTAAGGGCAAAAAAATGGGAGCTCGTTTTTCAAAGTCATATATTTTCATCATTTTATTCATACATTTATAAGTGTCAAAGTTGCCAACTAAATATTTAGTTAGTTAGCTAAATATTTAATTTAGAGTTAAATATTTGTTTAACAAATTAAATATTTAGCTCCAAATTAAATATTTATTTTCCAAAATGAATATTTAGATCCCAGCTAAATATTTATTGTGGAGCTAAACATTTAGTTTGCAAAATAAATATTTAGTTCTAAAAATAAATATTTATTTATCAAACTAAATATTTAATTTGCAGCTAAATATTTACTTTGCAAAATAAATATTTAGTTCTAAAAATAAATATTTATCAATCTTAATATTTAATTAAATTAAATATTTAGCTGTAATCTAAATATTTTGCTAAATATTTCTTTGGCTTACTAAATATTTAATTTGGAGATAAATATTTAGTTTGCAAAATAAATATTTAGTTCTAAAAATAAATATTTATTTATCAAACTAAATATTTAATTTGGAGCTAAATGTTTAGTTGACAAACTAAATATTTAGCTGGGATCTAAATATTTAATTTGTTAAACAAATATTTAACTCTGAATTAAATATTTAGCTAGCTAACTAAATATTTAGTTGGCAACTTTGACATTTATAAATGTATGAATAAAATGATGAAAATATGACTTTGAAAAATGAGCTCCCACTTTTTTTCCCCTTACATAGGCTAAGTAACCCAAAATGTTACTCTTAAATTGTGACTGTTTGACTTTACAAACGGCGGCCCATAAAAGTGTTGCAGAGATATTTAATAAGTTTTGCAGTTAGCTGAAGAAGCAGAACGTTTTAAAGGATTTGAAGCGATTTTGTTGTGTTTGAATGGGACAAAGTAGAATTAGCATCACGTGTTGACTTGATACAGATCATGTTTATCAGCCTGTTACAAAAAACACCTGAAACATTCATATCTTACTAATAAATCTAAAAGCACACGAGCTCCAGGAATGGCAGCAGAAGAAGAGTTTACAGGAAGTACACGCTTCACACACAAATGTATTTAAGGATGTCAGCTTACACATGGACGGGATTAAATTCACACCACAGTTTTTAGGAACAATATTTGTAAATTTTGTAAACTCCGTCTTTCCTTATACCACCCAACTCTGGTCTCCTTTGACCAAATTCAATCTTATCAGTTACTTTCTTGTTAAAAATACATTTTTGATATTCAAGAATACCTCTCTACAGCTACTGTCCTCTGGTTTAGGGAGAAATAATAATTCTAGGGAGATGTAGATAAGAGCTCATTGAGACAGGGTATCCGCGGAGTCTTGAAAAGTATTCAAAGGTGATAAATCAATTTTGGGAAATTCAAGACTCTTATAAAGTATTAAGTCTTATCACGGCTTTATAAAGTCTTAAATTTTGGAACGGAAAAAAAAAATCTGAATTTGATGTCCAACAGTTTGAGTCCCAAAAACATCGTAAACGTGTGTGAATTTAGTCATTTTTATTTTTTTTTAAAAAGAGCGGGAAACAAAGTTAGTAATCCTTCTCTCAGAGCACCAGGGCGGGCGGTGCAGAAGTTCAAAAGCACAATGTACGCTCTGGTGTTCCCGGTGAGGATTACGAACGCATAACCAGAATGGCGGTGAGGCATTAAAAAATATTGAGACGGTCTTGAAAAGGTCTTGAAAAGGTATTGAATTTAACTTCAAGATTCCTGCATATACCCTGTGAGAGTTTATATTTTTTTATATTTTTTAGGGATGTCCCGATACCGATATTGATATCGGAATATCGGATATTGGCCCAAAAAAACCTGTATCGGATTATATCGGACTGCATCAAAAATCTCCGATATCAGCAGTCTGTCTTATGAACAGGAATTGTAGTCATCTTTTTAGTTAAACAACCTATTATTTGTTTTCTGCTCGTTATTAGAGTTATGTTTATTTTGTTTGCACTATTTTTTGTGGGATAGAAATATTACTTGATCAAGCCTTGCAAACATTCCAGACTACAAAATAGTTAAAAGCATGAATGATTCATGCTGATATTATATCGGATTGATATCGGTCAATATTAAAGGCTGCAATATCTGTATCGTATCGGAAGTGAAAAAGTTGTATCGGGACATCCCTAATATTTTTAGAGTAAATAATTTTCTTCTTCCAGGCAGCAGTTTTAAAACCCCTTATTGGAGCCAGTTTGACCAAAGTCAAGTTTCTAAATAGTGAGCTGAATGTTAGGGATGCACAGTTCTTGTTTTTTATTTAATTTCTCATTTGTGAAGAACTGTGAAGCAAACCTTCGACCACATTCCTGTTTGTTTTTCCGACCAGTTTTCTAAATAATAAAAGCCCTCACCTTTCGGGTCTACCAGACCCTGGTTCATTATTATTTATTATTGCTGCCTGTGTCGTAAAATCAGTCAGACATCAGTGACGGTTAAAGGAAAGTCGACTTCTTTCCACTGGTGCTGCTGAAGGTGGTTCTTGGTGACAGTTGAGCTGCCATCCTGACCACAGCTGTCTTTAGCCGGGACACCGGGGTGGTGCTGTGGGTTTTATGGTCACATCCCAGCTCGATGTGGCGGCTGGTAACCGTCGGGATGGGTGAGCTTTTGGCGTGGCAGAGACTTTTCCTCTCGCTGTCCTTACACCATCCTCCCCCTGCAAGCTCCTCGCTCAGTCAGGAGAGGAAACGAAACCATGAGGGGGAGGAGGGTGGGAGGAAGGATGAAGAGAGAAAGGGGAGCGTTGCTGAAACTGGTGATGGGTTGAAGCAGCTCTGTTTGCCTTCATGCCTGCTGCTTCTATATGTTTGAAATATAATGTTTTATGGGGTCTTTTAAAAGCATTTCATCATATCTGTGGCTAAAATCCTAAAGAATATCATCCATTATCCACTAACTTCTAATAGACCTGAGAAGTTCTGTCTGAAAACTCGAGGATTTTACTTACTTTTCGGCTTTCTTGTGATTTTATCTATAGGCTGATGGCTTTTTAGGATTTTTATTTTGAACCAATAAGCCCTATTCATCTATTATGTCAGCAGCTGACAGTTGGGCAGGTTTCCTGTTACAAGCTAATAATTACATGGACTTTTAAAGGTACAGTTCACAGGGTTTCTATGCTTTTATCCTAATCAAATTCAAACACTTTCAATGTGAGTTTTCAAGATTTTCCAGCACCTTTCATTACAGAGAGGAGCGGATACATATGGCTTCCTCGTCTCATAAAAGTAAAATGTTTTTGTTACAACTAATGTCAGCTATCAAGATTCCTACAGGTGTCCAAACGTCCACTTTCAGGTGTCCACTTCCCAGATGACCTCAACTGGACTCTCTTAGTTATAATAAACCTAAGACTCTAATAATTATAATTCCAGAGTACTAGTGAGCGAAGGCTTCAAGCACACAGCTTCGTTTAAGACCGACAAAACTCAGCTAGTGACCTTACGGAAGATGTATAATAAACCCCAGGTTTTATAACATTACATAGTGGCGAGCCAGCCAGGAGCCGAACCTAGAATCTTCTGATTAATGTAGTAATTAACTCGTAAATTAATTTTCTTCAAAGATTCATTATAGCAGGTTCTAGCTGTGGACATTAAGGGTCTTCTGTGTTGCAGAAGAACCTCTGTCTTGTGTAGAGGATGCTCAGGGTTGTCCATCTGGAGTGTCTCTTATCCAATCAGCTCTAGAGGCTCCAGAGTCCCCAGGACAGAGCCCACCTTCTTTATCTGCTGATGGCTCTGATGCTGCTACTCAAAACCTAAAGACTGAAGATGAGCTCACAGACTTAAAGAACATCAACACTGAAGGATCTCCGCTTCCTCCAGAACCTCCACTTCTTCTCCATGATGGACAAAGTGTTGGACGTATTTCTGCTTCTCCTAAAAACCACAGCCATCTCCTTTGTTCTGTTGACATTTAAGATGAGATGATTGTTGCTACCATTCCGTCTCTGGTCCATCTCTGATCCATCCAACAACTGCTGAGTCATCAGAATATTTCTGCAGATGTCAGGACTCTGACTGCTACTGAAGGTCTGAGGTGTTCAGAGTAAACAGGAGTGGTGAGAGTTCAGTTCCCTGTGGTGCTCCTGTGCTGCTGACCACCTGGTCAGACACTCAACCCTTCAGTCTCTTCAGGGTATTCGTGCGAAAGTGGGTGTCCGCTACTTTTGCTGTCTCTGGCTCGATGCTTCTGCTTGTTTTGATGGGACTCTTTGACCAAGAGAGACACGCTGTCAGTCCACCGTGAGCTGACTCAAGTTCTAGAAAAGTTGTTCTCCAGACTCATAAAGGTCCTTTAGATATTATTCTGTCCTCAGCTTTGTGCTAAACTTCACGGTTTTTAATTTTCTGGAGGAACTTGGTGTTTCTGTGAGACTTTTTGCTGAAGCGAACTGGTTTTCCTCTTTTTTTTTTTTCCCCTCTGTGTGAAGCGGAGAGCTCAGCAGAGTTCTGCATAACCAGCTGACGACGGGTACGTCGATGGCCAAAACACCTCAGAAAACATTCCTTGGAAAACCACTGCTGAATCAGCATATTTCCGGGGTTTTTTGCCGACCGGCTTCGGCGATATTCGGATTTTATTTTACTGTCATAAAATAAAAATTTGCGATTAGATATTACACAAGAGGAGGACGGCTTTACCATCAAATTTAAAAGCCGTTCCTTGACATTTAGATCGTCATTTTTAAAAACAGGCCGTCAAAATGACAGCTGGAGGACTCCCATTATAAACTAACTGGTGATTAATGTAGAAGCAGTGGTGTTTATTAGAGGTGGGATTGTGGGCTGTGATGCAATTATTATAAAAGCAACAGACAGACAGCATGTAGTCTATAATCCATACAGGAATAACAACGGCCTGTCTGTCTCTGATCACTCCCAGCACAACTTTAGTAGTGACATACAGTAGAGACCAACTGCCTGGTTATAATCATGAACTTTCTAATGAGTCACATGGAGCGAGACACATTCACAGGCTTCAAGCTCCACAGAGGCTTTTTGACACAACAACGTTCACTATATGGTGCACTGTTTCTTCAGTCATGACCTTTTGCTCTACAGGAAGAACTTGTGTCTCTGTAAAGGCCGTTACATACTTTGCAAGAACCAAGAAATTTGCTTAGATACTCGACGTGGCAAGAACGATAACAAAGTGGATTCTGGGACATTTTGCTCTTCAGCTGAAGTTCAGAACTCCTGTTAAGTTTTCAAATCATAAATGCTTCAATAACCCCAGAGGGAAATTAGATTTTCAAGAAACTCGTTTAAGGTTTTTACAGAAACACGTCTGTTGTGTCTGTGGAAGGACTGCAGAGATGATCTGGTCCTGGATTACACCATCTGTTGTTGCTAATCCACCTCCTTTGCTTTTTCTGCTCCTCTTCTAATCATGTCTGCTGGTGTCGTCTGAAAGCCGGGCAGAGAGACGTTGGAGTCTGGATCTGATCCTGCAGCCACGTCTCAGTCAAACACACGAGATTCTGTCTGGATCCTCATCAGCGCTTCAGACTCCTTCATCTTATTTGTGAAAGATCTCACATTCTCCCACTGGGATCGATGGAAGCAGTGGTTTAAACTTCTTTGCTTTGCTCCACGTCCGCTCCAATTAAACTCATCTGGTATTTTGGGTCACCGTTTGGGAATATTTTGAGATGTCCATTTGCTTCTATGGTTATGCATCATAACAAAGAGACCAACAATTTGAAAATTTAGAGCCAAAATCCATCAAGCAGCAGAGTATTGCATTCAGACCAGAACAAATTACTCGGAAAAAAGAAAATTCCCCCAAACAAAAATCACTTGAGCTACTGGAAAGAAGCTGCCACCTGGAGATACTTTAGAAATTATCACACAACATGTGTATGGGTGTGTGTGTGTGTATATATATATCTATATATCACACAGTAATTGTTGTAACCCCGGTAGGGAGTACAAATGTCTTGGTTTTGTGGGGTACGTAACGTTTTCGTGTTCCCCTCAAACGACCTCCACACATCAGTTCCACCTTTACCATTGTGTTATTAATTAGCAATGATTAAATTGGTTTTGAACATGTTTAAATCAACGAATTTATGTCTGCTTAGTGAGAAAGCTTCTGACCCCCCCAGACCTGGATGGTATAGGTCTCATGTTTAGAGCTGTGGACCGTTGGTTGACTGACGTCCAGGTTTATAGAAGCACAGCGTCGATCCGGAGCGTTGATCTTTTGTCATTCTGTCTTTATTTAATCAGCAGTTTCTCCTGAAAACTCACTAAAGAAAATGTAAATTAGAAGACTTTCTGTTCCAGATGACCTAATATTTTTAGAAAGTTTGACAGTTTTACGTTCTTGTGTTCGTACGGTTCTTTAGGAGGTAAAACCGTAGCCCCGCCCTTCACAGTGAGCTTGTGGTAGCCATGATGCCCTCACTAACCCTAAGCTTCCCTTCCCTTCTCGTCCAGGTCAATGTGGTTAGTAAAGCATGACCTTCCACCCCCACCCCCTCCCCGTCTTCATCTCTTTCTCCCTGTCTGGAGTCACTTGACTGGTGCAGAGACCCCTGACTCCTCGACTGCAAACGACTCCAGTTTTCCCTCCTTTTTTCGTCATCGTTTTATTCCTCCCTTCTGGTTCCCCACCCTGCAGCCTCTCTTCCTCGGTTTACCCCAGTCTTCTCCTTCTTTTCCTCCAGAAATCTTCTGTTCTGAAACATGCATGAGTATTTTTAGGTTTCAACATGCTCTTCTACTTGGTTTTCATAACTTTTTGTCTGATTTTTATTTTCTAAGGACATAAATCTGTTTTTTTTTTTTTTTTTTTGGCACCAGCATTGAAGAGTTAAATAAAAGACAAAAAGGAATTTGGCACAAAATCACATTTTATCTCCCGGACTAAAAGAAAATCCCTGATTGATGCTGCCGATGAAAGATTTGAGCCTAAAATATCCTCATGTGTTACTTTAAAATCAACCAAAGAACGGCTTGTGTGAGAGTTTAAATCTGCAAAAACACCAGAGAACGAAGCTGTGAGAGCACTCTTAGAATAAAAAATCACCAGTTGTTTAGTTGAAAACGTGTTGCTAACACATTTGTTTTAAAGAGGAGCAGAATGCCTTTGCTTCACCTTGTAAAACTCAGCGTGACCTTTTCTTGGTCACTGATAATCATTTCCTAAATTTTAGCTGAAAAGTTTGTGCAGCAGAGCTCTTCACCCCCACCCCCCACTCCTCTTTTCCTCACGAGTGCGGCTGTTGTCACCTAAGCTCCGGACGCTGAACTCACTTTCTATATTTAGTTTGTTCGAATAGTTCGGTGGAGCTGCTTGTGCGGTTTCTGAGTCCGGCTCTGGGTCCTGTGGAGGTTCTGGCTCCGGCTTGGTACGACCCGGCATCATGTCACCGTCCACCCAAATCGGCGTGACGAGCTCTGGAAACACTTTGTCCTGTAGCTGTGTGTGGCTGGCAGCGAAGGGGTTAATACCAGTCACTCAGCATGCAGGAGCTGTGGCAGGCGGGCAGGCAGGCAGTGCAGAGGCTGACCTCTGACCCCACAGGAAAGGAATGTGGAAGCTCTTTCATCCAGGACAGAAACCAAAGACACCCAGGCGGTTGGAAAGTGGCGGTTCATTTCTGCTTTCAGCGTTTCTGATTGGGGGAAGTAAGCAGAGGCTTGTTGTGAGCAGAGTGTGAAGTTTGCCGTCGAGGCTTCTGCCATTTTGGAGTGAAGCTCCATCCTGCAGCACGCTGCTCCGCTCTGATCATTTAGTGTGATTGGTTGTGCTGTCCGGAGCTAAACTGAAACGCTGTTCTGACTGCAGGTCGACTGGTGTTTTTTGGCTTTCTGCAGCCGATTTTTTTAATGTGCATTCAATTTAAAAACTGTGAATGTATTTACTTTTTACAAAAAACTGCACACAAAGCTTTGACATAATTGCTATTTAGTTCTTTAAAACAAGAATGTTCCATCTTTTTCTACTTGGCCAATTTTACACAAACAATAACCAGTTTGTATCATATAAACCCGTAAATATTGATCTATTGGTAGTACTAGTTCTGACCCTTAGACCGGAACTTCTCTGCACTTGTTTGTAGATGCAACCCAAACCAGATCACCATCATTCTAAAACATTTACAGATTACTTTTATTATTACTGACTTTGTCTTTTGCCCCTGATTTACCTCTTTATAAAGTTGAAGTCAAACAGCCATCCAAAGTTTCTAGTTTGTTTGCAAAAAATTTTTTTTCAGGCTAAAATATTTGCTTTGCTGCCAGATAAAAAAGTTGTTTTTCATTAAAATACATTTTAGTTGTATAAGTTGTGTTTTTATTATTAAGAACGAATTAATGTTGTTGCAGAGAAACACTGAATTCGACCTCTTATCACTTAATTAACCCTTTAACTGGCAGGTCAGCAGCTTGGTACATCTTCTCTATAGCTTATTACAGCAGCAGTAAAAAAATATTACTACATTAAAGGCACACTATGCAGTTTAGCACCCCCTAGTGTCCGTTTTAAATCACAGCTGTAAGAACGTTAGTATTGTCTAAGAAACCCCTAAATCTAACAGCAGAAATGTCTCATCAGCCGTCACTGCTTTCTACTGGAGCGGTTCATCACTCATTCAAAGAAATCAGCTGTGTTCAAGCAGGGAGAGATGGGAAAACAGCAGGAATCATGAGCTAAAAACACTCCGGAGCTAGCATAACAGCTAGCCACATTGAGTTAGCCTAACCCTCCTGAGATACGTGACTTTGTGAGACTTCGGGGCGCCGGACCAGAGACTCAGAAGTGTCAAACGTGGTATTCTGGATCCAAGCAGCAGAAGCACTGCAAAAACTGATTTCTAAGAAAGTAAAACAGCCTTGTTTTTAGACATTTTGACTTATTTTTATCTAAAAAGAAAATATATTCTTACAGCCCTACTTGAAATAGGCCAAATCTTCTTAAATATTGTCAAATTTTCAAGATTTGAGCAAAGAAATCAGCCAATGGGGTAAGCAATATTTGCTTGGCTAGATTCCTTAAAACTAGTGAATTGTTCTAAATGCAGAAAATTTTGCAATTTTTTAAGGAATCTAGACGAGCAAATTTGGCTTACCCCATTGGCAGATTTGTTTTGCTCAAGTCTTGAAAATTTGACCATATTTAAGAAGATTTGGCCTATTTCAAGTAGGGCTGTAAGAATATATTTTCTTTTTAGACAAAAATAAGTCAAAATGTCTAAAAACAAGGCAGTTTTACTTTCTTAGAAACCAGTTTTTGCAGTGTGGCACTTTTATCATTATTTTACAAATTATATTCAGCAGCTTGTTCTCTGAAGTCCGATAATCTCAAATAAATTATAATCTTTTTGATATTTAAAAAGTATTTCTGGGAGTACTATTTACTCATTTATGCCCTCAGACACAGAAGGTAATTCTTAAAGATACAATGATGATTATTACTGCACAGGTTAAGTTTGATGGGTCATTTAGGGGTTTCGGGTCTGAGAGGATCCGTGTGTAAGTGAATGCTTCATCCAGTCGGGTTTACCTCTGTAACCTGGTGACATCGGTTCTGATGATTTAACTGGATCTGCCTGTTTACTGGAGTGGACACGAAGCTGTTTTCCCACAGTCAGGATGCTGTGTGTGATGTTGAGAGAGGCGGAGTAGGGCGACGCTGCATGGTTCGGGTCAGGAATTTGCGACGTGGGTAGGCTTTACAATAGAACCCGGCTCCCTGAGGGTGGTCAATGGGACGAGTGTCACCCCATGCATCCTTCCTGCTGGGTGACGACCGCCACACGACGCTGCAGCTGTCACGTCCTCTTAACCGCCACTGTAAACATACATACATGATGAGTGTGCACGCTCAGACATACATGAGGCGCAGATGTGCTGGTTTCAGCCCTGACCTGTGGATACATGCGTCTACATTTCCACGTTAGTAAATATAAGAAGCATCTGTGAAACCGCTCAAAGCGCATTCCAAAATATTTGCACACGTCGACCTTTTGCACAGAAAAAAATAGCATTTCATTTTATGAGCAGACTTAGTGTTTGTGCAGCTTATTAAACGTGTGTTTTGTTCACTTTAATGTGATGCTCATAGCGATCTGTGTTGTGTCTTCTCAACCTTGGACTTAGCCGACGTGCTAGCTCACGGGGGGGGG
>SSNR01000045.1:2979690-3042227 GCA_006937965.1 Callopanchax toddi | reverse complement strand
GTTACGGAAGGCAAATAAGGGAATGAGAGAGGACACACAGAGAAAGTGAGTTCATTTGCTCTTTCAGCATCATGTGGTTAAAAACAAGACCTGGCTCAGGTTTCCATCAGCTCGTCGTTCGGCTTTGACCCATTTTCACTTCAAAGCTGTTTTTGTTATTGTCAGGAATTTATTGAATTCAGGGTGACAGGTAGCGCCGGTTCTGAGAAGCCCAGGCTTGTGGCGTAAACAGTCCACGGTCCTCCCACCTCACCCCCACACACCCTCCCTGGAGGTGGTCGTGTGTTTTTCCGTGTTTTCCCAAGGATTACAGGAGCCTTATCCTGTTTCATAACAAGTACATACATGTACACACATACAAACGCTGGCTTTGTGCTCTGCTCTGTCGTCCGCAGACACACGATGAGGGATGCGGTTCTGTGTTTGCACTTGAGTCTTAACATATGTTTGCATTAGTTTTATCCGATGACTGAGAATGATTTTTCCCCCCTTCTTACTTGGGACTAAAGTCTGCCAGGTCTGCGGTTCAGCTCCCTCTAGTGACCTTAAAGTGAACTTACAGGAACTAAACTTGCAGTTTTTATCATTCAAGTCAAGAATCCAAGAGACGAGATGAGAACTTCAAGCAGAATTGTCCCACTTTGATATTTCAAATAAAAAATGCATCTTGTAATTGAAATGGATTATTGATTGTTCTTAACCTGATACAGTTTAGTCTATCTAATCTAATTTAATCTCATCGTTTCAAGCACCAATAGGAACCCTGTAGCAGGCAGATTTAAATTGTTTTCATTTTAAATAAATGTCCACAATATCGAAGATTAGAGTTTAAAAAAATTAAAACACCAGTAAAATTGAGCCTTTTTAATTTTTTGACCTCAATCAGGATTTTGTAGTTTTCAGTAAACAACTTTTTCAACTTTGATTTTTTTTACATTTTTTTTTTTACTAAAGCGTATTGCGTTCACCCAGGGAAAAAAAGTTGTTTTTCTAAATTAATGCGATAACTTTTACACAAAATAAATAAATGGCTCTGTTTTTCTGAATTAACGAGATACTAATAGCCTAAAGTGACCTAGACCTTTTACCGGAGTTCAGCTGAGAGTTTCAGCTGCACTTCGCAAGAGGCTTGAATTGTTAATAATTTTGCGGTTGTTCCCTGTGTCACCACGTAATCAGACTGAATGCCTTTCAAATGCATCAGCTTTTAACTGTGGAGCGTCTCATGTTTAGTCAACTGATCCTGGAGAAACACGTCCACGTCCAGAAGATCTGATGGGGATTTGCGTCTGAACAGATCCCTTTGGTGTCTGCTCTGATCGACAAACTAATCGATAAGATTATTTCCCAGTTTCTCAATCCATGAAAAAGTAAAAGTGAATTAAACTCAACAAATGGGACATGTTTGAGTTCCTTTTAGCCACAGAACATGCTGAGGGATTCTTTATAATTATCTCGTTAATTTGGAAAAACAGAGCTTTTTATTTTTTAGAGTGAATGCAATACGCTTCTGTAATGTTTAGACTTTTTTTTTTAATTTATTACTTTTTTTTTTATTAAAATTTATTTCATTCAAATAACAAACAATAACAACAACAACAACAAAATATATACATAACACAAACAATTTGAATGAAAAGGAGCAGACAGAAGAACTTATCTTATAATTTCTGCCCCTTTTAACAAAAGGAAACTATTAACACATTCTCAGTTCAAACTGTCAGGTATACAGGTTCATTTAAACAGTTATTTTCTAAGTTACAGAGTAATCTTAGACTTTAGTTTCATAACTTTTCAATACACTTGATTTAATATGCTTTCTAAATATGGCAAGTGACCGTGAGACTTTTATTTCCCTGCTGAGGTTATTCCACAACTTTACACCATTTACTGAAATACTGCGTTCCTTAATTCTGGTTCTGAATCGAGGTTTTTTAAAGACCTCAACTCCTTTCAACATGTATTCACTGACTCTCTTTTGAAACATTTTTTGAATGTTTGAAACATTTTTTGAATGTTTGTAACATTTTTTGAATGTTTGTAGGTAATGTACTTGTATTTGCTCTGTACATGGTTTGTAATATTTTCCAATCTGCCAGGTCATGAAATGTCAGTATTTTATATTTGATGAATAATGGGTTAGAGGGTTCTCTATAGTGGCTGTTGTTAATGATCCTAAATGCTCTTTTCTGTAAAATGACCAAAGGTTGTGTATAGGTTTTGCATGTGGCTCCCCAGATTTCCAAACAATAAATGAAGTCTGGTCCAATCATTGAGTTATACAGTGCTAACAATCCAGAACTATTCAGTAGAAACTTGACTTTATATAATACAGCGATGGATTTTGCAATTTTCCCTTTTATATAACTTATATGTGATTTCCAAGTGAGATCCTCATCAAACACGTCTCCTATAAATGTAGTTTCTTTTACTCTTTGAGTTTCTATTCCATCTATTTTTAAAGATACATCACTGCATTTTTTGTTATTAAACAACATAAAGTTTGTTTTGTTCAGTGACAGTGATATATTTATATATATATATGTGGAAATCACATGTGAAGTTACCATGTGGACACCTTTTTGTTCACATGTGAAAACCATGCTGGGTTCATGTGTTTTTTCCATAAGCATTTTGACTTTTAAATGTTTTATACTTTCTCCACTCACTGCCAGTTGTTAGCCGTGTGTAGTGACACACTATGACCTTATGTGAAAGTATCAACACACACTAGAGCTGCACAATATTAGAAACACGTGATTGTGATACTAATCTTTACTATTATAACGATGATTTTAGTTGTGATTAACCCACTTTTCGTTTTGTGATCTGTCATCTCAACAATATGTAAAACGGCTCATGTTTTAGGAACCTTTTAATAGAAATTTAGTTTTCCCCCCCTCTAAAAGGTGGTGCATCTTGAAACTGAACCCTGCCTAAAGCTCAGTCTGTTGAGCGGATCTGATTTGTGTGTTTTGTCACAGTTTGTGACGCACCAAGTCCTTTTCACTCACCTTTCTGTTTGTTGTGTTTTCTTCCAGAACAATAAAGATGCAGAACAGTATTTCTCACTCACCCCCAACCATAGCTGTTGGGACAGGGTGAGGAGGAGATAGCCTGAAGGAGAGGAGGGAGAGACCAGCAGGTAAAGTCACCTCCAAACTCAAATATCTGAATGTCAAAGTCCGTTTTCAGGTGGCGTTTATGTTTAACGTTCACTGCTTATTGTCAGTATCAAGACCCAGTTTCCCCCTTAAGTTTATGATCCGATTCAAAAGTTCCATGTTTCTCACAATATAATAATAATGTTGATTTTGTAAAACTTTGCTCCTATTCATAGTCAAATGGAGTACATTTACAGCTAAATTCACACAGCAGGCTAATGTGAACACAGGTATAAATCAGACTTTGATGACAACACACTAATCAGATTTATTAGAAATTCATCCCAGAATACTTTTATGGCCTTTTGGGGCCTAAATCGGATGCGTATCTGTGGATTTTTAAACCAACCGTGGTAAATAAATTAAATATGTACGTGTGTGTGTGTGTGTGTGTGTGTGTGTGTGTGTGTGTGTGTAATGAATGTTTTCAATGATAAAAATGAAAGTCTGGAAACATTTTTTCACACTGTCTTCTTTTTTCCATTTCCTTCATAGGAAACACTTGAAGCATGTTCCCTTCCCTTTCATACATTTCAAAGCTAAAGTTGGCTTTTATGATAAAGGTGTTGTTTAAAGACCAATTGTTTTGGTTCCTAACTTGTAATTCTTATCTCAGCGCAGATATTGGCTCACCTCAATGCTTCCTCTGGATTGTCGGCCCTACCTTTGAGCGTTTGATCACCTACTTTTTCAACAACTTCCAAGCGCAGCTTCCCACTTTGAGCCTGCAAGGCAGGGGAACCACGAGTGGATTTTCATGGCATCGGCACTCTAGGGCTGCCATGGCAGCTGCTGCCGCCGATGCCTCACACTGTATTACCGCACTGACACCGGAGGAAGAGGGACGACGCACTGCCGCCAAGCTGTTTGGGAGCGCCGCCCCGCTGCCACGGACAGAGAGAGAGAGGGAAGAAGAAGTAGGACGAGTGAGTGGGAACGAGTGTCTGGTGTGCGGGGCTCTGTTTGCCTCACAGGAGAAGCTCCGGCTGCACACCTCGAGTCACACGGGAGAGAAACCCTTCCACTGCTCACAGCCACACTGTCCCAAGGCCTTCAGCTCCAAGTACAAACTCTTCAGGTACCAATCACAGCAAATACTTTACATCTACAGACGGCTCACAATAAGAACTTCAAAATGTAGATCTTAGGGTTGTAACTGGAAAGGAAGATCCATGAAGTACATGGAAAGCTACTATAAAAGTTTCTCTCACATCGAAATACATTTTTGAATGTTCACAACCCTGTGTTTATGTTTATGTATTTGGCAGACGCTTTTATCCAAAAACATGGATCAGTGGTGATTTAAAACACACAGTTTTGAGCCTATTAACTTAACCAGGTATGTTTAGTTTGGTTAAGGTTGGGAACTGATTCCGAAAGTCATTTTCATCTCAACATTGACCTTGTTTCACTTTCAGAGCAAACATAACGTCATTTTTTTATCATCATGTAAGTCGTCTTTGCTGTGTCTTGGTCTTTACAGGCATATGGCCACACATTCTCCACAGAAGACCCATCAGTGCTCATTCTGTGAGAAAATGTTTCACCGCAAAGACCACCTGAAGAACCACTTGCAAACGCATGACCCCAACAAAGAGGCCTTTAAGTGTGAGGAGTGTGGGAAGCATTACAACACCAAGCTGGGATACAAGCGCCATGTGGCCATGCACTCTGCAACTGCAGGCGATTTAACTTGTAAAGTGTGCATGCAGAGTTACGAGAGCACGCCTGTTCTCCTGGAGCACCTCAAGAGTCACTCGGGGAAGTCCTCGGGTGGCGCCAAGGAGAAAAAGCATCCTTGCGATCACTGTGACCGACGCTTCTACACACGTAAGGATGTGAGACGACACATGGTGGTCCACACAGGGCGAAAGGACTTTCTGTGCCAGTACTGTGCCCAGCGCTTTGGCAGGAAAGACCATCTGACGCGCCATGTGAAAAAGAGCCACTCGCAGGAGCTGCTGAAGATCAAGACCGAGCCTCCGGACATGTTGGGTCTTTTAGCAACGGGATCGCCAACGTGCTCCGTCAAGGAGGAGCTCAGCCCTATGATGTGCAGCATGGGGCCCAACAAAGACCCCATGATGAGCAAACCATTCTCCAGTGGGGCAGCTTTTCCAATGAACATGTACAACCCCCACCATCTCCAGGCCATGTCCAATTCAGGGGTGGGTCACCCACACCCGTCCCTGATGCCCAATTCCTTGTCTGCAGCTATGGGAATGGGCTGTCACATGGAATCCCCTCCCTCTATTCACCCACACTCCCATCACCACCACCATCATCACCACCATCACCACCATCACCATTCCCCTCCACCCCCCTCACACCACCAGCCTACGGCTCCCCAGCAGCAGCACCAACCCCAGCCAGCGCCCAAATACCAGCTGGGATCTACCTCATACCTGCTGGACAAGCCCTTGAAAGTGGAAATGGAGAGTTTCCTCATGGATCTGCAGAGTGGCTTGCCAGGCCCGGTTCCGTCTGCAGAGCCTCACGCTGCTGCCTCGCCCCCCAAGGATGGACTGGAGCCCACCTCAGGGCTGGCGGATGAACTTTGCGGGGATTCCCTTCTGTCCAAGAGCCCTGCGGTGATCACTGAGTCTCTGTGTGCTGCTAACATGGACTTCTCCCACCTGCTGGGTTTCCTGCCCCTAAACCTTCCTCCCTACAGTGCCCCCATGAGCATGGGAGGGCTAGTCATGGGCTACACCTCATCTGCAACCTCCTCCTCTACTTCCTCCACATCTCTGAACGCTGCCGAGCCCCATGCCGCAGCAGTTGCCGCGGCAGCAGCCGCCGTTGCCACGGCACCTCTTACCTCTTTGCAACCGCAACCTCAGGAGCAGCAGAGCTCCAGCGGGGGTCTGGGTCTTGGATCCCTGCATCCCCTTCCACCAGTGTTCAGCTCCAGCCTTAGTACCACCACGCTGCCTCGTTTCCACCAGGCCTTCCAGTGACAGGCAGCTGCTGCCTCGCCAAAATGGCCTCCACGCCAGCCCAAGCTCAGCTTAGACATTTTGGGCAGTGGTTCTTTACAAGGCCTGATTAAAAAGTCGGACAATTTGAAAACAAAAAAAAAAATCTATAAATAACATAAATGAACACTTTGAAGCCTTAAATGAAAGTGCGCACAAAAGCTTTTGATTGAGCCTTAAAAGGAAGTTAAACCCCTTTGAGCAAAAAAGGAAAACAAGAAGTTGAAGCAGCTTTTATTTGGGCTTTCCCCCTTTATACTATAGATATAACGATGTATTAACCCATATTTTTTTAAATTTCAATTTACTTCCCCTTTTATCTCCCTTCAACCCCCTTTTGTGGTAGTATAGAGGGCAGGATCAGTAGGCCAAAAGGCGTGGTACTGCAAACTTTCTAAAGTAATAATATAAAATAAAAAAAATCAAAGATAATTTTTAGTAGGGATTCTCTGTCTTGTTGTGACCCAGAAAAATATAGTTTGAAGTGGATATTTTGTTTTTTCTTTTCCGAATGTGAGAACATGGTAGAAGGTGTCTTGAGTTTTGAACCACCAGTGCTAATAACCAGATTTATCATGATTAAATACAGATTAGCGAGGGAACAAAGGATTACAGATGAATCTCATTTTCTTCCATGAGATGGCTTAGCCACAGCCACGAAACAACCTCAGGTTACGAAAAAGTGCTCTTCAAAAAACATCAGTAGCTCTTTTTGAGCTCCACGTAGAGTTCGGTTAGTTTGCAGAAGATCGTATAGATTCTGATGTTATTAATAAACCAGTTGCCCCAGAAAAGCAAAAAAAAAAAAATAGATATGAAAGTGTGAGCTCCTTTACAGTTGATTTTTTTTCCTGTTCCTCAAGAGAAGCACTTTTTAAAATTTCTTTTTCGGAAGGCACTTCACTTTTTGTCTCCTCCCTCAAACTTCTGCTTGAGCCAGCTAAAAAAGTTAAAAAAAAACAAACCCTTTATTTTACCTAACCGAGCATGGATTGTAAATCTGTGTATGGTTTACAAAACAGAATCTGGAAAAAAAAAAAGAGTTTCCAGTCTTTTAATCTTTTTTCCCGTGCCTTGCACTAGCCGGGCTCCGTACTTCCAGAGGTTTTACTGCCTGAGATGAAGACGTTCTCACCAGAATAGAACGAGGACACCTTCTTTCCAAGAGTTATCTTTAAAAGTTCCCGTAGTCATGATAAAATAGCAGCTGTTTCTTAGCTGTCCAGCATATCTTTAAAAAAAATATATACGTCTATATTTTTGAAATATACTCCAAACTCATCTTTAGGCAGTCTTTGTAAAAGATGCGTCGTCATCGTAATGATGAACCCTGAGATATGTGAATGGCTAAAAAAGAAGCAAAGGAATTACAGCGACAGATGAGTCAAATTGTGTTTAAGAATGTTATTGCAGTGTACGAAATATCTCATAAATGAATATTAATATTGCTTATCTCAATAAAGGTGTATTTTAAGTAGACATATTAAAACTAAGTGATAATGTTTTTGATGTCTGGCAGGTTTACATTTGAGTGTATCTTGCTTTTTCTTTTTTTTTTTTGATCAAGAAAAAGATGAAGTATTAGCTTTTTCCCTTAAGCTTTGTGTCATACCTGATCTTTACCTTTACATGTACTTGAGTTAGCTTAGTGGAATCAGAACTGTGGATGGGGAATATTTATAGAAGGCTGTTAGTGGATAGTGATCTGAGCTAGAGGTAGATTGTGTTGTAGGGATAAACACGAATGGCCTTTAAGTACGTATTTCACATAGTAGGACTTGGAGTTCTAAACCTTTTACCAAGAGCCTATTAAAAAAAAAAAAACCTCAGCCCAAAGTTAACCGTAAGCCTCAAAATCAAATAGGTTCTCCCTTTTTAAAATCAGATTTGTTTCAATCTGCTGTATTTCCCTGTTAATGTGGTCACGTTTGCTCTGCGCCAGCTTTGCACTTCACTTTTTCTGCTCCTCAAACGTCACCAAAGCCAGTGAATATTAATATTATTGGTAATAATTCGTAAGTGTAGTTACATTTCTCATAAGCGATTTTACATGCTTCGCTGAGTTTTTACTAGGGATGTACCGATACCACTTTTTTTCAAAACCGATACCGATACTTAAATCTGAGTATGCGCCGATACCGAGTACCGATACCGATACTTCTACCACACAAAAAAATGCAACAAATTGGAATACAGGTTTTATTTTTTCTTCTCTGCTTTTTACGACAAATAACTGAGTTAGATAAAAAAAAATATATATATATTAATAAAAATGATCACAAAACTAAAATATAAGGTGAAAAATAACCATTTTCTGTGATTTCACAGTGAAATTATTGCAGTTTTCCACATTTTAACCAAATAAAATGAACTATTTGGCACCATCTCCAGCTCTCAACCTACACTGTTCCTCTTTAGCTCAATAGCTCCCCCTAGTGTTCAATATAGGAATCTACAACAGAAATCACAAGTCACAGACAGTGAAGCCACTGGTATCGGGTATTGGTATCGGGCCGATACCAATACCAGTATCGGTGCATCCCTAGTTTTTAACCTTTCATACCAATCTTACTATCGTACTACGGAGATTTTACCCACCTTGCAAAATTTTGCGTATCACCTGGAAGTTTTCCTTACCAAACAAAACCTTTGGTTTACAAAGCTTTTACCAGCCGTACAAATATTATCAAATGAATGTTTTACTTACCATACAAAGCTTTTTACTTACCATGCAAAACCTTTACATACCATACATAACTTCCCAATTACTGTACGGAGGTTTTACTTACTGCAGAGAGCCTTTAACTAAAGTATAAAACTTTTTACAGTGTAAACAGGTTTTCATTTATACTTTACTAACCCTACAATAGTTACCTTACCATACATAGCCTTTACATACCATACATAACTTCTCAATTACCGTATGGAGGTTTTACTTACCATACAAATCTTTACTTACAGTACAGAGCTTTCTATTTACCGTACAAAGTTTTTACTTACTGCAGAGAGCCTGTAAAGTATTTACGTAGTGTAAACAGGGTTTCACTTATCATAGAGCCATGACTTGCCGTATAAGTTTTTACGATACTTACCGTGCAAAACTTTTTATTTACCGTAAAACTTTACTTATCATACAAAGGTATTTTTTACCACACAGTTTATTTACTTACTATACTTTTTATATCATACAGAAGTTTTCACTATTACAGAGCCTTTACCTACCATACTAAACTATTCAGTTACTGTACTTATGTATATATACCATGCAAAGATTTTTACCTACCATACGTGGCCTTTTCATATCCTACAAAACGTATCAAGTATCATAGATAAATTTTTATCTAATGTACAAAGTTTTTTATGTACCGCAGAGTCTTTACCTAAAGTAAAAACTTCTTAATACATCATCCAGGTTTTCACTTATCATAAAGAGCCTTTTCCTACCGTAAGAAGCTTTTCAAGTACCGTACGTAATTTTTATATAAGGTATAAAGTTCTTAAACTTACCACATAGAGCCTTTATCCAAAGGATTTAACATTTAGTGGATCGTCCATAGGTTTTCATTTATCATATGTACATATAACATACAAAGTTTTTTGTTTACCACACAGAACCTTTACCTCCATAGAAAACATTTGACTTATTGTACGTAGGATTTCACTTTCCATACAGTGATTATAATGGCTGTAATAAAATTGATCTGAAAACGACAATCGCTAGACGGCTGTTGTCAAACTAAAATGTCATTACAATTACATATGAAGAAAATGACAAAAAATTTTTTAAATTTAGCTAACCGAAATAGAAAATGCCACCATATTAAAGGGATATTTAGAAACTAAGCACGATGACCACATTCATGAGAAATACACCGGATTGAAGTAAACAGGATTTATTATTTTATGTTCCGTCTGTTGCATAACCGGCACGGAGAGATCCATCTGTTCATCTCACATTTGTTAGTTCGTTTTGTGTGTTGTTCCATTTATAGACCAGTTGCCGTGCCTCAGGTGAGCTCTGTCCACCGTAAAGTAAGAAAACCTGAAAAAAACAGAACCATAAATGTTAAAGCTAAACTACAGATTGCTGCTTCTAGTCACGTTTGCTGATTTACAACAACTGTAGACCACTATGACATTTCAGACTTTTATTTTTAAAGATAGTGAACTGAGAACATGCACAAACCAGATCGATAAATTGTTCATCTGCCCCTCCACCTCTTTACTCCTCCTCCTCCTCTTTTAGCTGCTTCATAGAGTGAAAGGAAGGGTCTGAAAACCCTGCGACCTCTGGGCGAATGCTGTCATTGATCCCTCGGGCTTTGACATTCAAAGCAACACGAGGGACGCGTGACTGACTGCACAACTCGGGGTATCGCTTATAGTCAAATATTTGTTTTGTTTGTTGTCATATGATATATTATTTTCTGTTTGTATAAAACAGGACCTCGAAAAAAACAACACAACACATCACCTCATTTTTATTTGTTTTATTTTCTTGCCAAAACCTCGGGAGAAGAAACTACATTTATGCACAAAAGCTTCTGACGCGTTATTATTTTATATCATAGGAAACCGATATGAGCAGCTGGTGGCCCTGTGCTTTAGATAAGCTAATATTAAGTATACGAGTCAGCACTGATGTGGAAAACCTGTCCAGTTTGGCAAACTTTGTTGCTAAATTTGTACTTTTATATAAAAATATCAAACAAAATGTGACAGTTTATTCAACAAGCTTTAAAAATGATCCAACCTTTGCTTGATTCTGAAAAATAAAAATGAGCTGTTGGCACTTTTGAATTTCTATAGGAAACAAAAAACGATTCAGATTTCACGTGGGCTTAAAAAGACATTTTAAATAAAAACCCCAAATTATTGAGCATTATTATGAAAAATATAAATTTGTCCTAACAAAATAAGTAAAAGCTTTTGTCGTGCATCAAGTTTGTCCTCCCCTGGTTTCCGTGAGCTAATCTGAATTCTAGCACTTTCAACCTTATTAAAAAAAAAAATTAAAAGTTTTTTTTTTTCCTTTTTAAAGTTTCAGCTTATATGTTCATATGTTTTAATTTTGTATTGATCTTGTACATGTATGTGCCATTAGTTTGATGTGTAGACTTTATCAACTTTGGTGTATTTCTCTTCTTCAAAAGAATAACAGTATTTTTGATATACTTTTCACTAATAATCCTTCAAAATAAGAGCCCTTCCCCCCGCCCCTGTCTCTTTTTGTTCTGTTGTGTTTTGCTTAACCAGCTTTGCTCTCTTTGTCATAAATTTACCTGCTTAAACTCTACAGCCAAGTGTTTGAAGAGAGCAGCAGCAGCAGGCCTGATTAGAGGCGGTGACCACAACCGGACCGCAGACGACCCAAAACCTGTTACATCAGAGGCCAGTTTTAAACCATGGAACAGAACAAAAATCACGTTTTGGATAACCCTGTAATAGCACTTAATACCATGGTTGTTTGTCTATGCTTGTTTTTAGCACCCCCTAGTGTCCGTTTTAAATCACTGCTGTAAAAACGTTAGCATTGTCTTTGTTCAGAAACACCTAAAATCTGACTGTTGAAATGTCTCCTCAGCCTTCACTGCTTTCTACTGGAGCGGTTCATCACTCCTTCAAAGAAATCAGCTGTGTTCTAGCAGGGAGAGATGGGAAAAAAAATCAGGAATCATGAGCTAAAAACACTCTGGAGCTAGCATAACAGCTAGCCACATTGGGTTAGCCTAACCCTCGTGAGACACGTGACTTTGTGAGACTTCAGGGCTCTGGACCGAAGACTCAGAAGTTACAAACGTGGTATTCTGGATGTAACCCTGTAAAGGGTCAGATTAGCACAGACTGGCTCAAGGAAAAGATTTTAAACAGTGTGAAATGTTCAGGATCTGATTTGAGAGTAGGATAAAACTTGATATCAGAGAGAAAACCTATATATATATATATATTTTTTTACTTTCAACTAGAACTTTACATTTGTTGAATTCCAGAACCAGAGTTTAGAGAACTTTTAGTGAATTCAAACTCACAAGCCAAAAATCTTCTACATTTTTTAAATTCTTTCCAAACATAATTGTCATCTAGCTTAAAGACATTAGGCTAAATGATGGTTTACGAACTCCTCTGTGGGTCATAAAATACCAAGTAGCTTCTAGAGATCGTTTAAAGATTATTGCTGATAAAATCTTTTTGCCATAATTGTTTCTAGAGATTCAAACAGTAGACATTAACAGATAGAACTCATGTTTTAATTTATTTGAATTAATTTCTGACAGTAGATGGCAGTGTTGCCAGATTGGAAATGTTAAAGTATCGTATACCAGGATCTTAAAATTATCGTATTTTAAGAAAAATGATCGTACACTGCTAAGTTACAGCCTTAACCCAGGTTTTAATATCAGTATATCAAACACTGTGCAAAATTCTAACCTTTTAAAGTAGTTTTAGCTTTAAATAATGATTAAAACAAGCATCTCTTACACAAATTCCATACCACAAAGGGCTCAAATTATCGTATTTATGGAATTATTGATCGTACAGTGCTAAATTATCCTACAAATACGATAATTATCATACATCTGGCAACACTGGTAGATGGTGCCATTGGTTCAGATGAGCTCGATCGTTAATTTAACTTCATTTTTTAAAACCAAAGTTTTGATAGATTCCGATTTTAAGCTTGAACTTGAGGATATTTTTAAAGCAAAGTTCAGTAAATTAACTTGTATTGTTTTTGTTTTGGCATCTTCTACTTGATGGGCTAAAAACTATATATATTAGTATAAAACAACTGATAGGATTATGGGTAATGATCACATTACTTGTGCGTTTGACAGAGTTAAACTTAGAGGACATCAGAATAAAATAAAAATACGTTGTTTCTGGGGGTCAAACTTTTACAGAACTGACTAAATGAAAACATAATATACATTTTTGATTTGTTTATTGAGTCTAATATTTTAATTTGCCATCATGATTGAGTTTTTGGTAGAGAAGAGCCTCAGGCTTTGGGGTAAAGCTGTAGTAAAAACCCTCGCTGACCTCTGAGCGGGATGCTGCTCTGCTCTTTAGCTTGGCTGTAGCTCCATTACCTCAACCTGCACCTACTAGGGATGCACTTATCCTCACCTTCTCCTTTTTACTAGTAGGTGCAGTAAACACACATTTTTAAGGGAATTGTATTCATTTAAATCCTGAGAAAAGCTGATCTGATTTTATTAACGCTCTCTCCCTCGCTTTGCCTTTAGGATGCATCCGGGTACTGTCTGGTGCAGATCGATATATTTCTAGCTTAATGTAAGTCTTGCATTCCATCCTCTTTGTGTATCTTGTTTAAGTGACATATCCCATTTTTATTTTGATGACATGCTACTACAGCCACCTTTGGAGTAAACAAAGTGAAAAAAGGTGAATAGGCTATTTTTACTCGCTGTTACACGACGTGAACAGGGAGAGTTCAAGAAGTTCTTCTGAGAAAGACGTCAAGTTTTATTCCCATTTTTTGTTTTTCAAACATATCTCATGCAATCAGTTGCTGCGATTTAAAGTGACAGATTTGTATATTGGTTGATCCAAAGAGTTGATGAACACAACAACAGAACTATTGACTTATTGTACAGTACAGTGTATCTTTGACTTGTCTTATGTTGAAATGATTAAAAGACAAACCAGCAGTTTCATATCCCTCTTTGCATTCTTGTTTTTGATTGTAAAAACTTTTTTAGAGTCCAAACTAAACCTGTTGGTTTAGAAGCTCTCGCTGAGGCGAGGAAAATAAACAAAAAACTCCACTAAAACCAGATAAACAGCCTATTAATCTGGCCATGTGATTCCAATCCCGACTCATAATCTGGATCTTGTCTCGAAGAGCTGGACTGGCGCTGCTGCGTAACAGTTAAGTGTAAATAAAGCACTAAAACCTATACTTACATCATCTGAGCTGACAGGAATAGAAACGTTTTTTTTTTTTTTTTGGTTTTGTAGAATTTTCGGCTGAGGAAACTGGAGAACTTTTAAAATAGATTTACAGGAAACGAGACACCAAGGCTCGACTTCCAGTCACCGGATCTCGGGGACGAACCAGGAACAGCTCCTCCAAAGAGTCGGCCTGATGATTCCTCAGTTCTCCACGAAGCTGGAAAAGAACCCAACCTATGATGGACATCAGGACAGTGGTGCTGAACCTGTAATAACATTTTTTGTGCTTGTATTTTAAATCTCTACCTGATCCACATATTTGAATCGTACCCCCAGCTGCTAATAGTGTTTTAAAAGCTGCAACGTCTATAAAATGTTCATGAATTTTTTTAAATCCCACATTACAGTCTATGAATAGTCCAGAGACTTACAGGAAGTTGTTCTTCATATTCAACTTGTCATCACTTTATTGTTTTGTCTTTGTACATTTTGTAATTGGGGGGAAATCTGTAAAAGAAACAATTTAATAAGGTCCTCTGAAAGTCTTCATGAGCGTCATGCTTTTGGCTAAAACAATAACAGGAATCGTTACAGAGCGCGCCACAAACAGCAACAAATACAAAGCTGCTTTCTTTTATTTACATGGAAAACCCTTAAATGTACATCTGCACACAGAAATCAGGCCTCTTGAAAGGCTGTAAAAAACCTAAATCTCTCCGGGCCGGCAGCAGGAGCAGAGTGTTTCTGAATTGATCGTTTCTGAGCCTGACGAGGGTCGATTGAAGCACCTGACCTCCTCCGTGCTGCCAGTGCAAAAAGTTCCTGCCACAAACCAAGTAAAGCACTTCATTTAAACCCTAAATGAATCAAGAATGTGATGGATGTAACTACAGTCTCTGTTTAGGGGCTTGAAAAATGTCTTTCTGTAACACAACATTCAGTCCGTCGGTCTCAGCATCCGAGAACTGACCTGACCTTCAGAAGCAGACCAACACTGAGTGGGCGTGGCTAAGACTCAAACACATGTTCAGAGAATCGGGAGAAAAGGTTGACGTCTGCAGTTTAGAGAAGCTACAGCTGCTGCTTTGTCCGACAGATTTTCAGCTTTGAGGTGCAGAAATCCGTTTCACAAGCAGATAGTTCAGATTTATATAAAACCCTGATGTTATCAGGCAGAAGCAGCTGGCTCCAAATGAAATTTAGTAAATGTTCTCCGCCACACAAACATCAGTTTTCCTTTGAACCAAATGGAAACCAGAAAATTCAGTTTGCACAGTTGCCTGGATTATGCAAATGTTATTTTTTTAGAGATTAACATCAGAATTAAAACATCTTCTAGACGCTAAAAGCTGCTGGTTAGCCTAGCTTAGCACAAACACTGCAGCCTGGAGGATCAGGCTCATCTGGTCGTTAGGAAATCAGCAGCAACACGAGAAAAGAAAGCTGGTTCAGACGTCTTCAAGTGGTGAACTGTTAACGTCTCATTTGTTCTAGGGTTCTCTCTGAACAGCCTCAGTTAAGAGAAATGGATTCATTGACAAGCTAACAGCTAGTCACATGGCAGTTATAAAGCGCATTACTGCTTTATTAAAAAAACAAAATTAAATCTGATAGTTTTAAATCAGCAATAATCCACTTTGTAGCCCCACTGCGACTAGCCGTTAGCTCAGGCTAATCTGTATTTTCCAAAACTGAGGTTGTTCTGCAGCAGCTGATTAACTGATAACCCCTCTTCAAAATATCTAAATATCACTGATGGTTCAGAAATGGAATATTTGTAACAAAGTGTTAAATATTGCACTTTAAAGATGCTTGTATTTGGATTTAAGCTAGCCTATAAACAGTTCTGTTCCTATTTAATAATCTCATAAAGAGCAGAAAATGTGCACGTGTCAAACTTCAGTAACTGGATCAGGTTTCCTGAAGTAAAATGCTCGTCTTTGTGAAGCCCTTGAGTTTTTGAACATTTTTTAAAACTAGTCTGAGGGGGACTTGAGCACCTGGAGTCCTGATCAGAAACACCCGGCGTTGGCGTCTCTAATGCTCTGAAGCTCAGGGCAGTTCAAGCACTGTTGGAAGCTGTTTTCACACATGCAGCGCTCCAGTCATTTTAAAGAGCCGGAGCCGAGGGGCAGCATGTAGAAATGTAGATTCTGAAGTGTTGAATCTGGGCTTTCTGCTGAGAATTGCTGCTTTGTACCGTTTTTTTTTTTTTCCCTCTTAGGACACATCAGGGGATCTGTTCGGATACATCTGGTGCAAAAACAGTCACAGAGGAGCCTCATCTGTCAGGATTTACACACCTCAAGTCAGAACCTCGTGTGTGAAAACGGCTAATATGACATCTTCAACCACAGGCAGAAAACACAGAAGTGACTGTTGTTGACTTTAAAAGAAATAAAGGAGGTACACACAAACATTTCATACATTAAATTCAACCTTTAAAGACTTATTTCTTTTCCAACAAAACGCTCCTTTGATATTCGCTTTAGACTTTGCGTTCCTTCTGTTACTGCATAGTTCTGCAGGCTCCAGCACTGCTAAGGCTACACTGTTAATGGGTCTGAAAAACATTGATGTGTTAAAAGTTTTTCCTCCGTGTCTTTAGTCCAGTGGCCACCAGTCCACTGCTGAGGGGTTTAAGTCCAGTCCCACCATGAGGTGCTCTGTTAGAGCAAACGGACCAGAACCCTGATAGGAACACCAGACCCGTCGTTTAGGAGGAAGAGGAGAACAGGTTGAGATTTGTTGTGGGAAAGATGGTCACACCAGGACATAGAAACTAAAGTAAAAAATAATAGAATATTTAATTTATCCTCTTTTGTGGTACAATGTAAAACCTCCCAGCATGATTCCCATCAGTTCAACATAAAGTTTAACACCACACCCCTGAAAGTCTCAGATTCAGTGGAAAGAGTGAAGAAGACGATTGATGAGAGGAATTCAGAAGGAAACAGCTTCCCAGGAGATACATCAAATAAAAGGTCACCAAAATCCTGTGATTACGCTGAAAACCTACAGAAGTTAGACACTACACACAAAAATGAAAAAAGAATGTGCAGAAACAGCTGTCTGACAAGCTTTGGCCCGCTGTGTTTGTGTGCAAGGTGGTGGTGGGGGGGGCAGAAGACAAGGACTGTCCCAGCAGAGGAAGAGTCCCTCTGGGTCTCCGTCCTGACAAGAAGAGAAGAGGAAGGAAAGACGGAGGGGGAAACAGCAGCCTGAATTCTGCCATTTTGTTGTTTTTCCACCATGTAGCCAGTAGATGGAGCTGTTGCACCATCAAACAAAACCCCGTTCCTTCAACACACAAGTCAGTGCTTGTTGGAAAAAGTAAAAAATACATATTTAAAATAAAAAAAAAAGAGAGAAACAACAAAACTCTGAGAACGGCAGCGACAGTGATGCATCAGTCGATCTTGACCGCGGCGTAGATTTTTCTGATGAACATGTAGGCGGCGTAGAAACCGATCGTGCCCGTAAGCAGCCAGAAGGTCATAACCATCAGGGTGGTGTAACCGAAGTACAGAAGGGAGGGGATGAACTCCACGATGTCCAGCTGAGGAGGAGGTCAGACAGAGGAGGAATCAGCGTTCATGTCCAAACAGAAACACTTCGTCCATTCCTTCCTGCTCCTTTTATCCGTTACTAAACTATTCGCCGTGGTTTTAACGGGTCATGATAAATCTGTGGATGCTCTCTGAGGATCTAAGCTTTTTCTTTTGTTTACCAATTCATACTCGCAACTACAAACTCAGTATTAAACATCATAATCTGAACCAAACTTGTTTTTAACTTTATCCTTAAACAACATGTTAATAAAATCCTGTCCTCTGTTAAACTCCTCGTCCACGAGACAAGTTTTCTGTCAGATACATATAAAAGACAACATACTATTAGAGGTTCAAATTAAAGTGATGTTTTTGTATTACCATCATGATGTTCAGAGAGATGGAGTCTACATGCTTCAGGACTGATGAGCTAATAATAAAGTCTATTTCTGTCATCTTAAAAACAATTCCTGTGTCATAAACTTCACAGCGATTTATGTCAACATTATTTTGTAAACATTAAACAATAAACTAGTTCTGTTTTAAGGCAACAGCAATTCACTGTGGTCTTAGCTGGACTCGGATTAGCCGTTAGCTAACTGGTCTGATTGGATGTAAACTCTTCAGGAATCATCTACAAGTGATTTAGGAGTTCTGTGCTTAAAAATGACGGAAACCCTTTTAAAAGGCAGCGCTAATCTCAGATTCAATAATCCTGAAGCAGCGCTAAAGAGAAGCTTGTTGGGATTTGTTTTACCTTGTTGACAAAGTAGAAGATGGCGTAAATAAGGACGTAGAAGGCGGAGCCTCCCGACACCAGGAAGGTTCTCCACCACCACCGGTAGTCCTGACAGAGAAGACGGGGAATGTCAGGTGTGTTCATGTGATGCAAAACTAACCTGGATGGCGTTAGCAGCACTGCTACTCATCAGGACTACACACATCTAACCTCTAAACCTCCTTTACCCTTTCATAAAACATGTTTCTGACTTTTTGTCTCGTCTCGTCTTCTTCCGCTTATCCGGGTCGCGGGGGCAGCATCCCAATTAGGGAGCTCCAGACGGTCTTCTCCCCAGCCACTTCTACCAGCTCCTCCGGCAGGATCCCAAGGCGCTCCAGGGCCAAACCAGAGATATATTTTCTCCAGCGTGTCCTGGGTCGACCCGGGGGCCTCCTGCCGGCAGGACATGCCTGAAACACCTCCCTGGGGAGGCGTCCAGGGGGCATCCTAACAAGATGCCCGAACCACCTCAACTGGCTCCTTTCGACATGGAGGAGCAGCGGTTCTACTCCAAGTCTCTCCCGGATGTCCGAGCTCCTCACCCTATCCCTAAGGCTGAGCCCGGCCACCCTGCGGAGAAAACTCATTTCTTTTTGTCATACTCTTAAAAACTGTTAACATGATTAAAAAGATTAAAAGTTCTATGTAATTTAAACAAGAGTTTTTCTGTATTTTAAAAGGATTTTAATGCTAATATTGTTATGAAAATCATGTCCTGATGTGACAAGCAGACAAACTTTCTAACTTGTGAAAAAAGCAGCAGAAACAACGTTGGTACCTCTGCACAGAGCTGGAAATAAACCATGACGATGCTGATCTGAGAGCAAGACACCACCAGGATGATGAAAACCAGGAACAGGAAGCCAAACAGGTAATAGAACTGATTCTCCCAGATGGCCTGTAGGTGGCGACACATACACACTGATTATTGCTGCCTGGTAGTCTGAAGGAGATCAAAGCAGTGCTGCTGTACTTACACTGAAAATAAAGAACAGTTCGATGAACATGGCGCCGAAGGGTAAGATCCCTGCCATGAGGATTCTAGATGGAAAACAGGTAAACACGCCTCAGCTGAGATGTTCAAACACAACATGAACCTTCGCAAAGATGAAGAAAAAAGCTTCGTCTCACCCTACGAACTTGTTCATGTACCAGCGCTGCTCAGGAACCTGCCGGGGAATCTGGTTGGTGCGTACCGGGTTATCGTACGGCTGTTTACGGAAGCCAAAGTAATATCCCAGGTAGACCAGAGGCATGGAGATACCGAACCACATGCAGAGCAGGGCCAGCATGGTGGTGAAGGGAACCTGAAATAGCTCAAAACAGTCAGTTATTAAAATAAATGAAAAGCGTCCCTTTTGGATCTGTTACGTCTGGATCCGATCAATCGATCGATCAGACAGATATATAAATTAAATTGTCTTCATGTAACTGAACAAACTCTTTTGTTCTCATATCCTCATAAGATTAATGATAGACTGACAAATACTTTATTCAACAAAATGTAGGGATGCACTGATGATAAATCAGGTATCGGCCTGATACCGTGTGTGTACTCGTACTCATAAAAGTGCTCTGATACTACAGGACCCAACACCAGTGTGATGGAAGCGTTGTTTCCCTCGAACAGACAGCATTAGCTTGTGCACAAACGCTCTAATCCAGTAAGCGGCAATAATGCACCATAAAATGAATGCAAGTCACATAAAAAGAAGAAGAAGAAGAAGCCGCTGTACGGTAGCGAGCTGAACAGCCAACCTAACCTCGGTAGAGGAGGAGGAGCTGCCAGCGGTGTGGAGGTATCTCCAGGCACACAAGGTGACAAAAGTAAAGCAGATTATGTTGAGCAAAGTTTATTAGCAAGTACTCAAACTTAAGTACTTGTACTCCATTTTGAAAAAATCTGGTATCAGACAGCGCATCTCTTAGAAAATGCCTAAAACCCCAACAGCTTTTCATTTCATTTATCTTTTGGCTGGCCTGTGGTGGCAGATGAACATAAGAATGAATATTGAAGAATGAACTAAGTAAAGTAGTCTGGAAACACTTGTAGTTTTTTCTTTCTAACGCTGTAATCAAATTGCATACTTTCCCTAATTATGTAGGAATCCTGTAAAAGTACTGGAGCAGCGTGGAACTCACCGCGCCGGAGGAGTGTTCCCCCCAGATGAAACAGTTCAGGACGAAGCAGATTCCAAAAACCACTCCAGGGTACAAAGTAGCCGTCTAAAAAACGAAAAACCAAACTCAACATTTCTTCACTACTAATAAAGTCCTGCAGGTCTCTAGAGGTTTGGTCAAACAGCTGTTCAGGACGCGCTGAATGTATGGAATTAATTCAGTTACGTGTTGAATAAATAAACCACTGCAGGACAGAGCAGACTAAACTCTGATTCATCACCTTCTGTCATCATGCATGGCTTAGAGCTCGTCTTCATAACTTTCTAAGTAATTATGAATATATTTGACCCTGATAACCTTTTATGTCAAAACTAACGTGAACTATTACAGTCACTATTCATGTAGATCGTTTGTTCTCAGCACTGCAAAGTGTTTTCATGTGCCACTGTTGTGTAACAATTAAATATTGCACATTTTGGTTTTGCAGAGTCGTACAGGCGTGTGTGTGTGTGTGTGTGTTCACATGTTGATGTTTCACAAAGAGAAACTACTAATGTTCCTGTAGTCTTAGTAGTATTTTTTTTAAACTATCGTGTGGCTTTTTATAACGTTTTTATGTTTTATCCCTTTTTACTGGACAGCTTGTATATCTTTATCTAGACTTGTAATAATATATATTTACCTGAGAAAGGGCAAAAAGGTTTCATTTAAAACTAAAGATTTTAATAGGGATGTATGATGTCGTGCCTGCACGCAGCAGAGAATCTCTTCCTGGAGCCTTACTGCTACTTCACACTGGATGCAGTGCGGCACCGCAGCCGCAAGAAAAGTACTCCACACCGGCTGCGGTTTTGCTGTGGAATGTCTCCGGCTCCTTGCCTCAGCAGGAGCGCCAAATCTCGGTGGTTCACGCGATTTTACGCGAGAACAAGTACGTGGTTAGCAGCAGCTGCTAAACAAAAGCTAGAGTCGTTTTCTCGGTCTTTTGTTGAGGATTATGTATTCACTTGGCTTGTTCCACAATGGGTAAGCACACTTTGTTTTTATATAGTTTAATGTGATGCTTAATTAAGTTTTATGTTGTTTCTTTGTCTTTGAAATATCCAAATCGTGTTAGCAACCATTAGCTACGTTAGCAACGTAGCTAATGGTTTTATTTTGAAAAACCGGATGCACCTTGCCTGCTAGCGTTTCACTTCCTGTTTGGCGCATGTAATGTCGTTAACTTGATGACAATCCACTGCGGTGTCCAGGAAAAGTAGACTTGTTGCGGAAAGTTAACTTTGCCCCGCAACCGTATCCGGTGTGAAGTAGCCTTGAGCGGGAGGGGGAGCGGTGTAGGGGTAA
Source organism: Callopanchax toddi (assembly GCA_006937965.1). Classification (NCBI taxonomy): domain Eukaryota; kingdom Metazoa; phylum Chordata; class Actinopteri; order Cyprinodontiformes; family Nothobranchiidae; genus Callopanchax; species Callopanchax toddi. The sequence continues at coordinate 3,020,368 of SSNR01000045.1, read as the reverse complement.
CGAGCTAAAGAGTTGCCAAGTGTGACTCGCTAGGCAGCCGGCCACTCCACCTCCCCCAGGTCCAAGTTCAGAACGACATGTCCGTTCAGAGGGAGGGCGAGTCTTGAGTGTAGCTGTGTTTATTTTGCCGTAGCGGGGCACATGTGGGGGAAACTCTGTAATATAGTAACGAGTCCAGATCGGGAGGTAACATCCGATACCGATCGAGTCTGAAATCATGTGATCGGGCCCAATTTCTGATCACATAATCGGATCGGGGCATCCCTAGTTTTCAAGAGTCACAGTGAGAGGATTTTTTAAAATTCAAACTAGAATCTAACTGGTTGAAATGCTGCTCATTTTTAAGTTTTGATTTAAAAACCCTCAAACTATTCAGTTTAAACTAAACAACTATAGTTTAAAGTATGAGACTCATTAGTAAAATTCTGCAGCTCAGAGAAAAAAACTTTATAGTTTTGAAATTGATTTATTATGAAAATGACGACCAATGTAGTATACGCCTGTGCGATGAGTTTATGCTGTTCTAAATTCCGAATAAAAAAACGTTACATCAAAGTTTGAGCAACACTAGAAAATAACCAACTCCTCATTCAGTGAACGAGTGAGAAATTACATTTAGAACCAAAATACAAGCACATTCTGTGAAAACTTTTTTTTTTTAACCAAGACTCACACAAAACGCTCCTTTTCTCCACCGATGGCCCTTCAGTGTGCGGTACAGTCTGCCAGCAAAAAAGCCTCCAAAAACTCTGGAGGAGAAAAACAAGAGACGGCAGGTTTTAAATCTGAAGGTTCTTTTTCCTGATAGATGAAGATTTAAAAGCATCAACGTGTCGCTCACCCCATAAACATGAAGAGGAAACAAGCAGTGGTCATCAAGGCTCCTCTGCTGGATGGAGACAACATGCCCAACATGGCAACAACTAAAACACACACGCGCATGCACACACACACACGCACACGTGTCAGGTGAGTGAACCATCTGAGTATCAGGCTGTGATGCAGTAAAGGTCATTAATGTTACCTCCCCACAACCATAAATAAAAAAGGTTTCCTCACGACATGAAAACTTTTCCACAAGTAAAATGCTTTTTTTTGTCTCCTCTTGTACTTGCACTAGTTAAAGCAGCTATGTGGAGTTTTTACAGCAAGAGAGCATATTTTAAACCAACGTACCACGGCCCCTACCAACAGCAGCAGCCGATAGCTCTGTGATATCAGCTGCTTCAGCTCCGTCACCAATTCACTCAAAAAGACGTCAAACTGCGGCGGAGATGTATTTTATGGAAGCGGCGTTCACTAAAGGGGCTTTTTATTCGTATTTCAGTTTTAGTTTAATTTTGTTTTTGTTGTTTGTTTCGTACTTTGCTGAAGACAGATGAACACCGGACCGGTCTTACACTCGCTAAATATTCCCGCACCGGTAGCCGGCCCGTAAACACGGGTTAGACTGGAAAAAAGTCCGTCTCTGATCGTTTCCCGAATAAATCGTTCTTGAGAAACGTGCGACGATGGCCTCAGCCAATCGCCGATGGTCGATAGATTCGTCTGATCGCCCAGCCCTAATCTGAAGAAACACTTCAACTTGATGGATTTATCTCAGAAAACACAAACTCACAGATGACGATCAGGACCATGCAAAAGAGCTGGATTCCAGAGCCTAACAGGGAGCTGAGGATCATGGGATACTGAGGTGGTCTGAAGACGTCACCGTGGACATTCTTCCATCCAGACTCCTCCATGGTGTCCTCCTGGTTGGAAAGAATTTAAAACATGTTTTGGTGGGTGGAATGGACTGATCTGATCAATGTAAACTAAATTATCTTCATTCTGATCCACATCAGGTATCAAATTAATCAGAGGAAACCTTCTTTATTTAGGTTTGTATTTTCTTACGATGTCATCTTCTCTGTTGTAGTTTGCAATGTCCTTCCTCAGGGTCCTGATGATGATCATGCTCAGGATACCTGAGAGGGGGCAGTGAGGAGAGGAGTTTTAGGATAGGAAATCTCACAAATTATTTAAAATGCCATTTCTATTAGCAGATTATTGTTGGTCTGGATTTGGGGAAAAAATATTAAACAAAAAGTTGAACTGAAATCCTTTCTAGACCAGCACATGGCGTTGACAAACGCTTAGACGAACAAGAGGGAGTCTTTAACATAATTCATCATAATGAGAATCTTCTCACTTCTGCATTCAACTCCAACAAGTTTCTGAATTTGTAAAATATTCTTTTAAAAACAACAAAAAAACAAATACCCCTGAACACTTCACAGAGCTGATCGTTTTCTAGTATAAAGTATTGGAGACGCACCAGACAGAAAGAAGACGACCACCACAGAGTTGACGATGGAGAACCAGTGGATCTGGACATCACTCATGGTCAGGTAGGTGTCCCAGCGAGACGCCCACTTCACCTCGCTCTCCTGCAGCAGAAACAATCAGATCACTTCTACGGATGGAAAACTTACTGCTTATTAATAAAATGCATAAAAATGATTTATTGGGCCATACAAGACAAGAAAACAAAAGCACATTACTCCAGTTCTGGCCTCGCTTCACTGGCTCCCAGTTCAGGATTCATTTTGAACTTTTTATTTGTTTTTAAATCTCTGAACGGTTTTTACATGTCCCGGCTTTTACATGTGCCAAAGGTGCGCTGTAAAGCTAGAGGGGAGAGAGCTAAGGTATAGAACGCTCTGCCCCTGGAGATCAGACAGTCCACCTCGCTGTTTGAAAACTCGTTTTTACTCCCTTGCTTTTAACCGTGATCCATTTTATTTGTCCCATTTTTAATTCTTTTTAATTCTTTTTAATTCTTTCTCTGCATTTACTTGTTGGTTTTGTACGGAGCCCGTCTCATGACATGGTGGAAGAATTAGTATTTCGTGCGCACGAATTAGTATTTCGTGCGCACGAAATAGTATTTCGTTCCCACGAAATAATAATTCGTGCGAACGTTAAACATATTTCGTTCCCACAAATTACTATTTTGTGGGAACGAAATAGTATTGATGATATTATCCCGCAGTCCCTCATCCATCTGCACCAGTCGTGATAACGATCTACCCACTGATGTTTGAGTGCCTTTTCTAATTCAGTTCTTGTCATTTTTACCGATCTTTGTCACTTTGTCATGAGCTGTATGACTTGTTACACAACTTTCAAACTTTCTACCACACGTTTTGTTGCGTGGAGTGGTAAACTCGTGTTTCTGCAGGACGCGCAGCCCTGTGTGGCAGGATGAGCATGATTGCTCCTGGTTTTATTGGCCACACCTGTAGCTGTTTTACTGATTTCTATAAGGACAGCAGGTTGGATCAATGCCCTGCCAAGGTGTGCTGGTGGACTGACAGGTCAGCTCACCTGTGTGCCTGGGATCGGCTGCTAGTGCAGCAGCGGGAGGTTGTCAGGCACTTGGTTGCCATCTCCTCTAGCAGGGGGGTGGGTAGAGATGGCGTTGGCTGGTGAGTGTGTGTGTACACGTACGTGTGTGTGCTGTTTTTCGTTCCTCAGTGTGATAACACCATTATGTGCCACAGGTGTGAGCGAGCAGCCCAGGGAGTGACCGCCCTGGTCGCGCCAGGACGCTGCTGTTTTGCCTGTGGGGACTTCCTCTTCTCCTGGTTTCGTCTCCAGCACAGTGGAGCAGCGCTGCAACCTCCAGCCTCTCAGACATTGATTGGGACTCCGCTTGCCGCCGGATCAGTCCAGTCCAGTAGCAGCTGACAGGTCAGCTGGACCACGGCAGTTCAGCTTCTGGACTGCAGGACTCGCCGTGGGACGGACGCTGGTCCCGGACTATTTATTAGAGTGTGTGTGTGGTGTGTGGTGTGTGGTGTGTGTGTGTGTGTGTGTGTGTGTGTGTGTGTGTGTGTGTGTGTGTGGTGTGTCTGGGGAACAGTCGGGAGAGAGGGACTAACAAGGTGTCATTAACCATTTTCATTTATTTCTTTCAGTGGAGCTCGCCAGGAGGAGGTGGAGCCGGGCCCTCTGCAGAGGCAGCAGCTGGAGCAGCACCTATGGTGGACCACAGGTTTGTGGTCTGCTGCCCTGCAGGGTTCCGCCCCCTGCTGGTGGATCCCCACTGTTTGGTTGGGGCTTATGACCAGTTTTGTTTTATTTGTAAATAAACCCATTATTTTAAACATCCTTGGTCCTGTCTCCTTGGGGTAAACATGAGCCTTAGTGCTCCTTATTAACATCCACTCTGTCACACCTGCACACAAATCATGGCACTTTTAAAGTAGAGCTGAATGAAAAGGCACACGATATTTTAAACATAAAACCAGAGTCCAATATCTCCCAGAAATCACTGAAATGTCCCCAGTAATTCTTCTATCAGGGTGCAGCCAAAGAGCTGCATCCCCGCAATAATACATGCAGCCACAGCTGACCAGTGCTGCCCTGCTGTGCGTGGAGTCCAGCCCGGGTCCCACGAATCATTAATTTGTGCGCACGAAATACTAATTCGTGGGAACGAAATACTAATTCGTGGGAACGAAATACTAATTCGTGGGAACGAAATACTAATTCTTCCACCATGTCATGAGACGGGCTCTGTAGTTTTGACCTTTTTACCCGACATGTGTTTGATTATCGGTACTTTTATTAGGTGTGTGGTTTTTTGTGTACAGCCCTTTGGTCAGCTATGATGTTTTTAAAGGTGCTATATAATTAAATAAATAAATTGGTATGGTATATTTAGATCTGATTGAAGCTCATGTTCTTAATGCAATGTCCATTTCTTGATGTTCAGAGTTACGTTTATTTATCTTTCTAAAACCTTGTACCTATGATGGGAGAATCAGGCGGCTGCAGTCGTTTTTCATCCACGCCACAGGGTAGTAATTGTCTCCATTTTGCCTTTTTTGGATGTTAAACGAGTTTAAATTGTATTTAACTTTAGTTTTATGTTAAAATTAATTGTTTCACAACAAAACTTTTACAAGTTGATTTAACTCTAATTAGATTTGGTTGTAAAGTGTTTGAGGACTGACCTCCCAGTGGACAGAGTAGGTGAAGAGGACCTCGTTCTCTTTATTTGGGTCAATCTCCAGTGGTGCAGAGCCACTGGTGTCAGGCAGGGTGCAGGTCTTCTCTGTCTCTGCAGCCTTCAGATCTTAGGAATAAATAACAAAATAAACTACTGTGTTTCTACTTTAATTTGTTTAAGACATTCAAACATTGACCAAAGTTAGGGTTTTCTACATGTCCGTGTTAATACCGACCTTCCACTTTGACACTTTGGGGTACAACCTCGAAACGCACCACTCTGTAGTTGTGAACCTCCTCTTCCTCCATTTTCTCTCTGTGGAAGTACAGGATGAAGGACAAGTGGTTGTGCAGATAAAACTGTGAGGAAATAAGAGAGAAAACAAGAAAGTCAGTACGCTTCACCTATTAAATATTTTACTTGAAATTCTGGTTTATCTTGCTGTGCAGCTGCCATTTGAAAAGGAAAAAAACTGGGGTTTCCCAGCAGCCTGGCTTCATGCTAATCACACAACCGACAGACAAACTGAACACGTTACACAAGTGAATAGTGTGTCAGTGAGCAAACCGTAGAGGCAGGTTTTAATTCAACTCATGTTCTAAGAAATCTGACTCAAACAGCTACTATCATAATAGTCCACAATTGCTAACTCCTTAACGTTCCACTTTTCACTCATTATAGAAACAGAGATGTATCAGTATCAGCCTCTGATAAAACTACTGGGTGGTTTTATATTTATCTTTCAAACAGAACACAGGATGTACAGTTAGACGGCTCCACTTCCAGTGTTCTGTTGATAATAAATGATGTTCTTCAGGGGTCAGTCCTGGGACCACTTCTTTTTATTCTCCACTTCAATAATATTAACAATAACGTGGCTGCTGCTGCAGGTTTTCACCTTTATGCTGATGATTAAAGTATAGTCTGGCATCCAAACCCAACCTGGATGTCACTCAGCTGCAAATGGCTAAACATTGTAGAATCCATTTTTATGATTTAAAGCTTCTTTTTAATGTAAAAACTAAACTCATTTGTTCTCTCATTTAAAATCCAAGTCCCCCTAACCTGCTGCCAATCGCCACTTCTCAGGTTTTATGAATCGAGTGAGTCTCTAAATATAAATACCTGGGCTTCCTTCTTGACAATTCTCTCTTTACATCTTATATTCTGATGTTGGTAAAAAAAAAAAAAAAATCTTAAACTGAAATTGAGTTTTATGTTTTAGAGCCTATGTGGGCTGGATACCATATTTCATGATGCCTTGAGATTATTACAACTTTTAAATAACTCTCAAAGTCAGGCTACTGTCTGCACTATGCTCACATAACAGACTGAGGTATTGGTCATTTTTAATTTATAAGGATATTTTTGGACAGCTACCTTCATATCTTCAAACCTATATTCAACAACAACAAAAAAAGTTCAGCTGGTTAAAGTATTTGGTTCCAGGTTGTCTCCTTGTTGTTGGAACCAAAAGTTTGTACAAAGTTTGAAAAACAGGCACCTCATGACAGGAACTGCTCGCAAAGTCACCTGAAAATGAAGGATCTGGTCTCCCTGAAGGCTTAAAAGAACCTGGAGGCAGAAACATCTAGCTGTAGATGCTCTGACAAACTGATTATCATTAATTATAGGTGTCAATTATATTTTTATTGCTGTAACTTGTCCTGTTTTAATCTGCTGTCTGTCTGTTCAAGGCATTAATCTAAATTAGTTTTTCTCTGGCTAAAAGTATCAAATACTAACAGAACCCTCCGAACCTGAACCTGTGTAGGACAATTGAAATAAACGGCCGTTAAAATGTTGTTTTGGAACAGAAAGACTGTATTTTACAGGAAATAGTAGCAACATGTCTGAGTTTGTTCTTATTATCAGCAGTCTGTAAAAAAACAGGCTGATACAAAATGTTTTACAGATGGTATGGACGGGAACACTAGATATTTAAAAATCTGGTTTTGGTGCCATTTTTTGTTAAATGATTTGCAAATCATTGTGTTTAGTTTCATTTAGATGCTACATAAATGTTATGAATCGAGTTTCTCAACTTCTCTAATTTAGTCCTGTTTAGCATGAGGTCAAACCTGATGTTCAACATAGCTTAGAAAATGGAGTTTAAATACAATTTAAATTTTCATTTGCATTTTTCTATCAATTACACCTGAAATGTTTGTTTTAGCTTAAGGGCCAGTTCGCACAGCAGGATTTTCAAATTGTCGGCCGATTTTAAATCATAAGAGACCACACACGTGGCGAGAAATGTTCCTTTAAAAATGGCGGACACTGACCGTCCTGACCCTACAGTGTGTGGAGGGATCACACACGAAACGATTTTACACACACATTCTCAGATCAGACGTGAAATCTTGCAGAACTTCATGAGATCAAACGTGACTTTGGAGTAAACAAACATGAAAACTTTTACTTTTATTAAAAACAATGAACGGGAGGTGTTTTGGGCACGTCCCGGGTCGACCCAGGACAAGCTGGCTGGGCTGGAAATTGTTTTTGCCCACTTATCTAACTATGGGGAATATGGCAATAGACAAAAAAAAAAAAAAAATCACTTTCTGGTGGAGTATCCCTTTAAGATTGTCGGAGGAGGAGAATCGGGAAAAAAAATCTGGTTAAAAATCCTGCCGTGTGAACCGGCCTTAAGAAAGATGTTTAATTAGAGAATAATCTGTCTCTGTTTTACCTCCAAAGTAGAGAGCCAAGTAAAAGCGTAAAATCTACCTTATTGTTCTCGACGAAGCCAAGTCTGTAACCATGTTCAAACTGGACATCCTTCATTATGTCCTTCTTCTGCTCCTCCTCTCCTCCTGCTTCTCTGTTGGAGTAATACTCCAACCTGGTGGCAACTGGAAGGTTGTCTGCAATACTGAAATGACACAAAGGAAGGACTCCATTTTAGTTTGGACGACAAAGATAAATGTTTACAAGTTATTGGACAGACAGGAGATTCAAAACCCTTCAAACTGTCTGGAAAGAAATTGTCTATAGGTCAAATATGAAAGTAAAATTTACATTAACTTTAGATTTGTGTTGATATTTAACTCATTAAACAAACATCAGAATTTAAATTATTCTTTTGGTTAAAAACAGCGAAGGCTCACTCACAGGTGGATATAATACTCCTCCTGGATTCGCTCTGCCATCAGTTTACTCTCCTCCACGCTGAACTTTTTCATGTTGCACACAATCTCACACTTCTTATCCGTGCTCATCTGTACATCATAAAGGGTGTTCACTATACGGTCCCCACGCAACACCTCACCTAGAAGAAACATTATAAAAAATACACTCTAAACATACAGTTACAGCAAAAAAGCACTCATACAACAAACTCCTACAGCAATATCTGTTAAACCAACAGTTTATTTTTATCTGAAAAACGCAGAAGTCACTACATAATATTATTAATGTTAAAGATAAATGTTTACAAAAAGGATCAAGTTAAAAGGTACCATAGGGAATTTGGTAAACAAAGTAGCTTAAAACGTTTTCTTCATGCCTCTTAGCAATGTTATAACATAGTATATCTATTAATATATTGTGGTAATAAAAAAAAAAGGAAAAATTAAGAAAGTGGTTGTCCCGCAGTTCTTTAAAAACCTCAGCCAATCATTTGTTTTGAACCAAAAGCAACTATTGGACAATCCGGTTGTCTGTTTCGCTGAAGCGCCTCACTTCCTCACTGCTTGGATCCATTAATGCGTGCTGGAGCATTTTAAATCAGAACATCCCGAAAGTGAGAGAAGAACAGAAACAGCCAGCTGTTGGCGCTTCAATTTTAGGAAAAAATACCAGAGTCCCAAAAAGAAAAACACCTTTTCGGCTAGCAGAAAACAAAAAACATTTGGACGTAGAAAGAGGAAAAACCTGGCGAAGCATTAGCATAGTGTTTCAACAACTGGTGTTTTGCTCTCTTGTGTTACTGTGGCAATGTGCAGTTCCATGTCCGGGGGAGGCACGGCATAAGGATTATACCCAACGGGAGGGGGGAGAGCTCTGAGACGTGTTTATGTAAAACAGCTAGCGATACCTAGCTTATTTGCAAATTCCCTATTGCACCTTTAAATTCACCAGCCTCTCTCAGTAACCAGTGGAAAATATTTTATTCATAGGAAAAATAGCAAAACAGTAACAACTCTTCAGAAATCCTCATCATCTGTGTAACTAATATAAAAAATGGTAAAAACAGGGTTATATGAAATATTTTGCTCTTAAAATGAATCAAGACTTTAGCACTGGTATCACGGTTATCTAATCCAAACACCATTTGAACAAAAAAAGTACATTTTCCTTCATCTTTATGTGAAATATTTACAGGAAGAATAATAACTGAAGGAACCTGTAAAGATTTGAGTAAAATATCAGATTTTTCTTTGCTGCAACAAATGGCAAAACTAGGATATTTTAAGTAAAATGTCTTAAAAGAAATCAGTAAACCTGATTATTAGTGTCTGAGCTGTTTTTCAAACAATTACAAAATTAAATATTATTGTCTAGATCTTGAAAGCCCTGCCAGGATCAGTATCTTTTTGGATCCACTTACCTAAGTTTTCTGCCTTGTACAGAACTGAATCTGGCTTACAGAAAGGCAGCGAGTAGTATTCATATGGTAGCTGTGTACGGGAACTCGTCAGCTTCACAGCCTGGAAAGGAATAGATTTAACTTGGTTAAAATGGGGTTAAGCAAAACCACCAAATCCAATGTGGACTGTAGAGTGCAGCAGAAAAAACTGGTAGCTACACAACCTAAATATTATTCATTCTAGTTACTGCAATAAATTCTGAATAATTCATTTTCATCTGACAATATGAAAGTTTCACATGTTTCAGATTAATCTTAAACTGAGGTCAATTAATCAGTTTCTCATTGATATTAACTGAAACTCATTGATCACTATGATAAAGCATCTTTTGGCTTGTTTTTCTTTTCCAAGCTGATTCATTTTTCTAATGTCAGGGCTAAGAGCTAATGTGATTTTGGCTACTTGTATATCGTCTTATGTTGCAGATGTAGATCTCTTAAATTTGCGGCTTGTTTTTACTCTAACCATTACTGTCTAATGTACTCGGGTGATAACTTTTTTACAAACATAACAGTGAACCCCATTCAGGATAATTACATTTATCTTTACTATGAGTTAGAATAATTTATAAATAGGGTGTAATATTATGATTAAAAATACATTTCTTTATTGTAAGATTGCTTATAATTTCATTGTTTCCTATAGTAAAAGTAACCTAAGATTCATGGTATTTATTTTGTGAAAGTTAAACACCAACTTGAACAAAGGGGCCTGATATTTTAAGGCGCGCGCACGCACGCATGCACGCACGCACAAAAGATCAACTGTTTCACAGTTTTTAAATCAGTAAAATTAAATGAAATAAATCCCACTTTTACCTTAATTTCTACTTTTCCACCCTCATGAAAGTCCTGAGGAGCAACTCCAGGAACATAGAAGGGTCGAACCACAGGGAGGAAGAACAGCAGCAACAAGGCCCACCACGTCTCCTGCAGCGTAATCAGACACAAACAAATACATGAATACCATAATGGAAAAATATTGGCTTGTTTTGATGTTAAACGGATAAACAATGTGGTCTGGGTAAAACTTAACAATAAGAAGAAGTGGAACATCTTAAGAGTAAGAATAAAAATGGAAAATTTCTCTCAAATGCTGAAAAAGGTTTTGGCTCTGATTTGTTCTGACTGAATTTATGAATGCAGCTAAAAATCAGCTGACTAACAAGTGGTTTGAACCCCATGTTCAATAATAATTCTGTTTGTGAGCTGTTAAAAATGTACCACTGAAAATGAACTGTGAAATGGGAGAATCCTGATCCTCTACTTACCATAATAATAACAACAACAACACAACAAATGATCTTTATTAGAGCAGAAACTGTTAAAAAGAATAAATCAGATCCATTTAACCTTTAACCAAGGCAGTCTAACCAACAAGGATTAGCTTAACCGCAAACAGTCTACAAACACTGGCCGCATGGTGCATCGCAAACTGAGCATTTCCAGTTTTCTCCTCCTTCTTCGTGTGGTTTATTGACAATACCACCACCGGCCCTCAGAAAGGCGGACGACTTCAGATTTCTGAGTTTTACTCAGCGTATTTTATGGCCAACACTTCTTGGAAATTTAAAACTTGACAATTAAATTTAAGACTTAGACAAAAACCTGGGTGTTTTTTTAGACGGTTTAAGGCCTTAAATTTAACATTATGAATTTTAGACTTTTTAAGACCCCGCGGGAACCCTGTCCATCTACTGCTCAGCAAAAAGAGGAAAACTTAGTAACAAGTGATCAGATAATTTTGTAAAGAAAATGTGCAGCCCAGCTTGCTAAGAAAATAAATAATATGCATATATTTAATTAAATAAAGAAACTTGCGCCTATTGCTAACAAATAAAGTCAAAAAGTTTTACAGTTTCTATACAGAACTTGGTTAAGGCTGATGCACATGTTGCTGCTTGTAATCATGACACATTTGGTTAGTTACTTCATCAGTTTCACAAAACATTAAAAAAAGTTAAGACGGTCAGAAAAACGATCAAGGTTATCAAATAATGTTTCTGAAAGGAAGGCTAGGCTGGACAAATGGAAACAAATCTCATGAACAGCTGAGTGGATGTTAATGAAACTCCCACAAAGTAATCTTTACACATACAACTACTAGTGATTAACTTTTGGGAGTCAACCCAATTGAAAATGGCTGCCATCTCTAATCAACAGCAAACACAAAATGTTCATAACTCAGACAAATTTAAATATCAAGCTAAAATGTGTAGTAGTAGCTGAAAATATTTCACAACCATTTTACAAATTGCAGAAGATCTTGCGATATTGCACGATATTTTCAACATTTTCTCAAAACAACTACAGCGCCATCATTCTTCAACCTTGGTCTAAAACTCTGGTGTGAAAGATGACAGGTATTCCTTCATGGAATGGTGGCCTTTATTTGATTATGCATTATAAAACAATTTTTCCAGACATACTTTAGTCTCACCTGGCCTTTTAAACCCTTGCTACAATATAAAAAAATAAAAAGAGCAACCAGAATCTCTAGTGGCCTTCAGTCTATTTACGAAAAGGCAAACATGATCATGTTTTTAAAAAAACCCTATGAACTACAACTTCCAAGAAAAATGAACACACACCATTAATGTAAGTGAGAAAAGGAAAGGCACAGCATGTCATTTCCTTACTGCTCTGGCTGTAGTCAATATTTGTCCAAAAACTGGTTTGTTAGTCATACGAATGGAAGTTCAACGATGTGAAAAATTATTTGTCCCTTTACAGATTTCTTCCATTTTTGCTTTTTTGTCACATGGAAATGTTTCAGATCAGTAGATGAATTTCAATATTAGATAAAAATAACCTGAGTAAAAATTAAAATTCAAAAGATGATTTCATTTTATTTAAGGAAGAGGGTAATCTAAACTAACATGGCCCTATGAGAAAAAGACCCCTTTTTTTATTTTCATTTAAAGGAACACTTAAGAAAGTTTAAGGTGGTAGAGCAGGTTGTCTGGTAATTGGAGGGTCAGTCACTTTGTTGTTGTGTCCTTGAGAAAGATGCTTCACCCATCTTGCCTGTGTGTGAATATTGCTGGTGGTCAGAGGGGCTGATGGCACAAAATGGTCAAACCGTCATTTTGTATTTTTTTTGTCCAATATTGGAATTTTTCTAGTAATTTAAAGAAGCAAAATAGAAGACATCTGTTAAAAAAAACAAAAACAAATGAATTTTCTTTTTCACAGCACCGTACTTCCATTTGTATGACTGAGCAAACCACATTTTTAAAGGCCCACATCAACCTCTGCACCAAGGACCAAAATGAAACCTTCTGCAACAAGAAGCGCTGGAATCTTCTAAATGTCATGTTTAAAATTATAAAATACAATCACCTCAATCTAGTTAAATACATCCAAGTCAACACTACAACACTGTGCAAGTAAGATAAAAAAAATGTCAACACGTTGCTCTAAATATTGATTAAACATTGTCCAAAGCCCACACCACTTGATTTAATTAAGGTCCAACAAGAAGCCCTGGGTGTGACTTTGTGCAGTGACTTCATTTTGAGAAAAGTTCATTGTTGGCGTAAGAAAGGGAGGTGATGCATTTTGTTACTTTTTTTGTTTTTTTTAGGGTGAAATTTTACTTAGGCTTAGTAAAAACAAAATAAATATGCAGACAAGAAAAATTTTATCTTTGAAATCACAAAGTCTGACTACAATATGACACAATCATCAATCACTCCTTGTGTTTTCATCTACATTTTGTAATGTATTAATCAAAATTTCAACCGTTTTTTTCTTAATGCAGCAGACTATTGTAACGCCTCCTGTCAAACCAAGCTACATCAAGACAGCAAATCCTGGAGCAGAACATTTCATGTCTCACCCTCTTTACTGAAGATCACAAATCTATGTCTCAAACCAAACCAAGACAACAGAAAACAATCAACCCAACAAACTGTGATTTAACAAACTCACATATAAGAATCAAGCACAATGGACTTCCCCCCCACAAGCTTTGGATCTAAAATATTTCATTTCCCCTCAACCACAAACATAACAATCTGTATATCTTGTTCTTTTCATTAGGATAATGTGTGGTTGAGTAAATAAGAAAAATCTTAATCTGAAATTCTTTGGATTTTCTTCAATTTAAAAACTTAAAGATACTGTGGCCTGAGGGTAATTTCTTATTGATAATTGTGGCTCATGTTGCAAAACATTGGAACACCACTGAATAAAATCATGCCTCTCGGTTATTCTGCAAATATCACTATGATTATTAGACTGTCACATAATCTCATACATCTGTAAACATGATAAAGTTATCAAGGCTACTCTATGTACTAATACCTGGGGCTCACATTTGGCAGATAGTCACTGCAATGAGCTTCAAAATGTGGTCAGTTCTTCAAAACTGATTTTGCGTTCATCCTATTGTGAATATGTGCTTCATTCAAGTTTCCTGGTTTCAATTAGGCATCAACTTTAATATAAAAACGACAATATTATGAGTTTAAAGACGATATTAGACGTAAAAGAGACGGCTCCTGAACAGTTAAAGCTAACGAGAGAGAGCTTTAGTTTAGTTAAGTGTTTTTTCTGTATGTAACATTCTGGTGTCACCTCAACACCACGCCGACAATCACCTTAAACCTACGCTTCATACAAAGATGTTAATAGCTATCCGGTGAAGTTCGCTGCGGTGATTAATCTTAACTGTACACCAGTGACAGTTTACCACCCACCACCTATGTGATTATTTATCATTGTATCGCCACTATTTTATGCTCCAGTTAAATTATATGAATCTCTGTAAAAGCCAAAGCTTATTGACAGCAGAGCTACCAAACGTTAGCAGGCTAACTCTGTTAGCAACATCGCTGACATTAAAACAACAGCGAACTCCAGTAAGAAAAATCCGACGATAAAATGTAAAACATTGATTTAGACAGTCTATTCTGCCACAATTAGTGTGCGGGGTCTGGCTAAATTAAAGAAACAAGTGTGAACAAAGTGTAGTTTGTAGGAAAATAGTTCGCTTTCCTACTTACCATAGCCGCGGCCGCCATTTTGAATACGTGTCATTAGTGACGCTACGGAAGTTACATTCAGGTTTTTTCTCTTCGCATTTTTTTTTTTTTATGTTTAACTGTTAAATCATCAGTAATTTATATTCGGAGTCCCGTGATACTCATTGAAATCAAATTTGTATTAAAGAAATATAGACGTGACAGTTTACTAATTACAAGAATCCAGTTGAAAGATTACACAGACAGTTGCTAATGAGATGATTGCTGGACCCTAAGGGAGCTCACTGAAATACTTGGAATTATAAAGCTTCAAGCTGACAGTTTGTGAAACTGAGTTGTGTGTTTGAGCTGTCGGATAGCAGCACTGCTGTGAACTTTACAATTACATTCTGCTACATATATATACATATATATATCCATACATACAAAATCCATTAAAAATAAAATATAAAAGTACAAATATTTAAATAATAATTAATAATAAATAAAAGAAAACAATAAAAATATTATTCGATTAACTCTCCCATTAGCACTGAATAGTAATCGATAGTCCAGGGGTTTGTGGGAAAATCTACCTCCAGTTTATAGAGCTTCTGAGGCAGCAGTACAGACTGAATTGTATTAAAAGCAAAGCAGAAATCAAAGGAATGATTTTCACTGAGCTGCCTGCTTTGTCCGGACGGGAGGAGGCTCAGACAAATTCCCAGCATCTCCAACCCTGGAGCAACCCTCCCTCTGTCTACCCTTCAGCTCACTGAGCACAATCTTCAATATCTCCCTATAGGCCTTCTTCTTTGCAGTGTTCTCTAGTCTGCACTCACGTTTTTTCCACATTCTGGTACACAGATTTTTTTAGTATTGATGTAATTTTCATGTTGCTCTTAAAGAACATAAAAACCTGTCCTCAAAGCATCCCTGCTGAGTTTCTTCAGCTTCAGCCACCTCTTCACACAGTGCTTCAGATTCCAAATTGCTGCTGAACATTGAAGTAGAAGTAAGAAGTATCAGTCTGTCTTTTCCTAATAGAGGAAGGGCAGAGGAGCTGCATGCACCCTGCCAATACCTCTAACTCTGTTGTTAGGAGCACACCAGCCTTCTAATCGATTGGGTTTCTGCACTGATCAAATCAGAACACGGTGAACGGATTTTTCAGTCCAAGATGCGACAGAACAAGAGCTTGTTTTTTGTTCAGGGAATACCAGTTGAAAAGGGGAAGATAAGCAGGGATTTCATGCATCCAGTCACAGGATTTAACTTTTTTTTTTTTTTTTGCATGCATCCAAGCCCAAAGTTCCACTTATTTTCTTGTAAGATGTTCTTATTACATGTAGCAGGCAGGAGACGCTCTGACCTGCTGGCTGCAGATAAAACCATGTGTTTGTAAAGAAAGGTGGGACATATTCAGCTAACTGCAAGATGTGACATCCTACAAGGCTTAGTTATTAACTTTTTAAAACATTCATACTCTAACATTAAGATCTTTTTTGGTTTTCTTTTTTAAATTATTTAATTTAATGTACTTTTTCAATTGTTTGTTATTTAATTTTTTTTATATTTTTTATTTTATTTAATTACCTTTTTAACATTTGCATTTTTCTATTTTCAAAATCTTGTGGTTTCACATTATTTACAGTTTAAACATTTGTTCTTTTAAAAACCTGGTTACTTTTAATTTAGCTACTTATTTTAAAAATGTTTGTAAAGTTTCAGGTTCAGATTCCAGATCAAACTTTAAAGTGATAATATGCAGTTTTGCTTGTTTTGGGCTCCCTCTGGTGTCCGTTTTAAATTACTGCTTTAAACAAGTTACCAGATCGTTTCAGCTTCTAAACGCCTAAATCTACCTGTTGAAATGTCTCCTCAGCCTTCATAGCTTTCTACAGGAGCGGTTATTTACTCCTTCAAAGAAATCAGCTGTGTTCAAGCAGGGAGAGATGGAAAAAATCAGGAATCATGAGCTAAAAACACTCCAGCGCTAGCATAACAGCTAGCCACATTGGGTTAGCCTAACCCTCGTGACACACGTGACTTCCTGGGTACCGTGACGGCGACGGAGATCTTGCAATCGTGGTTTTCCGGCTGTAATCACCAGATGGGGCTAAGTGACTTTTCATTAACTCTGTAAAGGGTCATATTAGCACAGACTGGCTCAAGGAAAAGATTTTAAAACATTAAAAAGTTGCATAATATCACTTTAAAGCACGCACAAGTAATCAGTTATGATCACTTGCCCTATGAAAGGTTGAAGCAATATTTCACCTTTTTAAAGTGTTTCTGGGTGAATTAAATAATTACCGTTTCACAAACATTTTTATTTGATCTATTTATGGATAACTCCCTGAACAACCTCAGTTTGGAGAAATAGCTTTTACATCATTCAGTATGAGCTCATCCAAAAAAAAAAAAAAGATAATTCTGACCATATGGCCCACGCAGGCAGAGTTGTGTCTGTCCTGGGAGGAGGAGGATGAGGAGAGGTGGTTGAGACGCAAGTGAGGCGCTGCAAATGTGTGTGTCAGTGAGCATCTGCGGCGCCACAAGTGTTGCAAAGTGAAAAAAGTTGCTCTGATAACTGTGCTGGCTGTGCAACCTGTCCAGGCTGTCCCAAAGTTACCATTAGCCCACCAGGCAAATGCCCGATGGCCAGTCCAGCGGTGGCTAACGGTGAGTCTGAGCACAGCTGGGACCAGTGTCCAAACTTTCATAGAAGTTTATGGAATAATACTTCATAAACCTTTATGGGGGCATTAATTTAGTTTACATTACTTTTTTTTTTACATGAAATTCTGTTTATTTATAAGCATAATGACCACAAGTAGTGCTTCTGGTGCATCAATCCAGCACAAGTCTCTTAATATTTCTGACAAAATCATCAAAAATGAAAGCGATATAAAGGTTTATAAGTGACGTTTGCAAAAACAGCTGTGAAATTTAAGAAATTTGAGCCGAACAAGCCAACTCAAGAGGAGCCAGATAAAAAGAATTGTTGCCAGGTTAAATCAACTGGAATCGCTTCAGCTCCACAGAGGTTCATAAAAAGTAAAGATAAATAAAAACACATTTGGGAAATTTCTAAAACTGTTTATTGAACTCTTTTAGTTACAGCTGCATTTAATGAAGCGTTTCACAAGATCCAGAGAATTCCTGTTCATTAAGAAAACGGAGTATTTACAGCTCTGAGAGACCATTCAGCTCATTCCCATGTTGCTCTGTTTCTGGTTTTCTTCTTCACAAACAGGTTTAATAATAAACAGAATAATTTTCTAAGCAGATAATATTTTTGTCACATTATGAAAAGCTTTGGTTCTGTGTAAAAACCACTTCTTTTGCGCAACAAATCTTTTCTGGATTTCCATCAACATAATAAAAGCGTTATTGTAATAAACTAGTAGTCTTTATGCTTCACAAAAAAGTGGAAAATTGTCTACATTTAAATAGGAAATTCAGTTAACATCTTAGAAATCAGTTCTATTTGAAAAGCTGAAAACGTGCAAAATGTAGGTCTGCACTGCATCTTCAATAAGTTAAGTATTAAAGAAAAACGTGTAAAAATTAAAAGCCAAAATAAATCATAGGCTCAGAATATTATCTACGTCATGTATAGCAGTATATATATATACAGATATATTCAATTTTTATGATTGAATTTAATTTAAAGAACCATTTCAAAAGGCACTGTAACAAAGCAAAACAAGCTGGAAACATTATAAATGTCCCGTTTCCTTACAAACTGTAAATTAGTAACAGGAAGGAAATGAAAGTTTCTCACATCAGCAGAGGATTTTCAAACCTGAGAGATTTGTGCTGAGTTCAGTGGCTGGTGGAGTTTAATATGTGCTTTTTAATGTTAACATGTTAGGGACTGTGCATGAATTACAGAGGAAATAATAGAATAAAACTAACACATTTCATTTCTTGTCATGTTTCCTTTAAGTCATCCAAGTACATCTGTGTTTATTTATTAGATTTAACAATAGGAAAGGATATAGATTCAGCTGTTCTATCTTCCAGTTCTTTATTTTTGCAGTAAATTCATGAAGCTTCTACAGCAGAGTGACATAAATAATACATATAGGTGGCTTCTCATTATTTAAGTACCAGAGTTAGCTAAGAACAGCTTGAGTTTTCACCAAAAAGTGTTTTTAAAACGCAGGAATCAGCTGTTTAGGCTACTTTCTGGCATACGGAGCAAGGGTCAATTTTATTTCTTTATTTCTGTTATTTTGTTGTAAAATTACAAAATTAAAAAAGAAAATTTTACATTTTAAAATAAAAAACATGAGCTCGTAATACCAAGTAAAAATAATAATCGAGATATAGGTTGATATTTTTGAAGTAAAGATCACTGGAGCGCCATCTAGTGGCCATATATAGACATGCACTCTAAGACAAATGAAAAGTAAATACTTTCACCTTAAAAGACCAATATTTCCATTCTAAAGTAATTCCTGTGCAGTCCCTTAATGCTGCGCTTCCTGTGTTTGTGTGAGTTAGAGACAAATAGAGACGGACAGGAAATGCTAAACGTGTGTTTGTGACCTGAACTGAACTTCCTGTGGCCTGAAAGGGGCCTGTAACCCACGCCTGCCTCATGGCTGCTGCTGATACTGGCTCTCTGTGGCCGTGTAGAAATCCTCCAGGACACTCTGCAGGTAATCGAAGGTGGGACGGTCCTCTGGCTTGTTCTTCCAGCACTCCAGCATGATGTCATAGAGTTCAGTGGGACAGGAGTCCAGGCGCTGCATGCGGTAGCCCTTCTCTAGAGAACGGATCACCTCTGGGTTGGTCATCCCTGAGAACACACAGGGCGTGAAGCTTTCTACCACTGAGTTGACAAAACTCTAAGATTTTTATACAAAACCAAATAGAATTCAAGCTCTCCTCACCTGGATAAGGTGTGCGTCCATAGCTGATGATCTCAGTCAACAAAATACCAAAGGACCAGACGTCAGATTTGATTGTGAAGGACCCGTAGTTGATGGCCTCCGGAGCGGTCCACTTGATGGGGAATTTGGCTCCTGGTGGGTGACGAGAATAAAAACCAAGTGACTGATGTGTGCAGTTATTCAGACACCAGTTCACTCCTACAGACAATTAAAGTCTTCTGTACCCAGTCACAACATCATGGTTTCATATTACAGTCATTTATATATTAAAAAAATACAAATTATTTCTTAATTAGCTAATATGACGACAGTTTTTGTAAGTTTGAGAAACTGAGAGAAAAGACAAGTTATAACATTCTTGGATCATGTATAGATTCAGTTTATAACCATAATTACATTAAAATGTTCAAAAGTACAACTAAGATTTGGAAGCATCGCTGTCTAACCCTGCTGCTCCAAATGAAGCCCAAATATCCTGACTACAGGAGCTGCCATGATAGATTAGCATTACATAATCATTTAGAATCTCCCCTGAGCTTCTGATTGGTCCCAGGAACCGTCAGGAGCAGCTGATCAGCTGGCCTGAGAGAACAGGAGGGGTCGTCTTTAGAAGCAGATTAAGGATCTTTAAATCAATTCTAAAATGAACAGGTGATCAGTGGAGTCAGGCTAAAATGGGGGGCGTGCTCATATTTAGATGATGATTAAAGATGTTCTGTAGCCTTCTGCATCCTCTGGAGATAGTGATGGCCCCTGAATACAGAGCGTTACAGTAGTCGAGTGGAGTGGAGACACAAACAGGATTCCTGTTTCAGAGTGCTGCCTGGAGAGAGCGGACTTTAACCTCCACATTATGTCATCTGTCTCAGTAGGAGCTCGTTTACCTGACTGCTGCAGACCCTACCTGGAGGGAAAACACTCATCATTAATCATTAATCAAAATTAAAGGGATATTTGGGTCATTCTATAGTGTCAAGCTATCAGTTATTTATCTACGGTAAGGACCACATCCACTGGTGACATCACTCAAAGTGGGTGGAGTCTCTAGAGACAGGAAGCTTGTTGTTTCTAGATTGGATTTATGCTCACTCATCCATCCATTCAGACACAGATCTAATCTGAACCTGTGATTCTTGTTGTCACACATAAATGTCACTAAACTTACGTCACCGTCTCAGAGGAATCTGCCTCATACATTCCAGGGGAATCAGGTGAGTCTCCTGAAACACTCGGCCTAATAAACAGGTGATAATGAGTCATACCTTCTCTCGCTGTGTACTCGTTGTCCTCAATGATCCGAGCCAGACCAAAGTCGGCAATTTTGCAGACTAAAGCCTTATTGACCAGGATGTTGGCGGCTCTCAAGTCTCTGTGGATGTAGTTCTTCTGCTCGATGTAGGCCATGCCTTCTGCAATCTAATGACAAATCATTCAGCAGAACAAGGTCAACGACAGGGCTTATCAGACACGGAAATAGAAAGGATAACGTTCTTCTTGCTGGTGAATTTAAAGATCTAAACACTGACAGAGTGATCCTATCAGTGGAGTGGATGCAGCGCTGCATCAAACCAGTGGATCACTGAAGACGTCTCACCTGGGCGGAGAAGTCGATGAGCTTCGGGAGCTGGACGCGGTTCCCTTCATCACTCTTTAAGAAGTCTAATAAACTACCTGTAGACACAGACATTGGTACAAACGGAAACTAAATCATAACTGATTTCAGAGCAACGGGAACCTTTAACAAACGTTTAACCAACAGATTTTATTGTCAAACAAATGATCCAAGGTTCTATTAAGATCTATTCTGATCCATCTAGCACTGACCATTTATTAGACGAGTACAAATCTGAAACTGTTGGTACATTTAGAGTTCCAAGTTCAGCAGTAATTTGAAAATATTCCTAAATTGTAACTACCTCATTAGATTAAAAAAAAAAAAATTACTTATTAAATAAAGCTGCACGACAATATCGTCTGATGCAACAAATACTGCAAGTCTCAGCTTTTGGACCCCGCAAAGTAAACAAGTTCACACACACACACACACACACACACACACACACACACACACACACACACACACACATACACACACACACACACACACACACACACCTTTTTCCATATACTCAGTAATGATATAAATGGGCTCCTCCTTGGTGACCACAGCGTTGAGTCGAACCAGCTTGTCGTGCTGTAGACTCTTCATCAGGTTGGCCTCCATCATGAACGCCTCCACTGACATGCTGCCCGGCTTCATGGTCTTCACCGCCACCTTGGTGTGCTTATTGTACGTAGCTTAAAGCAACAACACACAGTCCAGTTAGACTGGTGTTAGGGTTTGTGATTTGGCGATAAATGAGATGCTGTCTCACCCATCCAGACTTCTCCAAACTGGCCGGCCCCGAGCCTCTTCTCTAGCTTGAGGGAAGATCTTGGGATTTCCCAGGCATCCTTCTCCCAGGGCTTTTCAGGTTTGGGGCTCAAACATGGGGTAGTCAGGGTCTGGCAAAGCCCGTCTCCTTGTTCTGAATATCACAAAAGTTTAATTTTCAATAAATTCATTTTGTTATGAAACTTTTCTGTGTATTAAAAGCTGTTTTATTCTCATTTCAGGGGAAATCATGAAGGATGCTAAATTTGGGTATTATTATTGGCCAGCAGGGGGTGCTGTACATCACTGTAATGATGGAGGAGAAGTTGCTCAACTTTCATGTTGAGAAAAATACCTCCTAAAATGTTCTATTTATATTAGGCTATAAAACAAGCCGACATGAATAAAACACAGCCATGATTAGAAAAACATCTCACTCTTGTAATGGCCGACCAGCTCCTGCAGGGTGCTGAAGGTGATGCGAGGTGAGATGTAGTATCCTCCATTGTCCAGCGTTCTGATCTTATAATGTTTAACTGTGTCGACAGACTGAGAGTCGAGGTCCCTAACAGACAGAGAGTAGCTGCCTGTGGTCAAACAGAAACAACAGAAGTTAACACTTGACCCAAAGGGAGACATTTCAAATATTAACTAAACAAAAAATAATAGTAATAAATTTTAAAAATCAAAATATGAACTAAATTTCCCCAAAGATGCTGAACATCAATCAGGAGAACAGTGGGAGATTATTTGTGCTTGTTTTGTTAAAATATCTTCATCAGATGTTCGTTTACAACAGGTTAACCATTGGAGTCAACCCAATTCAATATGGCCGCCATGGCTAATCAACAGCAAATGGAAACAAATCAGTCAATTTGACAAGTATTGAGCTAAAAAAGGAGGTGTTAGTAGCTGAAAGTCACTCTTAAATATCAGTCACAAAAACTGTCAGACACCCAAAAGTGAGAAAACATTTTCACCGTTTTCAATTCTTTATTCTCATTTTTGTGAAATGTGTTTTGAGCTAATGCTAATACGGATGATTTCAAAATCTTTCCCTGCTGACGTCAAGAAGGGAGAAGACCACTCCTCTCTAGAGGACAGAGCCAATCACGAGCACCTTTGGCTACCTGATCCCACCCCCTCACAGACAATGCTAACGTTTTTACAATAGTGATTTAAAACAGACACCAGGGGGTGCTAAAAACAAGCAAAAACTGCATGGTGTGCCTTTTAAATGTGGGCATTAACCTATCAATCTGTTACCAAAACATCTTATAAACCACTGGATGGAGTTTAATAAAACCTTCAAAAAGAAATCACCGGATGAACATCTACAACCGATCAACTCTAGAACTTGATTGAAAAAAAATTTTTTTTAAGTCTTCTCTCTCATCTTTATTTAGTGTTGATTTGTAAATTCTATTTGTTTTTGTTTTATAAAAGAAACAATTAAAAACTTTTTTTTAAAGTGATACAAAAATAACAAAGTCTACATGCAGTAATGCATCCATAAGATGTTTCTGCTGCACATTGGATGAAGTGTCAAATAAATATCAGAGATTTAATTGGTTAGAAGCAGCAAATGTGATCAGATTAACCGTGTTGATGAGGTTGATGCAGGCAGACCAACTAACTCAAAAACTACTGGAAGCAGCCTGGAAAGGACAAAAATGTTAAAAAAGACTTCATATTTTTGGCAAGTACAACAGTCATATTATGTAAAGGGTTTGATATTATGTTTTAGTTTTTGTCTGAAAAATGTCCTCCTTTTTGGAGTTGTGGAAGTGGCCACCCTAATGAAGGCTGAGGAGACGTTTCAACAGATTTAGGTGTTTCTGAGCAAAGACAACGCGTTTTTACGACAGGGATTTAAAACGGACACTAGAGGGAGCTAAAGTACAAGCCAAAACTGCATAAAATTATTAATACTCTTTTACATATTTTTTGTAGACATTCTTCACACATTTACAAATATTTTTAAACTAATTTATCTCTAATTAATAAAGAAAACTTCACTCACCCTTGGTGGTCTCGCTGTCTCGGATCATGAAGGATCCGACCCGGTTCCCAGGGGCCAGCAGCTGCCTCTCGGCATCCTTCCTGCTCACGCCCTTAAAGAACCAACTTGACAACAGGAAACAGATGAGTTCAAACTGAAACCTCTTTAACGGCTCTTTGTCTTGCCAGCCTTTGACTTACTCCTCTGCCTCCATAGTGTCTTTAGCTACGTAATTACTGGGGATGAAGCCTTCCTGATTGGTGCTGACGGCCATCGCTTTCCACCACTCGCCTGACCTGCAGTGATGAAGGAATAGAGTTAAAAACACAGAGGAAACAGCTAAATTAAAAGGACATCAAGCTGCACATCAATCATGTTGATCATTGACAGTAACGGTTTTTAGATGTTTGCCACCTGCCCAGTTTGATTATGGACTCAAATACAAGTAAAACAGAGTCCACATGTCATAAGTTATCATTTAGGTTTTGTTTCATGTTTACTTCCTGTTTTGCTTTGCTACAGTGGATGCCCTCTGACTTTTGGTTACTTCCTGTCTGCTGGCCTCACCAGGTTTCTCCTGGTTCCTATTAAAACCTGAAATAGTAATTAAAATATGAAAATCTAGACATTAAACAGAGCTATTTATTGTTAATATAACAACTATATGTTTATTTGTTTTATTATGTTATGTAAATTTATATACCAATGCAACCGTGAAAACTAAATAAAATTGGCCCTGTCCTACTGTAAATCCTCCACCAGAGGGCAGCAGACGAGGCCGGATGTAGGCATGGGCAAGGGGGGGCATTGCCCCCCCAAATTCCATGACTGCCCCCCCCCAAACGTGATTGCATGCAGAAATAACAAATTTCAAAAATATTTCAGTGAAAAATGGTCAGAGTGAGCGCTCTCTTCCGTTTGTCCTCATTCAAAGTAGCTACTGATGAATGACACAGAAAGAAAGAAAAACAAAAAAACACAAAAATGAACAAAAACACAAAAAGAACTTAAAAAAACCACAAAAAAAGAACAAAAAACAAAACAAAAAAACACAAAAAAGAAAAGAAAAAAAAGGAACAAAAAACACAAAAAGAACAAAAACACAAAAGAACAAAAAACACAAAAAGAACAAAAAAAAACCACAAAAAAAGAAAAAAAAACACAAAAAGAACTAAAAAAAGAACCCACAAAAAAGAACAAAAAACAAAACAAAAAACACAAAAAAGAAAAAAACACAAAAAGAACTAAAAAACAAAACAAAAAAACACAAAAAATAACAAAAAACACAGAAAAGAACAAAAATAACACAAAAAAGAACAAAAAACACAAAAAGAACTAAAAAACACAAAAAACCACAAAAAAGAAAAAAACCACAAAAAACAAAACAAAAAAACAAAACAAAAAACACAGAAAACAAAACAAAAAAAACACAAAAAACAAAACTAAAAAAAAACACAAAAAACAAAACAAAAAAACACAGAAAACAAAACACAAAAACACAAAAAACAAAACTAAAAAAACACAAAAACAAAACAAATAAACACAGAAAACAAAACAAAAAAACACAAAAAACAAAACAAAAAAACACAAAAAACAAAACTAAAAAAAAAAACACAAAAAAGAACAAAAAACACAAAAAGAACAAAAAACACAAAACCAACTAAAAAACACAGAAAAGAACAAAAAACACAAAAAGAACTAAAAAACAAAACAAAAAACACAAAAAGAACAAAAAACAAAACAAAAAACACAAAAAAAGAACAAAAAAACACAAAAAGAACAGAAAAAACAAAAAGAACAAAAAAACACAAAAAGAACAAAAAACACAAAAAAGAACAAAAAACACAAAAAACAAAACAAAAAAACACAAAAAGAACAAAAAAAACCCACAAAAAAATTAAAAAAACACAAAAAAGAACAACAAAAACCACAAAAAAGAACAAAAAACAAAACAAAACATAAACCTAACCAGATGAGGTCAGCCTCAACAGGGCATCAGCCAGTGTCCTGGTGTCGGTCCCAGGCCCGGGTAAATGCAGAGGGTAGGGATCAAATATGAACATAAATCTATGGATAGAGGAACTGATATGATGATGTCATAGTTTTTGATGCATTTAAGGGATTGGGGGTGTGTGATGACCAAAACATTCTTAGCATGTCCAGACTGCCCCCCCCCTGATATTCTACCTGCCCCCTTTAGTGGGGCTGGCTAGATCCGGGCCTGGAGACATGTAAAGGTCTGTATATGGCAGTGCTTTGATGAAAGTACTAATCCTAATACTCCATCTGGTCACTTTGGATGAGCAGATGGAGTATTAGGTTAAGATGTGGTTAAATTTAACCTGTCTGCTGAGCATGATGTGATTTCCTCCTCTGGTTCTCTGTCTCCTGTCAGATTCTCACTGTTCAAACCTCAAAAGCTTTCTTTAGCTCCCCTTTTTTTGTATTTAAGTTCCATTTCTCGTCTATTGCTAAACAGCCTGTTTAGCTTCTTGCTCGTTGCTCTGGATTTATCGAGTCCTACGCCTTCACACAGCCTCCAGTTGAAAAAAGCTCTCATGGAATTTGAAGGTATTTTTGGAAAGCAGCTGTAAACTAAACCATGGCAACACCAATAACTCACAGAAAATAAACACATTTTAGAAGTTTCTCCTTTTTAGCCCTGATTTAATGGTTAAATTACTTGTTCAGAATCAAACCAGGTGTGTTGCAGCACAGAAGCATCTAAAACATGCAGGATAGTGACCCGAGGACCAGGATGGGACACCACTGGACTAAAGGATCTGTCACTACATTCTTGGTGCAAAAAGAAAGAAAAAAAAATCACCATAAAATCCTGTAAAGTTGTCTTTCTGTACTGGTCAGAGCTGTTACACCTGACACATTAGTCAGGGGGTCATAATGTTACGGCTGATTGGTGTCAGTAGGATTACTCACTCCTCTAAAATTCTGAGTTTATCTCCTTTCTTGAATCCGAGGTCTCCTTCATGAATGGCCTCATAGTCGTACAGCGCAATCGCAAAGTCACCTACATGATCAACACAAACAGTAATCACATCAACAACAACACAACAACAAAGTGTCTCATTAATAGCATTGAAAATGAACTGGTCAATCTGTATGGACGAGTGAAACAGAAAATAAAATAAATAAAAAATCAGCAAAGATAAATGGAAGAAAGAATTACTTGTAGTTAAAGTTTTAATATATTAAGTCACTATTTTTAATATTTATTCTTGTTCCTGTTATCAGGCTGATTCTGGGAACTCCTCATTCTTGTCGCTGACTCTGGGTTCCCCATATTTTGCCTCTCAGACTGACTTCCTTGTATGTTTGACAGTAATGACAGCAGAGCCGGTCTTTTTGTTGGAGGTCTTTGTGCCGAGGCAGCAGGACCGTTTATCGCTCTCCACCCACACAGACGCTCCTTCCTCTTTTAAAGGTTTTTAACTCACGAGAAGCTCCAAACTGAGTCGTAGTTTTATGAAACACTGGTTGACATTCTGATCATAGAGGACTCAACGTGGAAATTTAATTTAAGACTAAGTGAAGGAAATGAGTTGTTGCTATAGAGCAGGGGTGTACAAACGTTTAGAGATGAGGGGGCCAAAGTCTCCAAGTTCAAAGTTCTCATATTTAGTTTAATTGAAAAAAAAAAATCATTGTGATTTTTACAAGTTTTACTTGATCAACAATACATTAAACACACTAAATTTAAAAGAAAATAAAGTATTTGAGTTTTTTTGTAGAAATTATTCCGTAAATCTTCGTAGATGTGAGACATCGAAATGGTTGTTTAAAATAAACAAACATCCAAATCCCTGGATCTGTTGGGTCGACTGTTTTCTAATTTCTTGGTTTTAATTTTTTTTGTCCAGAATGATTATGATCATAAAATAAAAAAATGTGTATAATAAAAGACAAATATTTTGTACTGAGCTTAACCTTTAACAATTTAAAGTGATAATATGCAACTTTTTCATATTTTTAAATCTTCTCCTTGAGCCAGTCTGTGCTAATATGACTCTTTACAGAGTTAATGAAAAGTCACTTAGCCCCATCTGGTGATTAGATCCGAGATACCACGATTGCAAGATCTCTGTCGCCGTCACGGTACCCAGGAAGTCACGTGTCTCACGAGGGTTAGGCTAACCCAAAGTGGCTAGCTGTTATGCTAGCTCTGGAGTGTTTTTAGCTCATGATTCCTGATTTTTTCCATCTCTCCCTGCTTGAACACAGCTGATTTCTTTGAAGGAGTAAATAACCGCTCCTGTAGAAAGCTATGAAGGCCGAGGAGACATTTCAACAGGTAGATTTAGGCGTTTAGAAGCTGAAACAATATGCTAACTTTTTAATGGCAGTGATTTAAAACGGACACCAGAGGGCGCCCAAAACAAGCAAAACTGCATATTATCACTTTAAAAAAGATTATATTTTTGTTTCCTTCTTCTTGAGAAAAAAAAGGAGGGGGGAGAAAAAAGTGAATAAAGAAGAAATCAACATAATGTATATTTTTTAACATTTCAACTTCATTATATTAGTAAAAATCTGAACATAAAACTTTCTAAAGCATCCATCTCTAATAACAGCCTGGGTCCAAATTCTACCATTTTTGAATTGATACTGAGGGCCATAAAAACCCTATGGGGGCCACTAGACCCCTGGGCCCTTTAGACAGCCCTGCAACAGAGCAGTAAACTCACCTTCTGAAGTGGCTGCATTGGAAGACATCTTGCTCTGCACAGAGAAAAATGAAATACCACATGAAGTCATTATTACCTCCCAATTATGTGTGTGTGTGTGTGTGTGTGTTCCCATCTTGACTATTTACACAATTTTCCATAACATTCTAAAGTGAAAATACCACGTAAAGTTGAATGTTTGGCCAAACAATGGTTCTAACATCCTTTTTCTTTTCTTTTTGTTAAACAGTGCAGTTAAAAAGTTTTTGCCTCTTACAGATTTATTTTTTTGCTGACTTGTTACATTTTAATGTTCCAGATCAGCAAACATTTCAGCACAAAAACTTTCAGTTGCAGACAAAGAAAACCTGAGTAAAAATAAAATTTAGTTTTTAAATGATGATTTCATTGTTGAAAGAAAAATCAAGCTAACCAAACCAAGCGGGCTCTACAGGTTGTAACTCCTGGAGGAAACGACGACAATCCAGTGTCAGTGATAGTAATGAGTCTCCTCTTACTGTGGAGGAATTCTGTCTTTACAGAATGGTTTAGTTCAGCCTCATTGGAGGTTTTCCAAGGTCAAAGGTCAGACATTCTCCTTCAGGATTTCCTGGTAGTCAGCAGAATTCATGGTTCCACCAGTTCCAGCCAGTGGTCCAGGTCCTGAAGACCAGACCATCACACTACCACCTCCATGTCTGACTGGTAGGGATCAGGTCTGGTCTGTCCATGACTTAACAATAACGCTACAGTCTCTCAGAATAACCTGATCCTCATTTTAAACTCTAACATGAAAGATGGTAGGCGATAATCATTCCGTCCAACTTGCTCGGACTTTATTACTTTTTTTTAAATTTTTTGCTTCCTTCAGCTGATGTCTAGATCTGCTTGGTGTGGAGGAGGAAAGGTTTTGTGCAGTTTTAAAAAACCTGTATCCATGACTAAAAGAGAATCTTCAAATAATCTGAAAATGGATGATAAAAATCATATCTGTGATTCCTTTAGACACTTTCAACTGCAAGTGATGCTTGCACCAAGATGGTAAATTGGTGTAAAGATGTCATCTATTCACCTTTGTCTGTATGTCTGGTGACTTTGTGGTTTAGTCTTTTTCAAGAGGTAAATGAGTGAAAAATTACAAGAGTAAATGTGAAACCTAAGTCAAATTCCTTGAGTGTGAAACATATTGAACTAAAAGACCTGATCCTGCTTCTGATCTGCAGCCATCTTTAGGAATATGCTTGTATCTTTTGTGTCAGAACTCAGTTTAGAGAGTGGACCGCCTGATGGCGTGACGCTCTGACGATACGAGTCCATCCTGACTGAACGGCCTGGTTCTGCTTCTCTCACTTCCTCTTTCTTCATCGAGGTTAGAGAGATGTTACAGTCAACGCACAGGAAGCAGTCGCCAGAGGAACCGCAGCAACGCAGCTTCTTCATCCCCACCGCAGAGCAAAGTCTAGCCAGTATGCAAAGGACATGCTGAGACCGTGCTGCACGAGTCTGTCGTCTGCACTTTAACACACAGACACGCACACACACGCTTGCAAGTATTTTTAAGACTGTGACTCTTTTTAAACTCAGTTTCACTGTTTCTGCATTGGAATAAATTCTCTTCCTCATTTTCTAAAATAATAAACCGAGTGAACTTCCACACTTGTTTTATTTGCTTTTAGTTTCTTTTTAAACTTGACCTTTGGAAGTCGAGCGGCTCTGGCAATAATATTTCTATTTGAGGCTCCTTGAACATTTTGTTTCAGAACGTCGTAGGTTCATTTTAAGAAGTCAAATCATTTGATTCCAATATTTGTGACCAAAAAACATCATTTCATAAATTTTCTCTTTATAATAAAGAAAAGATGATGTAAAAACGAGTGCAACAAAGATTATTTTTAATCTTTAAATCCTTCTAAACAATACCATTATCCACCTGTTACTTCTTACACACACTTATCAGGCATGTTGTGATCTGTGGGAGGAAATCAGAGTGCAGGAAGAAATCCATGCATAGGAGAACATACAACTCCACGTCTAGACCACAGCTGGGATTTGAACCTGTGGCCACCTGGCTACGAGACAACAATGCTACCAACTACACCACCATGCAGCCCAAAAGGAAATAAAGTGTAGATTCTTGCTTATGGTCAGTTTTTCCTTTCTTTGTGTCTACGAAGAGGCTGACTTACAGCTTTGGAGCCGGAGGTCGGGTCTTTGACATAGTGGGCCGTCTGTGTTCTCTCGTTGTTTCCAGCGTCTTTGCCGAGAGCTTCCTGCTCCTTCTTGGAGCTGACACAGCCCATGGTGGCGTCTGCAGGGTGGAGAAACAGCAGCATTTGAACCTCCTGAACTTTTGGTTAATGTACAATTTTAGTTTCACTAAGCTGTTTGGGATCAGAATCAGAATCAACATTACTGTCATTGAACCACTGTCCTGGTACCACGAAATCTTCGTTTCAGTACAACCCTTCCGAGGTCAGACAGCACACAGAATACACATATACAGGATCAGAGTGGTTGTGGGCATGCAGCTTCCATATGCAGATCAAAATGATAACAAGCAGGGGAGGGAATGAGGGAGGAAAAACAGGTCCTCTCGCTCTGCTCCTCGCTCTGGGATGCAAGAAAAAACACCTCAACATACATATAGGCCCCTTGAATGTTATTGTTTTCCTCCGGGTACAAGAGCACATGAGCACAACGCTGGGGGCAAAAAGCCCAACTCCAGCCATTATCCAGAGCTCCGATTTAAGCTAACGAAACAAAACCTTACTACTTTAGATCATCTAACTCATATTTATGCAGATGATCAAAAAATATTTATCTCAAAGCTAACGGTGTTTAGCGCAAAGCTAAGAGAGTGTTCTATGGGGTGGCTAGGGAAACATCTCCGTCCTCAGTGGTGTGATGCTTTGAAATGGTTGTCTGAGACAGTGGGAGGGGTGAAGGTGATGTGGGAGATCAGAAAGGTAAGGAGGGGTAAAGTTATTGAGAGCGTCGTAGGTGATGAGTAAGAACTTGAATCTGTTTGAAACAGATAAGATCTGGAGCATGACAGTCCTCAGAACCGGCCATCTGGACTTTACACGGCCGAGCCAACGCAACGAACCGGATCATCGGTTGTGCGGGTTAATATTGAAGAATTACCACGATTCATCTTTGAAGAACTGATTGTCCGTTTATTTTGATGAGCTCTGCGAACAGAAACACAAAACAAATCACTCCAAGTCCCTCATAACACAAGAACAAATGGGCAGGTCTCAGGAGGGTATAGAGATAGATTCTGTTTTGCTGCTATTTAGCTCAATTCAGTGACAACTGACAGATTATAACAATGTTGGTCAGCGGGGTGCGCCATCTTCTTGCCCTCCGGTCAGAAGCTGGGGGGCGGGAGCTTGGTGTGACGTCACGCATCAAGGAGTCTATAGGCACAAACTAATAACTTAATCAAGGACCTCAACAGCAAAAAACCAGTCTTGGGCAATTAGTTCTAAAGAAAAAGTTCTTCAACAGACTGAATAGAGGTCACAGAAAAAACCTAAACTAAACTCAAAGTGTTTTCAGATCTAACCTGTCAAAAGTTGGTGTTAAACAGCGTATATGACCTTAAACAGGTGGTAGTACCGCCGGGGTTAATATCAAACTAGTTCTGCTCTAAATCACTTGTAGAAACCAGTCAAGCGTCTGAAGTTTCCAGTTAAAACAAAACTGTTTTCCTCTAAAGACTTAAAAAAAACCCTTTTGAGATGACAGCTTCTACTGCGAGAGGGGAGAAAAGGAAGTGAGAGGAAAAAACTATGTTGGTTCAAACATTAAACATTTTAACTGCATTTAAAAAGGAGTCTGAAAATGATACATAATAAACAAACAGCTCACTTTTTTCATCCTCTTAGAAACTAATAAGTTTAAAGTTTCAAATATTTAGACTTTATTTTAAGATTTAGACAAAACTTTCTAAATTTAGATTGGATTGTTTCCCTTTACCAATATTATTTAATGTATTTATTAAAAACAACATACTTATGGAACCTTCAGGACCTTGTAACTAGCTAACTGCTGTTAGCACCAACAGCTGATAGAAACATATATATCTGTATTTCAGTCACAGAGGTTAACAGAACTGCATGTGGAGCTGATGAACTAGAAGAACTAATTACTGCAGCTCTCAGTGTTGTTTCTGCACAAGGCAGCCATGTTGGATTTTGTGGTTTGAGCTGATGAGGAAACGTCAGATTTCTAAGTTTGTATTCCAGCTTTGATGGAAGCTCCAGGTATGTTTTCACTCTCAGATAATGTGTTTACACACAGCCCTCTTGTTTAACATCTGGGGGATTTGTTGTTTTATGGTTGCATCACACTGTGTCTGTATCTGCGTATTTCTCTATGTAAATGTGGATGCAGATGAACAGAACGGGGTGTAACAGGATATGCAGATGAACAGGACAAAGACGGGACACAGATGCTGCGTTTCATGGCCTGCAGGCTGCACAGATGGAGGCGGCGCAATCCCCTCCCAGCAATCTCCTTTCAACTTCCACAGGCAGATTATCGCTCAGAGCGAGAGGAAGTCACGTTTGATATGATTATTTACAGCGCTGCACAACAGATCTGTGAGGTCAGAGTCAATCAGCTGTAGTTTTTAAATGTTCTGTTGCAGGTACAAACATTATGCTGAATTACTGTCGTGAAAAGAGTGAGAAACATGTTAATGCCACCCTAGCTGCCGCCTGTATTTTACATTTTGAAAAATTGTGAATGAGTTCTCTCTCTACAGAACCTCAAACTCCTCCCTGACTCATTGATGTGGCCACGCCCCTCTTTAATTTCAAGATGTTTATTTTTTAAATAAGATACTTCATAAAAAAGAAAAGAAAAACATAGTATACGCCTATCATCAGGCACGTTGTGGTCTGTGGGAAGAAATCAGAATAGCTGGAGGAGAACAGGCTAACTCCACGCAGAAGGGCCACAGCCAGGATTTGAAACTGTGACCTTCTTGCTACCGACTGATCCACCATGCAGCCTGGTCAACCAGACTGTCTCAGTCCACTGCAGCGATACGGTGGTACCAGATCTGCGCTTGCTGACGACTTCAAACTACGGCAAAGCCACTCGGACAAAATACATTATACTGGAAAGACAACCCAACCCTAACAACAAAAACCCAATTTGATAATGTAATTATCACACCTGAAAACTTAAAAAAAAAGTTTTGGGGTTGGTTTTCTTTGAACCGTTTTCTTAAAGTGATAACATGCAGTTTTGCTAGTTTTGGGCTCCCTCTGGTGTCCGTTTTAAATCACTGCATTACACAAGTTAGCATATTGTTTCAGCTTCTAAACGCCTAAATCTACCTGTTGAAATGTCTCCTCAGCCTTCATAGCTTTCTACAGGAGCGGTTATTTACTCCTTCAAAGAAATCAGCTGTGTTCAAGCAGGGAGAGATGGGAAAAAAAGCAGGAATCATGAGATAAAAACACTCCAGCGCTAGCATAACAGCTAGCCACTTTGGGTTAGCCTAACCCTCGTGAGACACGTGACTTCCTGGGTACCGTGACGGAGACGGAGATCTTGCAATCATGGTATTCTGGATCTAATCAGCAGATGGGGCTAAGTGACTTTTCATTAACTCTGTAAAGAGTCATATTAGCACAGACTGGCTCAAGGAGAAGATTTAAAAATATGAAAAAGTTGCATATTATCACTTTAAATAACATTTTGCAGAATAAAATACAAGTTCTGCAAATAGAAAGAAACCCCTTCAAAACAAGTAAATATGTAAATAGAGGATATAGATGAGAACACATCTAACACAATTTCTCTTTAGTTTCTCCATTATTAATTATTATCATTGATTCAAATAAAACAATGATGTTAGAAATAGAATTTAGTGTGTGTGTGTGTGTCAATGCAAATGATTGACAACTGACAGTGAATTCTTATTAAATCAGTGGATACAGTAAACGGGTGATGAATAACCCTTGGTTTACTGATTTATGCAGTTGATGGAACCTTAACACTCACACACTGACAGGAGTGGAAAATGTTGCATTTCACACTCAGGTCAAAATTTGTGGTTTTAACATTTTTGCTTTCTGTAAGTTTCTCTCTAGACGTTCAACAAAAGCATGCTCAGAGTTTATTCATCAGTGTTGAATTCTATTTTTAAAGTGTTGGGTGTATTTTGTCTAAGTCATGTTTCAACGTAGCTTTGGGTTTTATTTATTGATTCTGCTGGTCTGCGTTTCCTCGTTGTTACAGTAAAAACTGACAGAACACAGGTCAAAGACAAACCTTCACCCAGCTGCAAATAAGATCTACCCAAAAATATTTTATCACCTTAAAATGAAAGAGTAAGTTAGCCTGATTTGATGATCTCTAAGGCATAATATCACAATTAAAGCTTGTACTGCTGCCAGCCACTAGAGGGCGTTTGTTTGTTTCAGCTTCAGTTCAGATGTTTGTTATTATTATTCTCATTAGTCACCTGTTAGCTTTACGCTGTTGTTCCAAAAATGAACAACAAAGCCAGGATGCTTGATAATATTTATTATAATTACTACTATTTTAAACTAAATGTAAAGAAATAAACAATTTAATATTTTTGTACATACACATTCAAATACCACAGAAGGATTAAAGGTGGAACACAAAAACTAAACACTTGATAAAGCAGTTTCCAAAGAGAAATATCATATTTGTTGCTTTTGTAAGTTTAATAAACATCTTCAGCCCATTAAACAGCAGGATCCATATCCGTTATATAATAAAAAATAAACCAAACATTTCACTAAAACAGAAACATGAATTATTTATAACTCACAGCTGATGTAGCTCAGAAATACCAGGTGAGCGTTCGCCAACATCTTACATCATTACATCATGATCAGGCTCAGAAATCCTCATTAAATTTAAATTCTTATTGAAGATTTATCAAATTCTAATGATTTGAAGTAGCTCTGTGTTTCCCAAAGCCACATGGTCTTTAATCATAGAAGATTTTGTAAACGACACAAAGCCAAGCAACACTAACACATGAGTCACAAATAAAGATGTTAAAAAACAAACCAATGAGCATTAAAATAATCTAGATTCTCTTCAGTTCTCCCCTCCTTGAGAGGATGCCCATGCCCTGAGTTATGTTCCGTGTTTATGGACTCTGCTCATTACTCACCGACCACCTGTTGTGGCCTTCAGGATATGAGCTCCTTCCAGCCTCAGCTCTGTGCCACTGGTGCAGATCATATCCAGCATTTCCAAGCCGAGCTCCTGAGATTCTGACCTTCTTTTTTGCCTCCTGATCTGCCCTTCCTGTTCTTCTCACGGACTCTGATCTCCTGGTTTTTGACCCTTTCCTGACCTCTGCCTGCTGGATCTTGATGCCACCTTGCTATCAGATCCAAACCTGGACCGTTCACTCCACCACGCCTCCCCTGTCGCCGTATGGGGAGCTCTCATAACCGTATCGTTCCAGTGCTACTCACCAGACGTTCCTGTGACCTGGTTCTAACGTATCCCAGGTCATTCCATCCTTAACCCTCACACTATTCTTTTTTTTGGACCTATGGAGTTTTCTAGTCTTTCAGGGTCAATTTGACCCCCTAAGACAGCACAAGCAAGGCCGGAAGTAGGCATGGGCAAGGGGGGGGCATTGCCCCCCCAAACTCCGTGACTGCCCCCCCAAACGTGATTGCATGCAGAAATAACAAATTTAAAAAATATTTCAGTGAAAAATGGTCAGAGTGAGTGCTCTCTTCCGTACAAAAACAAGAACAAAAACACAAAAAAGAACAAAAAACAAAACAAAAAACACAAAGAACCAAAACCAAAACCAAACCTATCCAGATGAGGTCAGCCTCAACAGGGCATCAGCCAGTGTCCTACTTGTTCCGTCCCAAGCCCGGGTAAATGCAGAGGGTAGGGATCAGATATGAACATAAATCTATGGATAGAGGAACTGATATGATGATGGTGTAGTTTTTGATGCATTTAAGGGATGGGGGGGGTGATGACCAAAACCTTCTTAGCATGTCCAGACTGGCCCCCCCGATATTCTACCTGCCCCCCTTAGTGGGGCTGGCTAGATCCGGCCCTGAGCACGAGGGTTAATGAAAGCAAAATGTAATAATTTGACTCATCTGGAAATTAAGGTAAACTAAACAAGACATTAGTTATTATTGTCACTAAATAAAGAGGAAAAATATGAAGATAAAAATCAGCTGGGAAATGTTTAAATATCAGCTGAGAGAAAAGTGTTTACCTATCAGGTAGTGTCAGGTTGATAGCTTCACAACAACACAGCTGATTGAATGACATGTAAAAGATCCTGTTTTAGCCTCATCTGTAATTTCAGATCCTACTTTTATTCACCAGGGATCAAAACCTGTTTCACAACAACTGTCATCACGATCAGGGAAAAACAGGCAAATCAAAACTGCTCTGCCCGGCCTTTAGCCCGCATCAGTGACACACGCTGGTGGGTGGGAGGTTAAAACGATCTAGTCTGGTGCTGCAGGTCAACCAGGTTACAGTCCAGCTGTTACAGTTCAAGAATCCACACTGAAAACCACGTTAAACCAGCAAATAGTTACTGTCATTTTAACGAAATGTTTAAATCATTTCATAGTCGAGGATGTAGAGGAGATGGAGCCAGATGATTGGCTGTGGCGACCCCTGAAGGGAAATACCCTAAAAATGTTAACACATTATTTTTTTACTGTTTTGAAATCTTCCTATATTTTCATTTATTAAAACAATATTTTGATACTGACGTTATAAATACTTTAAATAAACAGGAAAGTAGACAAGAATTATTTCATTTGTAGCTTAATTTTAAAAAAACTAAACTAAAAGTTAAACCAGAGAAAACAAAGCTCTTTGTTATTTTATTCTTAAAAATAAAGGAACACCATCATGGCTCAGGTGTCTGTTCTGCATGAAAAACAGAAAGGATCCTTTAGAGTTCTATTATTTATAACGGGGACATGACAGGCAAATCAACTGCCATGACCTTTGACCCCAACCCAAAACCTGCTGGTGGATCCTCTCATTAGACTACAAACTAAGGGGGACGGGGCCCTTCTATAGGCTGAGGACCAGGTTCCCTCTGAAACTCTGTTTTTCTGACTTTGTGGAGTTTTTTTTACGCAGCTGAAAACTTTGTGTTAATCAGACAACATTACTAGCTTATTGGTGTAAGCTTCCTATTACAGGCGCTGGTACAAAATGTCATTCCAGTCATAGAAAACATGAGAAAGTCAGCATCCTTTCTTGTTGATGAGTCACTAAATAAAAGACGGCCAGCTTCCTCCTCCTCCTCCCTCTCAGCTGGTGGCAGGTGATGTTGTTGTGGCCTGAGGAAATCCCAAACCACAGCAGCATCTTGGCTCACTACATTTACCCCTGGGAAGAAAATCTCCCCTCATATCAGAACACACCATGAATTATTCCTGTTTGTCTCCTGAGAGTCGCTGCTGAAACGCCCTGCTGGGGAGAAGAACTTCGGAATCATTCTTCCTAAACTAGGCCGTCGTGTGAACGGGAGTCGAACCGAACACTTTCTGGATTCCAGCTCCTGATCGGCATAACTGGTTCTCGTATTATAATTAATAACCTCAGCATGTTCAGTATGAACCCTGAAGCTTGTTCTGAACGTCTGTTTGACGCTCTGGTCGATATGAGTATCCGTCCTGATGCAGCTCTGTCTGATTTGCATGGTAGAGGTGTATTTAGATAATCCTAAACTGGGACTTCATAGGAAGTGAGACTGTGAGAAAGTGAGGCGACGTTAAGTCATAACCAAAACTACGAAGCTGTGAAACACTGGAGTATTTGGTCTGAACTTCTAATAGTTGAAAGCTGCAGAGTTTAATAAAAGATCAATGAAAGTGAACGTCTTAAAAAAAACCCAACAGATTATTGGTTGAAGGGTCATT
Source organism: Callopanchax toddi (assembly GCA_006937965.1). Lineage (NCBI taxonomy): Eukaryota > Metazoa > Chordata > Actinopteri > Cyprinodontiformes > Nothobranchiidae > Callopanchax > Callopanchax toddi. The sequence continues at coordinate 2,981,911 of SSNR01000045.1, read as the reverse complement.
TCTGTGTGTGCGTGGTTTCAACATCAGCATAAACACCAGAAACTAAACAAACGGTTAACCGTAGAGGTTTACAGACAGGTCATAAATGGTTTGGATGCATCATGGGAGGGACTCCTCTGAGTTGTTTTTAGAAACATTTGCCACTAATGGGGCACAGAATTGGTATTGCTCCAACCAGAGGACTACTTTATATCTCATATAGACTCCGCCCACTTTGAGTGATGTCATTGTTTTTTTTTACTGTAGACAGATGGAACCACTTCAACGTGACCGACATTTCAACAGGTTCGACCGCTGGATGTCCTGGAATGTTCATGCTAGTCTCTATTTCTCCAAACAGAGGCTGTTCAGGGGTCTATGTACAAAGTTAAGATTGTAGATATTTATCAGTTTTATGCAGAAACACTTTTAAATAGATGAAATGTCCCTATTAAGGAGTTAGATAAAGATTCTAACATCCAGTTTCTTCATCGTTATGTTTCTACTTTATAAAACATGGCAGAATAATCCTGAAAGCAGGAAAAGGTTTGAATTTTTCTGGTAAAATAAAAACTTCTGAGAACATATGAGCAAATATTAACACGAGTTCAAATGAAAACAGTTAGTTATTAATTGAAATTTTAAAGGGATACTCCATCCAAAAGTGATTTTTTTGGTCTATATTCCCAAAAGTTAGATAAGTGGGCACGTTGTAACCACCATTTCTCACAATGCTAGCTGTTACCATTCACTTACATTGTTTTCTGCTAAGCTAATGCTAAAGGAGTACTGCCAGATCAACTGGGCTGGTTACAAATTGTTTTTATCTACTTATCTATAAGGGAATATGATAATAGACAAGAACATAACTTTTATATCCCTTCAAGGTAGAGATGGAATTTTTACAGAGGAGAAACAAGTGCTTCTCCTGTTGCATCTCATGCAGCAGCATCAGGTAGAATCAACCTGAGAGCTTTGAGCCTGTTTAAATGGTTGCATCATCCGGACATTTTTAGTAGCAGCGACTGATTTTCTGTTGAGGACATTTGGGGGAAAACAAGGCTGACATCAGATCTGCATTAATGCAAGAATTCAGTCACGTTATGGCAACCCAGGCATGTGTGTGTGTGTGCGTGTGTGTGTGTGTGTGCGTGTGTAACCACTCAAGCGTTTCAGAGTGAAACTACAGCTGAAAACTTCACAACTAAATATGTTAAGTGACGTTTTGGAGTCTGATTAGGTGAAAATGTAAAAAGTTAAAGTTTGTGCATCTCACGGTGAGAACGTGGAAGTGAAACTGAAGTGGTTTCTGGTTTTGTCTAGATGGGCAGTCTAAATATAGCGCGCGCACACACGCACACGCACACACACACACTTGAGCATTAACTTCAGAATGGAAAATACCCAGGGCTTCGTTCTCACATCATAAATTCAGAGCTAAAGATAAAAGCTGCTAACTCCAAACTTCAGATCATAAAAGATGAAAAGTTCTTCTGGAGGAACAGACAAGTTCCTCTTTTAGAACCCAGCCTCCTCCCAGTAAAACTTTCATTGTTATCTCATTAAAACTTTGTGTTTCTGCCTCCTGCTTTCTATCGTTATTGATCATTATTAACTCATTATTAACAATCACCGTGTTTTATAGTCCGGCTCCCTGCCCTCCTCCAGCAGAACAGATCAGAACTCACCGCTCTGGTTCCGGTGTCGATCAGTCGGTCTGAGGTGGGTTCGTTTGGTCTTCTGGGCTCAGATGAAAGTTTAAAAAGTATTCCTCATTCCTTCATGGTAGCTTCCATCCCTCCCGAACCCTGCAGATGTTCACAGGGCGGCGGAGCGACGGCGCACTGGACTCGGAGGAGGAAGTGCGCGTCTGAGGTGGAAGAGGAACAAGCAGCGCGTCAACCGTGGTTTCACTGGCTGAACCAACAGCTGCTGCTCTCCTTTGTCTCTCTCACCCACTTCTTTAAACGCAAACTGCTCAGAAACAACATCAACAATAAACACGGAGCTTGTTCCGGTCAGTTTTCTCTTTAGAGGAGATCCAACCGGTCAGATGATCCGGAGGAGGGGATGAATGGATGAGTGGCTCCGCAGATGTGACGCTCGTTTGCATGCGGTGCAGCTCCAGCAGGTATTCAAATAAAAGTTTGACAGCTATTGTGTCCGGTGTGGCTCTGTGGCAGGCAGCAGGGGGTGGGGTGTGTGTGGGTGGATCAGCATCACCCCCCCCCCCCCCCCCCCC
>SSNR01000045.1:2942120-2979680 GCA_006937965.1 Callopanchax toddi | reverse complement strand
CCCCCCCCCCCCCCCCCTCCTCTTCCGGGGTTAGTTTTAATACTAACTCCCAGATGTAATCCTTAATCAAGAATCAGGATTAGAAATCAAGTTCATGAAGCAAGGACAGAGGGTGTGTGTGTGTGTGTGTGTGTGTGTGTGTGTGTGTGTGTGTGAACAAGAGGACAATGTTAATAAAACATGGAAGCCTGTAAAAGATGGAGTTCAAACCTCCACCATGAGCAGAATTAGCTCCAGCCCAACCCTCTGATGCTCTTTATATTCACAACCTGCAGGAAGGACAGAGCTCCTCATTCACCAGGTTACAGTCTGTTAGTTTAATATGTGACATCACCTGAGCAGTCTGTGATTGACACGGCGTAGATCAGCTCTCTCCCAGGACAAAGTGTCCACTGACTGCGGGGATATTTTACATAATTGTGGCTCATCTTTGATCCTGCTGGGTTTCCTCCTCTGTTTTGGAGGACAGGTTCTGATTTGACCTGACTCACCTTCCCATCAGTGGCTTCTGTGGTCAAACATGCCAACCTTGTGCTTCCCACCGCTGCTTTTTGGGTCACAGAAACAAGAAGTCGCCCAAAACGTTCGTTCCACGGTTACAGGATCAAATAAACTTGAATTATTGAGTCATTTATTGAATAATAATTTGTTTGGAACCAAGACCACCTCCACCAATGGGTCTCATAGAAGATTTTGTAAACGACACAATTTGGATAAAAGTGAGTGATGAATACATAAACACACTTGTTGTTTTTAAAAGTTTGGACACCCCTGCTTCACCTCCACTCCTCACAAACACATTAGACCTTTGGGAAACCCCTCTGTGAGTCGGTTTGTTGCAGCAGCTGCAGCCCAGTGACAGCTGCTGATCCTCACAAGCGTGTTACTGTTTGGAGTTTTACTCAGTGGTTGACAGATTCTTCTGGTTCTTTAGTCAACGTTTGAGTCACAACATCCACACACGATGTTTCCTCTAACATTGTTTATCTTCCTCTGCTTGCAAACCGTTGAAACAAATTTTAATGTTCTCCCAGGTTTTTCCTCTTTCTCAACGTTTTCTGTTGAAAAGGTGTTTTTCTTTTTGGGATTCTGGTATTTTTTCCTAAAATTGAAGCGCTAACAGCTATTTCCGTCCTTTTCTCACTTCCGGGATGTTCTGCTGAAAAATGCTCCAGCAGCATTAATGGAGGATCCAAGCAGTGAGGAAGTGAGGCGCTGACAGACAGACGGATTGTCCAATAGTTGCTTACGGTCCCAAACGTGTGATTGGCTGAGGTTTTTAGAGAACTGTGAGGGAACCACAGATTGATTAATTTATTTTGTTAGTTTTTTAAATCGATGTTAAGAGGCATTGTAATAATAAGAGGCTACATTGTTTACCAAATTAGCTATACGTTGCGTTCTTCATCTGTTGTGGTTTTTTGAAGCTTTGCATGTGCAATGCCAATGTTTGTGAGAACATTCGAATCTGAAGGAAACTGTTGGATCTCTCTATGGTTACTGATCAGATTTTTGTCACACAGACTTTAACGTTGGAGTGGACCAGGATCTGGGTCTTTTTGTTTTATGGGCTCTTGTATTAAAACAGACCGATGTTCTGTTTTAATGAGTAACCTGTGAGTGAATTACTTATTTTATGGTTTTATAATAATCTAAAACATTAAACAGCATTCAGATGAACCAAAAATGGGTTATTAGAAGAAAAAACTAGAAACTTTATGAATTAAAACTTGTTTGAAATGAGGATTGAGGAACTCAGAGACTGGTTTTTGATTTGTCATCAGTTCACAGTCTGAGACCAACAGGGCTAGCTTTGATGTGGGAAGTCTTTTTGACTTACTTGGACCTTCCTGACTTGAAGGGTTTCCTGTCTTGAAGCTTCTTCTGTGTTTGTAACCTGCCCACTGTGACACATCTGACTCTGAAATTTGTTGCTCTGGTCATCAAATGTGCTCTTCATCTCAAAATAAATCTTTTCTTGGCAATGAAACAACTCATGTGTGATGGTTACTTTGGGTATAAAATGATTATTGAACAACTGATTATTAAATATGCTAAGAAAAGTTATAGTTCTCATTCAAATGAGCACTTTTAAAAATGAGGTAAAGGAAGTATTTTCACACCAAAATGGCTAAAGTTTCCATTTGTCACTTCCTGTAGGGGAAGTGGAGCCGGACAGCAGATTTCAACAGAGCAGAGCAGCTGAAACGGTGACACAGATAATAAATTACATAACTCATTTACAAACTTTGATCTTTATTCTCACAACACCATGGTTTTACTGCATTTTCACCATGAAGCTGAATTTCTACAGCAGCGTGACTTTGTGTAAAACCACAAACGTTCCATGACTCAGCTTTTACTGATGATAGTTGACCTGAACTTCCCAGAACTCATCGTTATCCAGGATTTATGAGGATCATTTGTTTATTGTGTTTAAGACACTGGAAGATGTTGAATTCTGCCATGAAATGAAAAACTAATAAACAAACAAAAAAAATTAAAGGATATTGAAAAGTGTGAAATAAAAGTAAATGATCTTAATCTAAAGAATCATCGAGAGTTTGCTGCTATATTGTGGTTTAGGTCAATATTTCCAACACTAAAGGTCCCATAATATGTAAAATCCCCTTTCTAGAGATCTTCTAACAGTCAGATCAGTCCCAAAGACTGTGTCTGAGACCCAAAAGTGTTCAAATATTTTACCATTTTCACTTCCTGATTCTCATTTTTGGGAAATGTGTTTTGAGCTAATGCTAAAACGGGTGGTTTCTAAATCTTTCCCCTGCTGATGTCAAGAAGGGAGAAGACCACTCCTCTAGGACAGAGCCAATCAGAGCCCCTTTGTCTACTTGAGCCCGCCTCGCCCTTTAAAAACGACGGTGTCACAGTCATGGTGAAGCTACGAGCAAAGCACGGCAGTTGCTTCATAGATGGTTGATCAACAAGCACAAAAGTCTTTATTACTCCCTTCATGTGAGACCCTGAAGACCCACTGACGTCTCACGAATGCGCGGAGAAGAGAGATGGGCGGGGCTTAGAGAAGCTCTACTCTCCAACTGCCCCGCCCCTTTGAAGGTAAAGTTTATCTTCAGGAGGTTGGATGAGGGGTGGAAGAACAACAGCTGACCTTAAACTCAGGGTCAGTTTGACCAATGCAGAGCTTTGACCTAGGCCTGGGCGATAAATCGATTGAATAAATTAATTCGAATTTTTGGTTGGGGCGATTTAAAAAACAAGTAAATCGAATTTTTGTGTAATGGCATATTTTTGGCTCCCCGGAGCTTCCGTAGAGCTAGTTCCACATAGCATTATTGCTAGCGACAACAAAAACAGGAAAAACAATCACCGAAGCAGTCGCTTTGCACATATAGGGCCCTATAAAATCCGTTTTATCTTTCCCAAATTCCAATAACCTCACAGCTCGTTTCTATTAATTTAGCTGAATGTTCCGTATACGGTTCGACCGGCTCCATGTTGCTGCCTGTTTTCAGACGTGACTCTGACTCGGAGCTCATCACATTACGCTGCCAGTCCATTGTCTGTCGACTAAACGTAAAGAGAAGTCATTCTTCAGATTCATAAAGGTCATTTGGATATTGTTCTGCTCTGAGCTTTGCACTAAACTTCACGGTGTTGAATTTTCTGGAGGTGTTTCAGTGAGACTTTGTCGAAGCGGACCGTCTTTTTTTCCTCTGTGTGGAGAGGAGAGCTGCGCTCTGCGTGCGCAGGTACGGTGGCGGCGGTGGCCAAAACACTTCGAAAAATATTATTTTCTTTACTAATTTGCAGATATGAGAGAATTCCGTGAGATTCCACGTTTTATACTGAATTCCATTTGGTTTGGGATTTGCTGTGATTCCATCCGTTTTTTCCGCATCTGCTGTTTGTATGTGTAAGGGGGGGGGGGGGAATCGGAAAAAATTCGTAATTCGAATTAAAAAGAAAAAAATCTGAGATTTTGTTTTTAGGCCATATGGCCCAGCCCTATTTTGACCTTTTATTGAGAGGTAAAAGAAATGATTCAGAGTGGATAGAAAGAGATGAATATGAGACCTTTTAATAATATCAAGACTTTTAGTTGGATGGATTGGAACAAAACAAATAATTCTAAAACACTTACAGTAAAACTGTCAACCACATTTTATTTAACTATGCAAATAGTGGGGAACCAAACCGGAGCCTGTTTTTCCTCTTTTTGTTAAGTGAGCTCAAAAATGAAACACCCGTATAAAAGTGACCATATCTCATTCTTCAGCCTGGTGACCTCTGGGATCTGATCCCTATTTCTGGACTCGCTGTACTGATCCTTTTCAATGCACTTGTTGCCTGGCCCAGCTTTACTCAGATTATTTCCTCGTGGACTTTACGCTCGTCTGTAAACTTTAACGTGATTCGGACTGACTGTTTAAACGTTTGAGGTTTTTGTGTGTGCATGTTTGTTTGTGTCCTTGTGATATGAAAATCTCACAAAAGAATAAAAAAGTGACCATATCTCAGCAACTACAGGGTTCATTTGTATTATTTTGGTATCATGATAAAGGTCCATCAAAATATGGTACTTTAAAGATGTAATAATTAATATAAATGTTACCAGGTTAGAGTAAATTAATTCAGCACATTTACAATTCAACTTTCACCTAAGAAATCGTAAACTGAAATTCTCTTTAAAAGGATGCTGCTGAAACTCCAAACCTCTGGCAAACATCTGGACCAAAACAGACTCTAGAAACATAAAGAACAGATGTTTTATAGAGGCATTAGTGAATTAAAATCCACTCTAAATGAGTCATTTTGGCACATTTTGAACAATATTTGCTGCTTTTTAGAACAGCCAGCAGGTTTTGAAATAGGGGTCAAAGGTTGCCGTGTGTGAGGATAGAAATGATATGTCAAACTGAATGACAGCAGCTAAAGGAAGGACACAGGAAGAGAACAATAGAGGTCCCAGTGCTGAGCCTTGTGGTTCTCCACAGTGTTAGAGGGTAATCATGTCTTCACAGAGAACGTTCTGTTGGAAGGATTACCTGTTTATAAACCTCTACAAGACTGTGTATTTTATGTTGCTGCAGTAGCACGTACAGTAGGTAGTGCTTTAGACAGTGTCCGGTTGAAAGAGACACCATAAACCGTCTCAAACGAAACACAAAAACCATACAACTCTCTCTGTTTTTACTAAAGTTTGAATATTTTTTCACAGAACCCTGCTTGAATTGATCACTTTTACAAAGTAATTTAATAAAACCACAAAGCTGCAGGCGTAACACTGAAAAACAATTCACACAGATCTGATGCTGTTTGTATTGTTTCACTACAGTAACGAAATAAAGCTTCTCTTTAGTTTAACTGGCTGTACTTTTATCACTTCATCCACCCTACTTAACGCAAAGCGCCACAGCTGTGGGTGGAAAGTTAATACTTGCAAAATATGTGCATTCTGAAAACGAAAAAGAGGAAGAGGAACTTGTTTTTCTTCTCTGTCTATCTTGCTTATTTAAAAAAAGACAATTGGGGGTAGGGTTTTTATGGCAAAAAATTGCTAAAAAGTGACTGTGATTCCGGGAAAGGGCTGGTAATATTAGCATTTTTTTTAAATATCAGGTGACACCCAGAAACATTTTCTTTGCTTTGGGTTTTCTGGGGAAATCTGTTGATTTCAAGCAGTGATGCAAAAGTAGAAGTTAGAATGTGACCTATTTCAGTCTTTATGCTGCAGATGGATGGAAGTAATATTTATGATCATTGTTCTCCACTGGAGGAAAACTAAACAGATCCACACAATCATTCAAATGTGAACATGTTTAATATAAACCCTGCAGGAGAACTGTACTGTAGTGTTTCTGCTGGTCATGGGGTGACATCGTGTTGCACAATGTGTGACTTTCTAAGTGTGAACTCAACAGCTGAAAGATGCCAGAGTAAAAAATGGTGTTTGCATTAAAACAACTTTATAAAAGTGTGTTAAGTTTTAAAATGTGAAATTTTAAAAGAACATTTGTGTTCATTTTTGTTTGGGTCATTCTGTCAGTTATTCATCTACAGTAAGAACCATATTTACAGGGGATATCATTCAAAGTGGGAGGAGCTTCTGGAAACAGGAAGTAGTCTTCTGACTTGAGTTCAAGGCTAGTCGGATCTGGAGAGATGCTGCTGCAGAACGAAAAATTAGCAGCAAATTTTGGGGTATTTAAAGCAACTTTTGATCAGAAAGTCACCCTGATTAATTAGAATGCTATAGTGAACTTCTACATGCTGGTGAAGGTTCTCAAGTCATGGTCATGGTAATCCAAAAGGGCTCTAATGAAGGCAGCTGGACTCAATGGCGTAGATTTGCTCTTGACATCGGTGAGGACCAGGATGAGACGCACGTGGGTTTTTGGGCCGGGGTTTCGAGCGCATGCCGAGACAGGAAATATTTAAAGTGCAGATTCGGCTTGCAAACCTAAACCTACTGCTCTGATCCTGTTAGTTTAACCCAGAACCAGACCTCCTCCTTGGGTAACAGCTCCAGGTCCTCTTGGTCCTGGTTCTGGGTCCTGGTAGCTGGTTCCAGGAGCATTTTAGAGGGGTTTTAACCAGGACAGTCCCAGACCCAGACCTCCTTCTTGGGTAACAGCCCCAGGTGGTCCCGGTCCTGGTCCTGGTTTTGGCATTCCGGAGCATTGTCAAGGGGAATTTTGCATAACTCAGGCCCAGAACTGGGTTTCCTTCCTGGGTAAACCCTAGTTTATATTCTCCCACAGCACATTTGTGCTCTCACGCACACCCCACATAGCAAAATAGGTCCGGCCTGGATCTGGCCCTGTGGTATGTGGCCCGGCACTAACGTCTGGTCACAATGAATGACGGCCCTGTATTGGCCCAGAGGTCATTTACCAGAGGTGGCCCAGATGTGGGCCAATAAAGGGCCAGATCTGGGATGGTCCAATCTAAGCTGGATGAACCAAACCACAACCGGGCCAGATCCGACATGCCATCAGATAAATAGTGCCATGATTGCCAGATCTGGCCCAGATCCGGTTGACATATACTGCTTGCCATGCCAGAAGTCAGCCAGATATGCCGGCTCAATGCCGGATCTGGCCCAGACCCGTCTGCTATCAGGGACAGAGGAGTTTTTGATTTATACATCTCCATCGCACAGTTTGCAAACGTGTGTGAATACGTGTTTACGGAAGTAGGTGTCTTTGGGGCCGTGCGTCATGTCCTTGCGCTGTTCACCGGAGCTGCGCCGTTCAGCGGAGGGTTACAGCTGCTCTTTGTCATAAAAGTGAGTTAAAAATAGTACATGTAGTTCCTTCGTGTTACTTTTTATTTTCCCTTGCAGTCGACATGTTTACTGAGGTCACTAGGCCGAATTATTATCACCATTTAGTGAGTTTTATGGACGTTTTTTCTGGCAATGCTATCTGGTACCATTCACTTACAGTGTTTGATGCTAAGCTAAAGCAAAAAGAGTACTGCTGGATCAATAAAACGGCTGGGCTGCTTACAGATAGTTTTTGCCCACTTATCTAACTCTGAGGAATATGGCAATAGACAAAAAATAACTTGGCGATGGAGTATCCCTTTAAGACAACTATTTGGGATAAAATCTTGTTCTTTTTTACCAGAGGGAGCGGCTCACCCACACCCCCCCGATGTGGTTATAATGCATAACTGAGTAGCTAGCTGACTGGCTACTTCCTGAATTGATTAGTTGTTTGGATATACAGTATCTGTAAAAACCTTTCAAGCAGCTGATTATTATGGTGTTTGTTTTCTTCAATGCCAAAATCTACATGTTAGCAGAAAGTGCTCCACTGGAAATGTATTATTCAATCTTCAAGGGGAACACACGTCAGCCCAGTGGTGCATGAGGGCCCCACGTCATGGGTACACAGCCACCACACTTCACCACGCTCCACCCAGATATGCTGCTAACACATTAATACACAACCACAGTCTCATGCACCATCAAACCTTCATCGATTTATCATTCTTGATCACGTTGTTTTGCACGAGGACCCTGACAAATCCTGCAAAGTTCATCAACTTGGTCTGGTTCTTCACGTCTTCGTCCAGCGTGGCTGATGTGGCTTTAATGCTGACAGGTCCTGCAGGTGAGGATCTTCCAGAAGCTGCATAAAAAAACTCCCTAAATTAAGTCAACACTCGAAGTGCATCTGATGGATTCGACTGGCGGTGACAGAATGCAAAGATGTTTGATATAAAGAGGGAGCTCAGATGAAAATAAAATGCAAATGCATTCTGGGAAACCACACGCTGACAACTCGTCTAGTTCACAAACAGCTTAAGGTCGTTTTAAGTACGTTTTTATTTTGACTACAGATCAATACTTATTCACTATGACAGTCAGATTACACTGGAATTCATGTTACAACTTTAGGAAATCATTGTTTAAGAGCTAAAGAATCCTGAGGAAAGAGAGACACATCATAACATCTGTGTTAGAACGCAGAAAATAAAACCTGTTCTTCGCTGCAGGACGCCGGTTGTTTCTGAGTTCATCTTCTTCTTCTATCCTACGCTTCACCTTTTGTATCAGTTTAGCCAAACTAAGCTTTTTCTTCTCTAGACATTAACCACTTGTGTACTTCAACTGTCCAAATGCAGAAGGTCAAAGTCAGGAATATTTGTCAGTTGTGAGCAGAGCAGAGCTAAAAACAGTGAAAGTTGGACATGCATGACTCCGACGGACAGCAGAATGTACAGATGGATGTTTCTGGGTGTGAACGCTGCAGAGGCTGTGGGGTTTGGTTGTGTCAGGGTTTAGTTTGTAGTGTTTCCTCCATGTGGGGAAAAAAACTCAGTTCCTGCAGATTCCAGTAAAAACTACAGGCTCATAGAAGGTTTCCCTTTGTGTTTTTAACTCCTGTCGTCAGGTCGCACCGTGATCTTGATTCTCCTGTCCTGATGGTTGTCTGTTAAAAAGGAAAAAAAGGAACTTCTTCAGAACATTTCAGTTAGAAATAGAGTGTTTGTCTGAGCATGACTGATCAAAGGGAAGTAGATAGATATCAGTGTAGGTTTTATCTGAACTAGTCATTTTTAGATAAATTATACATATTTTTTAGCTAGTTTACTCAGATGTCCCTTCTTAGAACTCAGTCAGTGTAGTGAAAACAACGACCCGTGATAAAAAGAATGATTAAAATTACGACGTAACAAGACAGAGGAGGCCGTTTTTGTAGCAACTTCCTGCAGAAGAACACCACATAAAGCTACTAGATGCTATCTTCAAACTCAGTTATGATGAGCCCATCAGAGCGTGTTCAAACTAGAGTCCAGTTTCCTGGTTTAGCTAAAGTCCTGCTGTGCTCTCAGGTCCCCCTGGCTCCTTTAATCAAACATTAAACCAATGAATGTTTGTTTAACGTCTTAGAGACCAATCCACACCCTGACTGGACAACCTATTTGACAAATGTGCTTAATAAACATATTTATGTCCTTTTCTCTGTCAAACAGTCTCCACTGGACACGAGTGTTGATGATAAGCTGGAGACCAAATCGCAAAAATGTGCTAATTTTCAGTTTGAATCCTGTGGAATGGATGTTTTTTTTTAGGAACTTGATGTAGCTGCTAGGTCTGTGGTAATGTGATGTTTCTAACACTGGTTAGGCTTAACAAGCTCACTCAGAGTAGTGCCTTTAAAAAGGGACTCAGTGACATACAGACGCTGACCCAGGCTTTTACAAACCCTGTTTTTGTTTTGTTTAAATATATTCTGCTTCTTTTTGGTTTTTACTATATAAGTTTTTACTTTTTTCTCTCTTTTAAAAAAACTTTACTTTTATAATGTTGTAAACTCATTTCTTTTTCCTACTTTGTTGCATTTTTAAATAAAAAAAGATCTATTTCTTTACTCCTAATCTTATTTTTCATTAAAAAAAAATCATTATCTAACTTTTAAAATGTTTTACCTTTTTTTTAAATTATATTTTATTATTTTTTTGAATAAAGACACTTTTTTTGACATTTTGATTTTTAAACTTTTTTAAAGTTTATGTTGCAAAGCAAGATATGACACATTAGTAAATTAATAAATGTTAGATTAAATGTGGTCAGTGGTACTATAAAGGCTTAGCATCTCTCTGGGCTCTGATTGTTGGAGACTATTTAAAATTAGCAGAAAATATTTAAATTTCCTGTTGGAATCAGAACAAATGGGCCTGTTTTACTTTTCTACAAGTCGTTTTCTGTATGGCCACCTCACTTTTCATATCCCAGTTAATCTTTAAGCATTTTAACCTTTTACCTGGTATATTTCAGTCCTGACATCTTATTGAAGCATGAACTAAACTTAACAGAAAAAAGCTACAAAATAAATAAAAAAAAAAACATATGAAAAGTAGTTAAATGCTATTACTTAAATATGAATATAATTTATTTTATATTCATTTATATTATGTTTTTTGTCCCAAATGAATATTGAAAGTAAAAAGGAAAATTTTCCGGACTTATGTGACTTATGACTTGTGTGGAGGAAAGAGGGTGATTTTGTGAGAGGCACCTGGCTGCAGACACAAAATGGCGGACAAAGATGGCGGACAGCCACTCTCGTACTACCGTACCGGAAGCTCTCTACCGGAAGTGACATAATTATCCGTACCGGAAGCGAATATCTTTTTTCTAGATTGGCTGTGGGGATTTCAACAACCCTCCCCCTAACCTAACCCTAACCCTAACCAATTCCGGTACGGTATACGGAGGTTGCTGTCCGCCATCTTTGTCCACCATCTTGTGTCTGCAGCCAGGTACTCTTGGATTTTGCCGACTCTTTCCAAAGTTCTTTCACACTTTCTGACCTGAAAAACTAAAAACTTGTCATGAACTCATTCTGAGGGAGATCTTGTTATTTTGGGACGGAACAGGTTAGAATTTTTGGTCCTCGTTTCATCTTGAGAAAATTGGTTTCTTTATTCCCATCTCAGTCTCTGAGATTGAAATGATAAACATCCAATGAGACAGAAAAGAACTGTGGATCAAAACAAATGGCGGCTTACTGTTTGCGTCTGAGTCTCTGTCGGTTTCCGTCTCGACCGACGCTCTCTTCCTCTTGCAGCCCAGGTTGCTCTCCTGTCCCGACTCGCTCTCGTCTTCGTGCTCGTCCAAACTGCTCTCTGCCTCGTTCGCCGATGACTGTGACGATGCAGAGGAAGCACAAGGGCTCACAACAGTGACACACTTTTGCTACGAGAAGTAAAAATAAAGACACAGCTAAAGTTTTAACAGCAAAGTGTTGATGCAGAACAAAGCACCCACAGAACATCAACCGTGTTAGCCGTCTGGGTTTGGATTACCTTGCCATTTGATGATTTCGTCTCCTGCTTTTGTAGTGCAGAGTTAAGGGTCTCCAGCCTTACAACTGCTACAGAAACGTGATAAAAACTCATGAAACACTTTTGGTTTTTACAAAACAGATTTATATTTGTTATTATTGCCTCATGCTGAAAGTCTGTTAGCAAAATATCTAATAAACCACAGAGGGATTTTAATAAAACTCACTACGTAATCACTGGATGAACAATTTTACAATCCCACTGCCAACCCCATTCAAGATGGCCACCACAGCTAAACAACATTAGCTTACACAACAATGGCTACTCAGTCAGTTTGATCCACACTGAGCTAAAGTTAGATGTATTGATTGCTGAGCGTCATTACATCAAGGTTTGGTTATTTCAGTCATGAATGTTCTAGTTCTTTAGACAAAGCATTGTTAATCAGTTTTTGCTTAATTGCGAAGCAACAAAATTGTAACTGTGGATAAAATGTCTTTTTGTGAGTTTTAAGATAGCCTTTAAAAGTTGAATGTCATCTGACTCATTTGTCCTCCACGTGTTTCATTTTTCAGTATTTCTGCAGTTTCAGCCACGACTAATAAACTTTGAGGGTAGTGAAGACCTGAATATCCATCCATCCATCCATTTTCTGTAGCCGCTTATTCCTCCACAGAGGGTCGCGGGGCAGCTGGCGCCTATCTCCAGCGGTCAAGGGGCGAGAGGCAGGGGACACCCTGGACAGGTCGCCAGTCCATCGCAGGGCCACACAGAGACGAACGAGACAAACAACCACACACCCACTCACACCTAAGGACAATTTACCAGCCCAATTAGCCTGACAGTCATGTCTTTGGACTGTGGGAGGAAACCGGAGTACCCGGAGGAAACCCACGCATGCACGGGGAGAACATGCAAACTCCACGCAGAGAGGCCGCAGAGCCGGGACGCGAACCCACGACCTCCTTGCTGCGAGGCAACAGTGCTAACCAGCTGCGCCACCATGCAGCCAAGACCTGAATATGTTTTTTTTTTTTTTTTTTTACCTGGACGTAGTGACAGAGTGAGAACAGGAATCTTTTTTCCATTGCTTTGGTCTGTTTTATCAGCCACTTCCTCTTTCTGCTCCTGATCTTTGACCTGCAGTAAAACCCCATCATTGCATCATGAGTCTATCTGTTTATTTCTTACAGTTTTGTAGAAATGGGAAGTTTGACGTTACCTCTTTGCTCTGGTCGCCGGTTGGCTCTTGCTCTGGTTTCCTGGCTGTTGCTGTGCAGGAGGATGAGGGGAGGATGACTAGTGACGGTGACGATCCAGGTGTGCTGAGCGTGTTCTCGGGGCTCCTCTGTGCTCCTGCCTCACTGTGCTGGGCTGCAGGTGAATTGCTGCTTGGACTCTGGTTGGATTTGGACTTTCCTCGATCTGAAAGGTCCAGAGGCCCGTCACAGCTGTCTTTAGGCCCTTCTCCAGAGACCCTCTCAGACTTAAAAGGTGGACTTTCCTTTTTCTCCGGGGCTTTTGTTTCACTCTCTGGGTAATCTGGTAACCTCCTCAGTTTAAACACCACTGTTGGCTCTTTGGCAGGGGGCTGATGGGCGATTTGTTTCTGCCACGCAGGGCCAAACGGTCTTCTGGTGCTGGCCTGGGGGATGGGTGGCATCAGGTTGGGATAGTGTGGCAGATGAAGTCTGGAGGAGGGCTGGAGGGCGGGGCTGGTTCCCGCCGCTGCCACGGTAACCCAGTCTGAGGATTCCGATAGAGGCCAGGGGAGGGAGATAGAGCTGCTCTTGATTGGCTTAGGATGGCAGGGGATGGGTGCGTGGACCACAGTTCTGCTGGGTTTCACTTCTGGTGAGGAGGAAGTGCCCTTCAGAGGAGCTTGGATGGGAATGCAGGAATGTTGGTCAAACCCTTCAATGCTTAAAGACACGAGAAGCAGAGAAACGTCCAAAATCAGAAAAAAGTTTTACAAAATAATGTGTGAAATAGTTCTGATGAAGATAAATTAAGAAGTATCTGGATTTAGAAAAAAATGTAACTTAGAATTCTAATAGCTATTTGTCTAAAGGCCAATTCATACTCCATTCATATTTATGAAGTCCATGGTGTCTTCAGTAGACGCCTTGTGTTGGTTCTCATTTAGCAAAAGCGTCATTAGAGATAAAGTTACCCATAAACCTTTGCTGTGATTCCATACCTCCTTAGTCCATGCTCCGTTTTCCATGATGGTATCGCTGCAGTTGGCTGAGGCCTAAATACCTCCTTTATGGAAAATATGAAAAATAAATAAACATACATTTCATTCATTCAGTTAATAAATGGACAAAAGAATAACTGATTAGTTAAGGGAGTCAACAAAAGAAAACTGTTAACAGTTTATTAGCTGTAAGGGTTAAAGGGTGTAAGCATGTAAGGGTCATGCTTTTAGGAAACTTTTAACTTTCTCATAGCTTCTGCATTTTTTAAATGTAAGTTTCTTTTTTGGTATGTCTTGTAATAATTTATCACAGATTCCTTCAAAATAAAATACACTATTAGGCTCATGTATAATTTAAAAGTTTAAATTATGTTGGACAAATATTGTTCCATGTACTGGAATCCACTGGCATCATATTCAATCAATGCAAATTTTCTTTTTGAAAAGGAAAAAGCCTGAAATATAAATCAGAACAGCTCCAAACACTTGTAGTTTTTGTGTCCGTTTTCTTCCTGATGCTTCAAATTTTAGATCTGCAGGCCGAAACCTGAAGCTTGATGCTGAGACGTGAAAACTATAAGGAATAAAGGATGTTCTTTACTGAAGCACCAGTGAAAATAGTCTTAATAAACTAATGAGAATAAATAACAACCAAAAAATGAATGAGAATCTAAATTAAAAACTTACAAAACTGCTTCTGCTTGAGCCTCTCAAATGTCTGCGCTCAATTTCTGTTCAAAACAAAAGAAAACACAGAATCTCAACAAGAACTCTCTGTTTTTTAGTTTTCTCAGCTCTTCCTCAGTCTCACTCACCATCTCTGTGGTCTGCCTCGGACTTTAGCCCCACATCGCCATCTGCTGGCTGGTTGCTGGTCTTGCAGGCTGTTGGACTGACGAGGGCCACCACGCCGGTGGAAGGTGAAAGGTCAGGGCAGATGATCGGTTTGACGTCTACGGTGTTGCTGCTGTTGGAGAAGTTGTCGCTGTGACCTTTGCTACACACACACACATTCATAATTATGCAATAAACTTTTTTTTTTGTCATTTCCTGCATCATAAATTTAAATTTTAATCTATTTCCAGTTTAAATGAAAGGTAATTTAACTTGATTTGAAAGATTTTGTCCCAGGAGATGACTCATATCAACACTTTACATTCAGTTCTCACCCAAGTGCTGCTCGTAAGTTCCTGATGTCATCTTTTAGTCTGAGATTCTCTTTCTTCAGGTTCGTCATCTCTCCAGCTGGAACGAGCACAGGTCATAAAAATAAACTCATCCTCAAATGTAAAAAGGCAGGAAGGGATTTGATGTTCCTGTGGGGATGCAAATCGTGTATTTTTGAATCATAAAGATAAACGTCCAAACTTTACCCAGTATAGAGATGTGCTGGAGGCTCTGGATCTGAGAGGCTTCGTAGTCCTGCTGTTTTCTTTTGGCTAATTCCTGTGTTACCGTGCATCTGTCACACAGTCCCGCCCTCAGTCTGTGCAGCAAAGACACCAAATCAGAAGATTTAAACAAATGTGTCAGCTTACATTTCTCAATATATCTGGGCAGCATGTACAAAATAAACTGAACAATCAAAATAAAACTGCACATCAATCAGAATGACTTTGACCTGAAATATATTCCTCCAGAAATTTTGAAAACTTTTACGCATTTCTGATGTCTCTTTTCTTACAGATTGATATAGAATTTGTATTTTGTTTTGGCATGTAATGAACATTGGAGAGAATAAAAATATATCTACACTTGCGGATTTATCAAACTTCTCATGTTTGTTGAAGACGTTTTCGCCTCATCCAAGAATTTCCTTCAGTTCTGAACCTTGGGCTGGAATGTTGAGGCTTATAGGTTATAGTCAGGAACACTCAGAGGTCACTAATCAGCTCATCGCTGTCCCTAATGGGGCCAATTAAAGGGAGGAGGTTTCATCTCTCTAACACCTACAGTGCAGCCTTGACTCGTCTCCCCAGGCAGTTTCACAGAAACTCACACATTCGGACATGTGACCAAAACAGTGACCGTGCTGGCGTTGTTTGGATCACCAGCGATGAGGACACAAATAGGGAACTGAATCTAGGGTAGGACTGGGGACTCGTGTCACCTTGATTGGCTCTATTAGGGACAACAGTGACCTCATAGTGACCTGATGAGGTGAGAGGTCTTCCAAAAACCAGAGATCCAGTCGCCTTTTGATTTGAACTTTTTAAAGATGTCCTGGATGATTGAGAATCTACATTAATGTACACTTGTGGATAAGATGTTTTCCAAAAATCCTAATTATTATTATTATTATTTTTTTATTATTTTTAAAAATTGTATGATAATTATTGTTATTATTATTAATGTTATTATTATTATTGTTGTTATTATAATAATTATTATTATTATCGTTATTATTATTGTTGTGATTATTATTATTGTTATTATTGTTGTTATTATTATTATTGTTATTATTATTATTATTGTTATTATTATTATTGTTATTATTATTATTGTTGTTGTTATTGTTATTATTATTGTTATTATTATTGTTGTTATTATTATTATTGTTATTATTATTATTATTGTTGTTATTATTATTATTGTTATTATTATTATTATTATTATTATTGTTATTATTATTATTGTTATTATTATTATTATTGTTATTATTGTTGTTGTTATTATTATTATTGTTGTTATTATTATTATTATTGTTGTTGTTATTATTATTATTGTTGTTATTATTATTATTATTGTTATTATTATTATTACACAGCAATCTAAGAGTCTGAGTACCCGGCCCGGAGGGTTACCGGGGTCTCACCCTGGAGCCAGGCCTGGGGTTGGGGCCCGTGGACGAGCGCCTGGTGGCCGGGCTTTCGCCCATGGGGCCCGGCCGGGCCCAGCCCGAACCGGATACATGGGCTCATCCAACTGTGGGCCCACCACCTGCAGGAGGAGAGTGAAGGGTCCGGTGCATTGTGGATCGGGTGGCAGACCGAGGCAGGAGCTTTGGCGATCCGAGCCCCGGACGGGAAAACTGGCTATCGGGACATGGAACGTCACCTCTCTGGCGGGGAAGGAGCTGGAGCTTGTGGAAGAGGCTGAGCAATACCGCCTAGATATAGTCGGGCTCACCTCGACACATAGCGTTGGCTCTGGAACCCGAGTCCTGGAGAGGGGTTGGACACTTTTCTTTGCTGGAGTTGATCCGGGTGAGAGGCGGAGGGCTGGGGTGGGCTTTCTGTTAGCCCCAAGACTCTCTGCCTGTACGTTGGGGTTTACCCCGGGGGACGAAAGGGCAGCTTCCCTACGCCTTCGGGTTGGGGAACGAGTCCTGTCTGTTGTTTGTGCTTATGCACCAAATAGCAGCTCAGAGTACCCACCCTTCTTGGAGTCTCTGGGACGAGTGCTGGATAGCGCTCCAACAGGGGACTCCATTGTCCTGCTGGGGGACTTCAATGCTCACGTGGGCAATGACAGCGTGACCTGGAGGGGCGTGATTGGGAGGAACGGCCCGCCCAATCTGAACTCGAGTGGTGTTCTGTTATTGGACTTCTGTGCAAGTCGCAGTTTGGCCATAACGAACACCATGTTCGAACATAAGGATGCCCATCGGTACACCTGGTACCAGGGCAGCCTAGGTTACAGGTCGATGATTGACTTTATAGTTGTATCATCTGACCTGAGACCGTATGTTTTGGACACTCGGGTGAAGAGAGGAGCGGAGCTGTCAACTGATCACCACCTGGTGGTGAGCTGGATCAGATGGCAGGGGAAGATGCTACGCAGACCTGGTAGACCCAAACGTATAGTGAGGGTCTGCTGGGAACGCCTGGCAGAAGAGCCTGTCAAGATGGTCTTCAACTCCCACCTCCGGCAGAGCTTCGACCGCGTCCCGAGAGCAGTGGGGGACATTGAGTCCGAATGGGCCTTGTTCCGCTCTGCGATTGTTGAGGCGGCTGTTGCTAGCTGTGGTCGCAAGGTAGCCGGCGCCAGTCGTGGCGGTAACCCCCGTACCCGCTGGTGGACACCAGAGGTTAGGGGAGCCGTCAGGCTGAAGAAGGAGGCCTACAGGGCGTGGCTGGTCTGTGGGTCTCCAGAGGCAGCAGACAGGTACCGGCGGGCCAAGCGAAGTGCAGCAGTGGCAGTTGCCGAGGCAAAATCTCGGGCGTGGGAGGAGTTTGGCGAGGCCATGGAAAAAGACTATCGGTCGGCTCCAAAGAGGTTCTGGCAAACCGTCCGGCGCCTCAGGGGAGGAAGGCAGCAACTCGCTCACACTGTTTACAGTGCGGACGGGGAGCTGCTGACGTCAACTGGGGCTATAGTCGGACGGTGGAAGGAATACTTTGAGGAGCTCCTCAATCCCACCGACGCGCATTCCGAGGAGGAATCAGAGCTGGGAGACCTGGGGACGGACTGTCCAATCTCTGGGGCAGAAGTCGCTGAGGTAGTCAAACAACTACGCAGCGGCGGAGCCCCAGGGGTGGATGAGATCCGACCTGGGTATCTCAAGGCGATGGATGTTGTAGGTCTGTCGTGGCTGACACGTCTCTGCAACATTGCGTGGTCATCGGGGGCAGTTCCTGTTGAGTGGCAGACCGGGGTGGTGGTTCCCATTTTTAAGAAGGGGGACCAGAGGGTGTGTTCCAACTATAGGGGGATCACACTCCTCAGCCTCCCTGGAAAGGTCTACTCCAGGGTCCTGGAGAGGAGGGTCCGGTCGATGGTTGAATCTCGGATTGAAGAGGAGCAATGTGGTTTTCGTCCTGGTCGTGGAACTGTGGACCAGCTCTTTACCCTCACTAGGGTGATGGAGGGGTCATGGGAGTTTGCCCAACCAATCCACATGTGTTTTGTGGATTTGGAGAAGGCTTATGACCGTGTCCCCAGGGGCACCCTGTGGGGGGCGCTCCAGGAGTATGGGGTTGATGGTCTTTTGTTAAGGGCCATTCAGTCCCTGTACCAGAGGAGTGTGAGTCTGGTCCGCATAGCCGGCAGTAAGTCGGACCTGTTCCCAGTGAGGGTTGGACTCCGCCAGGGCTGCCCTTTGTCACCGGTCCTGTTCATAACCTTTATGGACAGGATTTCTAGGCGCAGCCGTGGTGTGGAGGGGGTTGAGTTTGGTGACAGGAGAATCTCGTCTCTGCTTTTTGCAGATGACGTGGTCCTCCTAGCTTCATCGAGCTCTGACCTTCAGCTCTTGCTGGGGAGGTTCGCAGCCGAGTGTGAAGCGGCTGGGATGAGGACTAGCACCTCCAAATCTGAGGCCATGGTTCTCGACCGGAAAAAGGTGGATTGCCAACTCCGGGTCGGGAGAGAGATCCTGCCTCAAGTGGAGGAGTTCAAGTATCTCGGGGTCTTGTTCACAAGTGAGGGAAGGAGGGAGCGGGAGATCGACAGGCGGATTGGGGCGGCGTCAGCAGTGATGCGGACGCTGAACCGGTCTGTTGTGGTAAAGAGAGAGCTGAGCCAGAAAGCAAGGCTCTCGATTTACCGGTCGGTCTACGTCCCAATCCTCACCTATGGTCATGAGCTTTGGGTAGTGACCGAAAGAAAGAGATCGCGGATACAAGCGGCTGAAATGAGTTTCCTCCGCAGGGTGGCCGGGCTCAGCCTTAGGGATAGGGTAAGAAGCTCGGACATCCGGGAGAGACTCGGAGTAGAGTCGCTGCTCCTCCATATCGAAAGGAGCCAGTTGAGGTGGTTCGGGCATCTGGTCAGGATGCCTCCTGGACGCCTCCCTCGGGAGGTGTTCTGGGCATGTCCTGCCGGCAGGAGGCCCCCAGGTCGACCCAGGACAAGCTGGAGGAAATACATCTTCAGTTTGGCCTGGGAACGCCTGGGCGTCCCAGCTGAGGAGCTGGTGGACTTGGCCGCGGAGAAGGTGGCCTGGGCTGCCCGACTTGGAATGCTGCCCCCGCGACCCGGACCCGGATAAGCGGAAGAAGGCGAGGCGAGGCGATTATTACACAGAAATGCAACATTTTAGTTTAGCATGAAAAGCTCAAACTTATTAATTTTGTAATTTAGGTGAGATGATACTTCTTTTGTACATAGATCATATGATCTCCTCCTTCTGACCACGAGAACAGAACAGCCACACAAAAGGTTTTCACTTCAGCTTTAAAACTTTTAGACTCCTGATCATATTTATTTTAGCAAAATGGTTCCATTTTGATTATATTCACTATTGTTCCATTTGACTATTTTTTCATTTTCAACACTTTGTCATGGTGCCAAAACATCACGACAAAAGAAAACAGCTTTAAATCCATTTCTATTCCACAACAGAATGAATTCCAGGCACCTGTTTTCCAGTGTCTTGATGTTCTCGGTCAGTAACCTGTGCTGCTCTTTCATCTGCTGGTTTCTGGTGAAAAGTTCCTCCATTCGCTTTGAATCACTGTTGACAAAATAAATTGACACAGATCAGAAAGATCTGAGTTTACACATGCACACATATACACACACATAAATAAATAAAATTAAAAAACTTGTTTTCACATGTAAAAACATGTTAAATAAAACATATGTTTGGCCCATGTTTCCTGTGTGATTTTAGAATGCTGTCAGCATGTTCATGTGATCCCACGAGGTCACAAGTTTTTCCAAGTCAGTCTTCTGAATGTTAGATACTGACTGATCATGAGCGCCCTACTAACCCTCCCATGGATAAAAACACAACATCTTTAAAGTAGGGATACTGTCCGATATCATGTACTTGTACTTATTAAAGTTAACTCTGACTGAGGTCAGAAGGTGACTTCACTGACTTGTCAGTTCTGTTGTAGTTTTCTAGATCGGTGGCTAGGGGGAGCTGTTGAGCTAAAGAGGAACAGTGTGGTTAGGAGTGGAAAACTGTTTCACAGAGAATGTTTATTTTTCACATATTTTAGTCTTGTGATCATTTTTATTAATTTGTTTTTAAGAATCTAATTAACCCTCATCTGATGTAACAAGCAGAGAAGAAAATAAAACCTGTCTTCCAATTCATTGCATTTTTTTTTGTGTGCGGTAGAAGTACCGGTATCGGTACTCGGTATCGGCAAGTACTCAGAACCATGTATCCTATCATATCGTTTTTAAAACGTGGTGTCACTGCATCCCTACTTTAAAGGACATTTGACAAACCTAAAAGGAGCTTTTGTCCTCTGGTTGAAGTGAAACGTTTAATTGCTCTCTGCAGGAAAACTGCAGCCCAATCAACCATTTATTTAAATGGATTCTTTGGTCAGCAACAATCAGGAGAGACAGACTAGCCGTGAGTTGATGTTGCTCCAGTCAGAGGACTACTTTAGTTTTCTAGAGACTCCACCCACTTTGTGTGATGTCACCGGTGAGTGTGGTAGATAAATAACTAATTGAACGCCACTTCAAAATGACCAAATATCCCTTTAGGCAGAACTTAAACAGAAATGACCGTCTTTGTAACCATTGAACTTGTTAGAGGTGAGGAAATGTTTCTGACAGTTCTCAGCTGCAGTTTAACAAACTTAAGTAGAAGAAGGCAGAATTTACGTTTAGTCATTTGCTTTCCCATGTTTATCCTTCCTTAGAAGAAAAAGATTTCGTGACTCAGTTCCTGACTTGTTACAACATGAGCTGGTTTCCATGCTGCACATGTTGTGAATGAACTGGGAGCCAGGTGCAGGCCCACCTGTCTGCTCCACCAGGACTAGCACCGGCTGAAACGTGATCTCTCTAATCGTTACGTGTAATCTGAAACATTTTGTTGTCTAAACATGACGATGCATAAACAATAATAAAAGCAGTCCACTCACCAGCCCTTCTTGTTGGACAGTTCTTTGACTTTCACCTGCCAACCTGCAGACAAAACGCACGCTTTAGTTTGGTGTGGAAACGTCAACCCTTTTCATTCTTAATGACACTCTTCTCACCTTCGACTTCTTGCTCGTGGACCTCCTGCAGCTTTTGCAGCAGGTCTTTGAAGCTCTCCATTCTTAACGAGTCACAGCTGATCTTGTTCCGAACTCTAAAACAGAAAATCTGAAATGTTTCCCTCATTTTTTATTGGAACAATAGAACCAAACAGGATTTTCCTTGTAGGATCTTTAGTTTAGATTTGACCCGGCTCGGTGAACCACACCCTTGATCCAAAGTTATTACGAAATGATCAAACTTGTGAAAACAGACTCAGAACTGTCAAGCTCCTGAACGTTATAGCCTGAGGGAGGACTGTGGCGTGGATCTGAGAACGAAGCACAGAATGCTTTGCTTTTCTCATGTGGAAGAATATATTTTTTCATATCGAGGAAAACTAGTTAGACCGGCTCTTCCAGGTCTGGGAGCGAAGTTTACAGTTTGTGTTTCAAATACATGAATAACAGCTTTGGTTGTTTGTATGTTCTGTACAAGAGTGACGCTTAAAACATATTAAAGAAATTAATAAGTTATTCATTTCTAATTCCTCTCACCTCCGACAATACTCACAAAACAACACACACACACGCTTTTAGAGAGTGAAAAAGGATGAGGGAAATCTGAAATAATTAGAGAGTTTTAGAGCAAACAGAGTTGAATGATTTCTAATAATCTATTGGTTTCTGATGCTCATTTAATAAACTGCAGGTTTTCCATCGGATGAGGTGTTTTTTGGTTTAAATGGTTTCATTGAGGTTCAGAACTACGTCACTTGTTTTGGTTTGGGGTTGCAAAACAGCTATTGATCAGTGGAGCCATGTCTCTGATTTGGGAAAAAATTCAAGAAGTTTTTTTTTTTTTCACCTTTAACGTGAAGAAAAACAGAATTTTTGATTTAAAAAAATTTAACTTTTTTTTAACCTACACTGCAAAAACGGATTCTAAGAAAGTAAAACAGCCTTGTTTTTATACATTTTGACGTATTTTTGTCTAAAAAGAAAATATATTCTTACAGCCCTTGAAATAGGCCAAATCTTCTAAAATATGGTCACATTTTCTAGATTTGAGCAAAAATTCTGCCAATGGGGTAAGCCAAATTTGCTTGGCTAGATTCCTTAAAAATAGCGAATTGTTCTACATGCAGAACATTTTGCTTACCCCATTGGCAGATTTTTTTGCTCAAATCTAGAAAATGTGATCATATTTAAGAAGATTTGGCCTGTTTCAAGTAGAGCTGCAAGAATATCTTTTCTTTTTAGACAAAAATAAGACAAAATGTCTAAACCCAGACCATCACACTACCACCACCATGTCTGACTGTTAGGATGATGTTTTGATGAAATACAGAGCTAGTTTGACTCCAGTACCCTGCTGATCTGAGACTGATGGAGATGAATTGCGAACAGTATGTTTCTAAGATATCGTGAAACATTTCCCTGGGTTCTCAGTTTCCTTACATGAGTCACAAGGCCTTTCTGTCCAGTCACTGGAATTTGGAACGTGTTCAAAACGTATGCAAAACCAAATCAAAATAGTTACAGAGATGTCATTGAGTTCAGTTTATAAAGCACCAGTTCACAGTCGTCTCAAAGAGCTGAATAAAGCGACAGATGATTACAGTAAATGTAATTCAGTTCTAATAAAATTATATTTGTTATAAACCAAGGCAGGTGTTTCAGGCATGTCCTGCTGGCAGGAGGGACTCAGGTCGACCCAGGACACGTTGGAGAAAGTTCGTCTTCAATCTGGCCTGGTGGAGGTGGCTGGGGAGAGGACGGTCTGGGACTCCCTGGTTGGGATGCTGCCCCCGTGACCCGGACCAGGATAGGCGGAAGAAGACGAGACGAGATAGAATAACATTAGTTAAATTGTCCCCATTGTAAAGGCAGCTGAATGGATTGGATTTACTTTAATTCAATCCCCCATTCAGGGCAGCTCAGTCTAAGGGCGACAGTGGGAAGGACAACTGTCTTTAAACATGAAGAAACCTCCAGTAGAACCAGGCTCAGAGTGGGCGGAGCCTCTTGCTGACCAGAATCTTAAGCTTGGGGCACACAGAAGATGGATGCGTAGCGCCTGCATTGTTTTAAAAAAACAAAAACATTATAGTTACTGAGAGTGGCTACACAGAGAGTGCAACGCAAACGCCGGTCCACACGGAGGCGCTAAATATAGGTGCCGGTTCTATTTCAAGCGCCGCGGCACGGCATTTACGGCTTTAATACGGCGATTTTCAAAGAAGCGTTCAGCTGCATAGCGCGTCCTGTGTACCCCCTAGACCGCGGCGATCCTGTGGAGTAACGCATCCATCTTCTGTGTGCCCCGGGCTTAAGAGGACAGAAAAGAGACAAACACAGATGGACTGGACTAGTCCTCCTTTCTAAAACAGAACAAAGTTAGTGGCAGCAAGAACAGGAACAAACATGGAGAGTAGAGAGAGTAAAGCCAGCAGAGAGAGCAATTTGTCAGTTTGTTGATGAGTCAGGATAACCCCCCAGATAACTCTAACTAAAGACATGAGTCAGGATAACCTTCTAACTATAGGGTTTATCAAATATTAATTTAATTTTTAAAAACAAACTTAATAAATTAACTTGGAAAAAAATCATTTAATTACTTAACAAACTGAAGCTAACTAACCCTAACCCGTTTTCTTTTTACAGTGTTCCAATTTAGTGCTATTTACTGTATTTTCTCTTACTTTTGTGTCTCCAACTAAACTTAGTACAAAAGTAAAGAAAATTCCCTTTGGTTGATTATTTCTTTGTTGTAACAAAACTATGTTGAAAAGCCTGATTAGTCACCTTTACTACGAGGTGGAACTCGTAGAGATCATGCATCAGTGGTGTGAGCAACACAGTCTGGGTAGTGTCCAACAGGTGTGCAATATTCTCCTGCTAGTATTCACTCTGTTGTGAGTTGTTTGGTGGATTGGGTGATAGAGCTTTCCCACAGTAATCAAGAAAAACAACAACACATATTTGTACGTATTTAAAGGGCCTCAATAAATTGTGGAAGGTCAATATGCAACAGCTTGACTCGTCCTCCTCATGCTGATCACCAGTCTGGATGACCCACTGTTTCTTCACCAGGAGTTGTTGAAGGTCAACCAGTGGGGTTGTGTTGGTCACTCTAAATGCTAAATGCTCCCTGGTCCATGATGAAGACGATGATGCCAGTGCCTGGTGGTGTGTTCAGGTACCCTGCAGGTCAACTAGCACTCAGATGCAATGTAGCATCCATCATCTGGTTCCACAGGTTCACAATAAAAGGGTCATCAGTGTGGGATGTGGCCAAAGGACGCCCACTTCTATCCCTTTCTGAGATTCTTCCTGTCGTTCTGTATCTTGTTCCAAAATAACACCAAGGTTAGTACTGGATACCAAGTTATTGGTTAAAAAAACAATGACTTCATAGTTTCTAGGGTCTCAGGTCCAAAATCTAAAACTCTGGCATATCTGGAAGAGTGTTGCCTTTGGACTCTGGAAGACACATAAAAGATCATAAAGATCAGGGGAGTTTGTCCATGAAGTGGATGGTATTAGGAATTTTGGTGAGAAAATGGAGTGAGAAAAAAAACGACAAGTTGAGGTTTCTTTTGTAAAGGAGCTGAGCTGAGAGGCAAAGCTCTCAAGTTACTGGACTGTCTATGTTACAGCTCTCAGCTATGGTCACAAAATTTAGATCACGGCCTAAAGATCAAGATTCTGGACACAACAGAGATCCATGGGTGGCTGTCATCTTGACCTAGGAGGCTTTACACCACATGCTGAAGTATTCTTGGGCAAAATACTGAACCCTAAAGTTGCCCCCCCGGCTGGGTGTCGTCCAAATGGAAGCCCACCAATCCTCAGGGATGGGTCAAATGCAGAGAAAGTGGATCAGTCTGGCTCATCTGGTGAGAACAGTGGCTGATGCATGGTGCTCTCCTTGACGTCGCCAACATCAATGGCGGCCATCATTTCCATTCAGCATGACTCCACTTTCATCAGTGAACAGCACCGAGGTCCACTGATCCCTCGTCCAGCGTAAATGATCCCTGGTCCATGCAGGGGGACGGCGTTTTTCCTTGGTGGTGTGATCATTTACCTTTACAGGTGGTCTAGCACCCAGACCACACTGATGTACAGAAAATGGTTTTCAATAGTCTGACGTGACACATGGTTCCTCTCACCTCCCTTAAATGTGCCTGGAGTTGTGTGGCATTCATCATCTGGTTCCACAGGTCACAGTTCACAATGAAGCAGTCATCGGTGTGGGGTGTGGTCAAAGGGCGTCCACTTCTATGTCTTTCTATGACTCTCCGGTCTTTTTGTATCTCTGTTGCAACCTGCTGATGACCCCCTGTGACCTCTAAGCTCAGTGGTCCCTTCATCTGAGAACATCCTGATTGAAGCCTCCCCATGAGGTACTGTTGATCAGTTGTGGTCTCATGATGTCAAAATGAGAACAGCATGACGAGGAGGACTGTTTGCTTCTGTCTTTCTTTTAGGTTTAAAGTTATCGCTGCTGTGCTTCTCCTCCCCTCGGCCTATCCAGCATCACTGAGATACAGAGTTCGGACACTTCCATTGGCTTCAAGAGAAAGAAAGGAACGTGGAAGTAACATTGGTCATGGAGCTCTCAATAGTTCCAAACAAAGCCCAAATGTTCCCCCACAGAGCGCTGTTCATTCTCGTTGTTTCTGAGCTATTTTCTAATGTCAGTTGACAAAATTACAAGATTTTTGACACTGTGAAGTGTTAGCTGACTGCCCCGTACCAAAATAAGTCCGTAGTGATTTTTCATGTAGCCAGTTTTAGTAAATTAATCATGTCAACTGGCTAGAAATGAAGCAGCTTTGTGGTAACTGCTGTACACTGTTGGTCAATAATTACAGAAAATAGCTCAGGAGATGAGAAAATAATGGTTTTAGCGTTCTGTCCCGCTCTGACTGACTGACAGCGCTGAGCTGTTTGGAGGGCTACATGAACCACGTGACCGCCTGCACTGTGTTTTACTTACTGTATGTGTTTTTAGAGTCTAAATTAAGAAACACAAAGTGAGCGGCCGTGCAAAATTCAAACATTTAGTCTTTAAAGCTGGAACTATAAAAAACACCAATTTAAATGTCCAGTTTTAAAAATTGGCTACTGATAATTAAAACAATTATATAATTGTGTAATTATATAACACTATAACAGTAATAAATCATTTCCCATCAGTAGATCCTCCACCAGAGGGCAGTAGACATGTATAGGACTTGATATGGCAGGTGTTGACGAAAGTACTAATCCTGATACTCCATCTGGTGCCTTTAAAGCCATACTCAATAGCCAGGTAAACAATGTAGCTTTTAACGTTTTTTTAAAGGCATCTTAACAATGTTCTAATATAGTATAGCCATAAATATATTGTGGAGATAAAAAAAAAAAAAAAAAGTTCTCTAAAAACTTCAGCCAATTCTATCGTTCGGACCGAACAATAGGATTGGACAATCCAGCTGTCTGTCTGCCGCATTTCCTCACTGCTTGGATTGGCATGAATCCGCCTGGACACATTTTGGGACAGAACATCCCGGAAGTGAAAGTGAAAGTAGAAGTGGCGGTTAGTGCTTCCATTTTAAGATAAAAATACCAGAGTCCCCCCCAAAAAACACCTTTTCAGCTAGCAGAAAACTAAAAATGTTTGGAGGTGAAAAGAGGAAAAGCTGGGGGAACGTTTCTGCGGCTGAAGTTAGACTCTGCTTTGTCACCTTTGCAAACCGTGGTCCCATGTCCGCGGGAGGCTGGCGTAAGGATTTTACCCGACGGGAGGGGTG
This sequence comes from Callopanchax toddi, assembly GCA_006937965.1. Classification (NCBI taxonomy): domain Eukaryota; kingdom Metazoa; phylum Chordata; class Actinopteri; order Cyprinodontiformes; family Nothobranchiidae; genus Callopanchax; species Callopanchax toddi. Next base: position 2,952,522 of record SSNR01000045.1, on the reverse strand, counting down.
AGTTCACCGAGACGTGTTTCTGTAAAATAGCTAGCGAGACCTAGCTTGTTTACCTGGCTACTGAGTGTGGCTTTAAGGCCAGAAGTGGTTTGATACTGAATGTCCTGTAAGTCAGTCATGGACTACAAAGCGCTTCACATCAGTCAGACATTCACACGCTGATGGCAGTGAGCATTGTTGCCACAGAAGCTAAGTGACCATTACACAGGCACAACCTGACACTCCACCACCAGCAGGCAACGTAGGTGAAGTGTCTTGCTCAAGGACACAAAACAAATTGCCCCAGCTGGAGTGGGGATCAAACCGGCAACCCTCCAGGCCGGACGAACACCCTAACCCACTGAGCTACTACTGCCCAAATTTGCATCTCTAGTGCATAAGGGGTTAAAGTCCTGAAAGTCTCAAAGGGCTAACAGGAAAAGGATGTTTTTACTTTTCAGAATAAGAGTCTGGGTCTAGATTATTGCAAAGGTAAGTTCCAAATAACTAATTACCTAACACAGGGATGTCCAAAGTGCGGCCCGGGGGCCACTTGTGGCCCTCAGAGGGATTTTGTGTGGCCCTCAGCTGAATTTTAAGAATGATATAATTTAGTCCTCCTGCAGGATGTTGATGCAGAGAGATGATTTCTGATATTTTTATGTTTAGATTTTCACTAAGAGACTCAACAAACAACATAAATGGTAAATTAGAAAATTTTTAAAATACAAAATTTATTATCTAATCAAAGTATTTGATTTTTACTAATCAGTTTTTTTTTCTCCAGATAATTAAATTTCCTGGTAAAAAGAACCAACACCTTCACTGACATTTACTAAAAAGCAGGCTCTGTTCATAAAACATGACTGGAGTTCTAACTAAAAATGGTCGACCAATCAGATCCAGTGACTTTAATGCTTTTTATTACTGAGTCAAATGTACGAAGATCCCTGTACTTCTCATATTCACAAAGATTATGTTCATTAAAATGGTGCATTTATAAGGAATTTGTGAGCAGAACAAATAAATAAAATCATGATTTGCCTTTTCTTTGTTATTTAAAAAATGTTTGAACTTTTGTGGCCCTCGGGGACATTACACTTGATGATTTCGGCCCTCGTGTTGAAAAGTTTGGACACCCCTGACCTAGGCCTGGGCGATAAATCGACTCAATTAATTAATTTGAATTTTTGGTTGCGGGCGATTTAAAAAATAAGTAAATCGAGTTTTTGTGTAATGGCATATTTTTGGCTCCCCGGAGCTTCTGTAGCGCTAGTTCCACATAGCATTATTGCTAGCGACAACAAAAACAGGAAAAACAATCACCGAAGCAGTCGCTTTGCACATATAGGGCCCTATAAAATCCATTATTACCTTTCCCAAATTCCAATAACCTCACGGCTCATTTCTATTAATTTAGCTGAATGTTCCGTATACGGTTCGACCGGCTCCATGTTGCTGCCTGTTTTCAGACGTGACTCTGACTCGGAGCTCATCACATTACGCTGCCAGTCCATTGTCTGTCGACTAAACGTAAAGAGAAGTCATTTTTTAGATACATAAAGGTCATTTGGATATTGTTCTGCTCTGAGCTTTGCACTAAACTTCGTGGTGTTGAATTTTCTGGAGGTGTTTCAGTGAGACTTTGTCGAAGCGGACCGTCTTTTTTTCTCTGTGTGGAGAGGAGAGTTGCGCTCTGCGTGCGCAGGTACGGTGGTGGCGGTGGCCAAAACACTTCGAAAAATATTATTTTCTTTACTAATTAGTATATATGTGAGAATTCCGTGAGATTCCACGTTTTATACTGAATTCCATTTTGTTTGGGGATTTCCGTGATTCCGTCCGTTTTTTTCGTACCGCAGAAATCATAGGGCCCTATGTTGTCTGCCGTTTGTATTTGTAGGGGGGGAAATTGGAAAAAATTCGTAAATCGAATTAAAAAAAAAAATCTAAGATTTTATTTTTAGGCCATATCGCCCAGCCCTACCCTGACCTAACAAAATGAAGCTGCTTGAGCTGTAGATTTATTGGCACCTTTCACAGCTTTTTCAGAAGATTTGCTTGGTCAGGTTTGCTTTCATGTGAAGTCAATCCCTCTTTATCAAACAAAAACATTATGATATCAAATGGTCTTCTTTTTATTGAACAGATGAGTGTTACTGCAGACTTTTAGCACTAACTCATGCACTAAAATTCAGCATTTTGATCAGTGCAAATTCACTTTCCTGACATGTTAGGATATGCCAGGAAAGAGGCTGTTCTGATCACCTCAGCAGAGCAAGAAAAGACCTGTCCGCCTCAATTTACTGGCTCTGCTATCACTTTATCATTATTCACACACACTCACACCCAAACACATGCATTTATTACCACTTACCCTGTATTTCCAGGGCACTGGTGCTTAAACTATACCAATAACTACATCAAATGCATCCCTTTATTGGCAAACACCTACTCTGGGATGCCACACACTTACAGACAGATACATCACACACTGCCAGACACCTCCTGCTGGGTGGGAGATTCCCTGTTTGACCTCACTCTAGTCCTGATGTGTGTGAGAGAGTTCAAACCAAGCCAAATGGGACGGGAGCCGAATGAACTGGCTTCATGTGGTGAGTTGATGTGGTTTAAGGGCTGTTTTTTAATCAAACATTCATTTTGTTTTAGCTGAGCTCATTCCAACACAAACCTATTAATACTGTCTAATAAAATAAAATGATTTAAGATCTATTATTTGAGAAAGATTGTATAATATCAAGTCTCAATCTTGAGCAGTCTGATAAGGCTGTAATTGTTTCCTGTTCAGACTCGGTCCTTGCAGCACAGGCCTGCAGCGACACCCCATCGATGAGCCAATCCAGCCCAGCTCTCAGGTCAGACCTCAGTTCAGTTCAACTCACCTCTCACAGCCGGTCCCTCGCCTTCAGCCCTCCTCCTCCTCTCTGCAGACTCCTCAAATGAACTGTGGGATATGGCGACAAAAGGACAGAAAGTGCGATGAAGAGGAGAAACAGAAGAGACTGAGGTGAAGGAGAACGCCCCATTCACCTCCACCCCCTCCCCTCTCTCCTTTTTTTTTTCCTTTTGCATCTCTTCACCAGAGAAAACCGGTTAGAGCGGTCCTCCCCTTGAGGAACACAAACACCGAGGCCTGGGCAAGTTCTCCCTTGATATTCCTGTTCTGCTGAAATCCCACAGAACTGGTTAAACCGGTTCCATTAGCCCTGCAGCGATAGAGGGACAGAAGCAGACTGGGAAACAGCATATGGCCAATGAAGGCCTTTGTCGTTGTGTTTATGAATAAGGAGTTTGAGACTGTATCAGCTTAAACAGATAAAGTGTAGATTCATAAAGTTTTTGCCATTGATAGGGGGTAGATTAGATGATGTCAAAGCTTATTAAAATCAGTCATATAGGGTAATTTGAGATGTACAACAGCTGTCAATCATTTATCCTGATAAAAAAGGAAACATTTCTGTCGCCTTTGAGTCCAATCGATCAGAGGAACATGGTAGAGGACTGTGGTACTGCTGTATGAATTTGGTGTCAAACAGCAGACAATAGCAGTGGATTGTGCCTTGTCCTAGAGACACGATGGATGTCTTCCTGATTCCAGAACCAGATTCCTCAGAACCGGCTCTACTGGGCTGAGCTGGGCATCTTTATCGTCATTGTTTGACCCGCCACTCCCCGCGGCTAAATGAACCATAACGATCTACACCAATGGGAAGATCAACATACGCTAGTCACCAAACAGCTTTATTTGGTAGGAGTGGCTCCAGGATGAGTTGAGTGTTGGGTCGATTCGAGTCAATACCGAGAGCAGAGATGGCATGAGAGGAATGTTTAAATGATCCGTCACCGCTGTGGCACATGGATCGCCACATACGTACCACTTATGGCAGCTATTCAGTCTAGAAGGGTTTTAGAACCCGACAAAGAAAAAAACTTTTAACCATTTGACCAAACCCTACAACCATCATGTGAGCTGCATCCGCATGCGAGGAGCACGATACCAGGAAGAAGTCGAGTAAGTTACAGGTGACAAAGAGAGACCTGAGAATCTATAACTCCTCTCTGATGTAACTGAAGAAACAAAAACTCAAGGGTACGAGACAGGAAGCTAGAAGTCGAGGTCTAACATTTCATAGGAGGTCAAAATAATTCGAAGAGAGATCCATAAGCCTAGTTTATACTTCTCCAACAGCACGTTTGCGCTCACACGTATTGACGGAGACGTTTTTGATTTTTACTTCTCCGTCAGTGTTGTGAAGCAATTCTCCACCAGGACAGCAGAGGGCGCATAACTTTTCTGCAGTAATGCCTCCGGTCGACCAAAGTTTGTTTATTTCAGCTCAGCAATGGCCGACAGAGAGCGAATTCTGATTGAGTTTGAACAGATTGATCTCGAGGAACAAACAATGTTGTTAAAAAGAATTAAACAGGAGTGAGGAGACGGCGGCGTCTGTTGAATGTCCATCCGTTCGTTCAGTGAGGACGAGGCAGACGACGAGCGAATATGTAGCTCTTGTTTAACCCTTTAGGGACACTGATGGATGATATAAATGTTCGTACTTCGTCTGCCAGACGTTTCTCGAGCTGATCCATATCTGCTTCCGCAAAATTCTACTTCTACTTCTCTGTTGATAGCGGCATGAAGCCGGACATGATCACGGGTTGTTGGGCCGACCAATCAGAGTCGTGCGCTTTCCGTCTCGTTCGACGGATAGTTAGAAAAGTGAGCTCGACTCCATCCGTCCTTGCGGGCCTGTCGGAGAGCCCTTGCATTGACGGATAATGGCGTTGCGTGTCGACGTAACGACGCAGATGGAGAAGTATAAATCAGGCTTTATAGGGATATGCTGCTCGTACCACTTTTTCAAACCGATATGATACCGATACTTGAATCTGAGTACAGATACCGATACTTATACTTGAATCTGAGTACAGATACCGATACTTATATCGCACAAAAAATGCAACGAATTGAAAGACAGGTTCTATTTTCGGGTAACTTTAACGAGTACGTGGTATCAGTATTGGCATTCCTACTGCTATTTGTTAGCATTCAGCAGCAGCGTCTGTCCTGATCTGATTAGCTATGAATATTTCTCCAGTCAGAGGGCTATTTCCTGTTTTTAGAGACTCCGCCTACTTTAAGTGATGTCACCAGTAGATCTTAATGATAAACAACTGATAAAACACCTCTTCAAAATGACCAAAATATCCCTTTAAGTTCAGATGTCACTGGACTGTGAATAGGGGACACACAGGGTTTGAAGGCACATTATGAGAACATTCACAAAATGTGGGTAGAATTCAAACTGCATTGGTGCATAGGACACTTTGACATCAGGTTTTGGGTTATAGTTGAGTCTCATGGGGGATATGATGTTGTTACAAACAAATTGGGACAATCATGCAACTGGCATGCAGTTTTTTTTGTCACAATTTAGTTGGAAAGTTATTTAGTTCATTATCAGTTTATTTGCAGTTTACCTTTAATTTATGTCCAATTTGGTTGCCACCTCTAAAAGTCGTATTTGAAAAACGTTTTAGAAAGTTTTCACATCCACTGATAAAGAGGACTTTAAAAGACTGAATGAATGTCTGGCTGCTGGGAAGGAAAGAGTAAAGAGGAGACTCCTTAGACTTTTGTCTAATAAAACAGCAGGTGATGATTATAAATGTGCAAAAGTTTAATGGGTGTAAATTAATTTTCTTTTAATGAAACTTCCTTAAAGCAGCATTCTTTACCAGTTCTCCTTTGTAAAGGAGAGTTCTGGTCTCAGAGGGAAATAAAGGTTTAAAGGGACATGAGGGAGCTTTTGAAGAAAAGTAATAATTGCATGTTCAGTTTATTTAGGTTAATAAGTGATGAAGCATTTTAAATCAAAGAATGAGGCCACCCATGTATCATTCCATAATCTTGAACAGGCTGTGAGCTGTAAAATGTTCTGCAATTCGGGGTCCGAATTTCCCGCGCTGTCCTACGGATGTGACGTCAACTGACGCTTCTGCGCGTTCTCGGGTTAAAAAAAGTAATAATAAATGTATATCCAGTAGGTGTCAGTATTGCACCTTTGTGTAGTGTTGCTAGTCAATGGCGGACTTCCTTGTCTAAACCAGTGGTTTTTCTCATAAAACTGGTGTTATTTGGCAGTGTTTATAGAGCTGAAAACCTCTCTGATGGATTATAAGGGTTTCTCAGAGCTAAAGGTGCTGTTATAGGCGACCGCACAGTAATCTGTCCATGTTTATGGTCTCGGCACTGTAGGCCGCAAATCCCCAACCTTTTCCTGGACCTCAGTCCGCTTACAGTGCATCTAAGGCGGCTCTGCTGCGCACGGACCTCCGGGTGCTACGGAGCTCCACTCCGTGATGTGAATTTGAGAAATCTAAGGGAATATATGCGGCAGGGCATGATTCTGTCACGCTAGATTTCTCAAATTCTCCTCCGGGTGTCGGAGAACACCGGCTGATTAAAGCTTTTAGCATACAGGCAGCTGGGAAGGACTGGAAAATAGCAGCTAGCGAAATTAGCTCCGTTAGATCGGCTCCCTCAGTCTGATCGTGTGTGTGTGCGTCGCGGGGCATTGTTTTACTACATTTCCTTTTGTATTAATAAAATGTATTTTTATTTATGGACTCTCCTCCGGCTGCCTTTGGTTGAACCCTTATGAACTAGTGAGAAGTTTGTGCGCGCTCACATTAAAGACTGCAGTTATTCGCAGCGCCAGGCGCAGCGCTCATGAGGTTCGTTTTTCAAAGCTCCCTCATGTCCCTTTAAATAAAAAGATTCTGTCCTAAGCAGCTTGAAGATGAAAGTTTATTTACTTCCACAAGAGGGTGTAGTTGAACCTTTACGGCTCCATCTGATGAGGTCAAAAAGGTTTGATCCACCATGGGTTAAATATGCAGGGATGTAAAATAAACACATCAATTATTACTTAAATATTTAGTATGACAGAAATGTGTTTGAAAATCAGTTCAGTCTTTTTGTATGATTTTTTATAAACAATAATGATATTCATGTCTAAAAACTTTATATATAGAGCATTTTCAAACAACCAGAAAAAGACCGAAGTAATTTAAAGTAAAATAAATAAATAAAAACAACAAATAAAGACAGAAAAGCATTCACACTACATCAAATAATAAAATAAAAAAAGACAAGAAAGATACACTGAAAAAAGAGAATAGTTGAACCAACTTAACTGAATTGCTTCAATTGGTAACAAGTAATTCAATTAAGTTTATCCAACTTAAATTAATAAGTTTGTTTAACTTGACAAATTTAAGTCAAACTTACTCAAATCATTTAGTTTCTTACAAATTCAAATCCTTCTGACCTAAATTTGTGTAAATTCAACTCAAATCTTTAGGTTTTTCCAAATGAAAAACTGAATGATCAAAAAGCACATAAAAAAAGTACTTGCATCTGTGCAAAAATAGTTAAATTTGTGATGTTCTCACAATAAATTTTAAAATGTTCCATCTCTGCAATGGATTTTTTTTTCTTTTTAGCCAACTTGAAATTCTAATTACAATCTCGGGAACCCACTTCAGTCCAACTGGAATCCAGTTCATCCCAGTCAAACCATTCTGATATTTTATATGAAATGTGTCATTAAGCCCGCTGACATCTTTGAGGTGTTTCTTTCCCAGAACTTGTTGTGACTTGTGACACGATGAGCGTGTTCTTCACGTGTTCTCTCCTCCCTCCTTCTCTTATTTATGATCATTACCTTGACCCGCTCCAGCCGTCACTAAAACACCCACAGGCCTGTAAATCACTGGAGGTTCTCCCCCCTCTCAACCAAACATAAACATCATTTAACAACCTGCTGAGGAGGGATCAGCCGCCTCCCTGGGAAGAACAGAAAGGTTTCAAGTTTTGTTATTGATGGTTCAGCTTGGTATAAAATGTATTAAATCAATTTCAAACTCAAGAGGATCACAAACTATTCATCAAACATCTTTAGATTCATTATTTATCATTACAACTATTGTTTTTCTCTTTATCTTTCTTCTTCCATATATTTCTAGATATTCAGCTACTTCTGTTATTTTCAGCTCTTTTTGCAAAATTTAAATCAAGACATGCAGCCTGTGCATGACTTTCCAGCTATGCTATTAAATAAAACTAACTTTTTTCCTAGTTATTTAGCTTTTTGTGAAAATTTACAGCCTATTCACATGGTACAGATGTCTGCAATATACAAATTATTTGACAATTCAAAAAACTTAGTTTTCTGTCCTATCAGTATCAACACAATGAGCAAGGCACTGCAGGGAATCGAACCCCATCTCATCACTGAGAGTACCGTTAGCCTTTTTCTTTCTGTCTGACTCTCCTTTATTTGACCTTCAGCTCAGGTTTTCATCAGTCTCTTTCAGCGTAGGGATGTCTCAGTTTTACGGTATCGGCCCGATACCAATACCTGTATCGATATCGGTTAAAGTTACCCGATACCAGGAACCGATACCAGTGGCTTCACTGTCTGTGACTTGTGATTTTTGTTGTAGTGTCCTATATTGAACACTAGGGGGAGCTATTGAGCTAAAGAGGAACAGTGTGGGTTGAGAGCTGGAGATGTGCCAAATAGTTCATTTTATTTGGTTAAAATGTGGAAAACTGCAATAATTTCACTGTGAAATCACAGAAAATGGTGATTTTTCACCGTATATTTTAGTTTTGTGATAATTTTTTTATATATATATATTTTTATCTAACTCAGTTATTTGTTGTAAAAAGCAGAGAAGAAAAAATAAAACCTGTATTCCAATTCGTTGCATTTTTTTGTGTGGTAGAAGTATCGGTACTCGGTATTGGCGAGTACTCAGATTTAAGTATTGGTATCGGATCGGTTTTGAAAAAAGTGGTATTGGTACATCCCTAGCGCTCAGCATTCAATTTTTTCATTTCAAATAATTTTTTCTAGTTTGCATTTTTACTTTTTAAAAAGCTGATTCAAATCACGAAAGCATGTTTTTAATAATTATTTTTGTTACGATAAAAATGAACAGGAAGTACTGGTAAGTTTGAAATGAGTTGTCATTTTTGTTGAAATGACATTTTCTTAAATCAAAAGACGGTGAAGACAAATACGGCACAAATTGTGGTAATAAAACAGGAAATAGATTCAATGAATATAGAAGGAAGTCAGCTCTACAAAATAAAACAGGAAGTAAAGTTTGCAAAACTGAGACAGTTACAACAATCATTTACACAACCTGGAAATAAAACACAAATTCAAAATCAAGGGTTTAAATATAGTTTATTTACTTTTTCCAGTTCGTGTTTTAACCTGTTTATTAATGAGGTCATCTTTTTGTGTTTGATGACTTGTACACTGTTGTTCTTGTTACCACCCTTTGTTGTGTTTGTTCACTTACTCTCTGCCTCTGTTGCCTCATAACACAGGTTCAATAAAACTAACTGTACAACAGGAACAGAATGTCACGCTTCTCCTGTTGTAGAGTGAATCTGTTCCATCATAGCAAGGCTCTCAGACCCACCAAAAAATACAAAATAAAAAAAAAGTAGAAGAGAACAAGTGTTGGTATAAAGAATTTGGCTCACACACACACACACACACACACAAAACAAACAACAACAGAAAATGGTCTTACTGAAAAGTTCAGCAATTTTTGGTTTGTTTGTTTTTTGGTTGTTACAGTTTTATGTTTTAGCCTCAAACACTTTAAGTCAAACAAATGAGAGTTTTATCAAATAAAGTCATTACAAAAATTGATTGTTGTGGTCACAATAATTTAATTCTAATCTTTTATATTCAATGAAACTCCACACACGCATGCACGCGCACACGCACCTGATAAGACATCAAAGCGGTGAGCAGATTTATAAGCCTTTAAAAGTTACTGCCACATCAATGTTTGTGCAGCTCTCTCCCTGTCAGGCTCCGGGGGGAGAGGAGCTGGCCGTGCAGCTCAGAACCAGACACTCTGGAAATTAACGGCAGCATCAGAATCAGACCTCTTGCATTTCTGAGAGGGAGGTTTTGTTGCAGGAAGAGCTTTAAATGTTTGTCGGTGTAAGTCTGTGCTGCTCAGTGAAGCCTGGCACGTCTGACCGGCAGAGCTCAGAGGTGGAGCGCTGGTCGCTCAAACCGAGACAGGAGCTGCTTTTCTTTTGGGTTTTCATTTGAAACGACCTCAGAAAGTCCCACAAACGGTTCAGAGGTGTGAGGTTTAGCGTCTGGGCTGATTTCACTTTATTAGTCAAACTCCTTCCTTCCTTCCTTCCTTCCTTCCATCCATCCATCCATCCATCCATCCCTCCCTCCCTCTCCCCTCTATCTCTCCCTCCCTTTCTCCCTCTCTCCATCCCTCCCTCTCTCCCTCCCTCCCTCTCCCCCTCCCTTTCTCCCTATCTCCCTCCCTCTCTCCTTCTCTC
>SSNR01000045.1:2911920-2929502 GCA_006937965.1 Callopanchax toddi | reverse complement strand
GTGTATAAGAGACAGACTAAGTACTCTGTGCATAAAGCCTATTGCCCTGGAAAGCAAAATCGTCATCCAAGAACTGGACAATATTCCATTGGCTTTAGCGCTGCTGTTTGGCCTCATGTACAGTTTAAACATCGATTATCATCAACTCAGGTACAGTTTTGAAGTCCTCCAGAAAGTGGTTATGGAGCTAGATGGTGCCACACTTTCAAAGAAAGCCCAGTTCCTGAAGAATAGACTGGCAACCTGTGAGCACAGCCTGCAAAGTTGACAACTGCTATTCTAAATTTACTGATGCGCACGCATGAACACATAACCACATAACCTTGCCATAACCACGGAGATTATTCTGAGAAACTTCTTAAATGTTTAGATTTCTTCTTTACTGTAGAAAGTCAACTTTACATAAAGACATTTTCATTTGACTTGGTGTTATGTTCATACTCGCTGTTGACAAAAGACTTTCAAATATGCTTGTTTGTCATTACTTGAAGTATTCCAGTTAAGTGCTTAAACGTCAACTGCAGACCTACTGTGATCAAAATATTTCATTGTGTATTGTTTTAATACTTGTTTGCACTTTGAAAAATTCTAAATATATTGAACTGATTTAGATCATTTCTGTCACATGATAAATCTGAAAGGTTTCTTATTACCTCTATGCCCAAATTTTCAAGTGTTTCATTTTAGAAATAAAAGTGAAAACTGTTATTTGTGTTTGTCATTTTTAGTACTGTATAGTATTCTGATTTCTAATTGTTTATGTATCTTGTTGCTAAAATAGTTTTTGGCAGGTTTAAAAGAGAAAAAAAATTGGATTGCAAGTTCTCAAAACAAAACATTAATGTTCTTATGACGTACATCAAATATGTTGGTATTATTTAAGGGTTTCATATCCCTATAGCATAAGTGGAATTTGTTTAAAAAACATAGTTTGCTTAAAAGTTCTCAAAATGAAAAAATTATGTTCCCATAACATGTAATAAATATGGTGGTATTATTTAAGTAGTTCATATACCAACAACATGAATGGAATGTATAAAAGAAACATAATATCATTAAATGATTTCAACATGAAACTTTCATGTTCTCATAACATGAATTAAATATGTTGGTATTACTTAAGTAATTCATATACCTACAACATAAATGGAATGTATAAAAGAAACAAAATTTGATTAAAAGTTCTCAACATGAAACATTCATGTTCTCATAACATGTATTTATTAATTTGGCATTATATAATTAAGTTACTAAACAAAAACATAATTGAATTTCGTGCAACCGATGTACATGTTTCAATTATGTCAATTCAACAGATCTTTTTTTTCAGTGTATAGGTGAAGGGTCAGACACAGACAGGCTCAGATGACCCTTCATGGATTTGTCATCCCAGTCCCTAGAGTACCCAGACCAGAGGGTCCCATCCTGGGCCCAGGCCTGTCGTTGAGGCCTGAGTGCCACGAGGCCCCAGCTGGACCCAGCCCGAAACAAGCGATTTTTAAATTCCAGAGAAGTGAATGAGGAGAAGCTGCAGCCATTTCAAGGTGTCCATCCCTGACCGAACAGGTGGAACACACATGCACACATGCACCCCTCTCCTCCTTGTTGATGCCGGAGGAGCCGGGCTGGCTGAGAGGCAGAGAGCCGAGCCTCCACGGGGGTGGAGGGGGAGATAAGTCGACTTCACGGTCTGTGACATAAATCAGATCAAGACATGACAGTAGGACACTGAGCAGGACCGCTGATAAAACCCAGCAGGGAGGGACAAACAGACAGAGGGAGCAAAGGAAAGAGGCGAGGAGGCGGAGAGGGAGGAGAGGCCCTTTCAGGTTATTATTACCCTGAAAAACTCCCAATCTCCACCAACCAGTGGCCTCTAATGAGTCGGTCTGCTAAAGCTCTACAGTGAGTGGGTGGTAATGGTTCTGCCGCTCCGCTTTGTATCGAGGCTTTGTTCTTATAGTAAAGTTAAAAACATCATCTAAAGATGTTCTGAGACCTGACTGGTGGATCTGAGGAGTGTCGACTGACACAGATGGTTTGTTAAATTGTGAAGAACTGACGCCTCTTCACCTCTGGTCCAATTTAAAAGGCATTAATCACTTTTTGTGCACACTTCATATTTTAAAACACCTCTATAGGTTTTAAATTAAATGTAGAACCTAGAAAACAGTTTTACAGAAACAAACCAAAAAGTCCACAACTCTGTCGGTGTTGAGGGTTTCCCTGATTATTTCAGCTGTTCTTTCCTGATCGTTTGATGAAACACCAACATGGTGCATAAAACATTCACCTTTCTGCAATTCTGGATGCTTTGTTGGCGCATTCCAGTTCAGATTTAGCTCCAGGTCAGGGGTCGCCAGCTATGAATGCTTTTTAAACTGAATCTAAAATTATTATTAGATACATTTTTAGTCTAAGAACCTGACAGCGTGGGGAAACAGAATTTTTTGGTATTTAAAACAACACTTTCTGATTAAACGTCCCACTAATGCATTAAGGTACCTGCTTGTAAACCACTATAATTCAGTTTTTCAAAACCAAACAACATCTGAACTACTGTTATAAACACCACAGAATAAAACAAACTGTAGAGGTTTATAAACAGGCAATACAGCGTTCTAATGCATCGCTAAGACGTTTTTAGCAACAGATGTTTTAAATACCAGAGAATTTATTTGGCGTTGATTGGAGGCAGTGTTTCCTCTAATCTGGCTAGGTAAGCACTAGTTTAGGCTGCAGGCTACTTCCTGTTTCACTTTGAGTGATGTCACTGGTGGGTGTGGTCATCATAGATAAATTACCAACAGAACGTCACTTCACTGGAATAAGACGTCAGGATTTTACCTGTCAGGTTAGACACCCACTCTGAGATTAGTGTCCAGTAAAGACGAAGTCACGTTCACAACCAACACCAGCCTCAAAACTATGACCCAACCCAAACCATCCCCTCTGATCAAAGTCTTTATCATTCATTCAAAATGAATCAATGCTAAGCTGGTTTAGCAGCTGACAAGAAATACAAATTCCTCATCGTCCTGAATAATAACAGGACAGAGTGTCTCCTCCTGTTGCTCTATTCTATTCTATTCTATTCTATTCTATTCTATTCTATTCTATTCTATTCTATTCTATTCTATTCTATTCTATTCTACTCTCTCTCTCTCTCTCTCTCTCTCTCTCTCTCTCTCATGAGTAAATGGTTGAACAGCTGGGCTTTGTGAACAGTGACAGCCCTACATTGATGCTGCTGAGGATAAAGAACGTGTTCACTCATAAGGATCATTTATACGTCTGTGACTTAAAAGGCCTTTTGGTGACACAGTTTTGGTTCACTCTAAAAATAATATTTGAGCTGTAGTTGATGTGATGGACTTATTTACCTAAATCTGACCTGTTATTTTGGTTTAGTCAGGACAACTTACATTTTTGGGTTCAACCAACGTAAAATCAGTGATGTTCACACTAAAGAAAAAGATAAGTTGAACCAACTTAATTGAATTGCTTCAGTTGGTAACAAGTAATTCAATTAGGTTTATCCAACTTACATTATTAAGTTGGTTCAACCTGACAAATTTAAGTCAAAACTCACTCAAATCGTTTAGTTCCTTGCAAATCAAAAATTCAAATCCTTCTGACTGAAATTTATGTAAATTCAACTCAAATTTTAAAATTTTTCCAAATGAAAAACTGAATGATCAAAAAGCACATTATCAATGACTTTGAACTTAAAAACTATTTAAATGTAAATCATCTTAAATGTGTGTTTTAGCGTGTTATTTTAGTTTTTACTTTCATTGTAATCAGAACTTCAAGTCGGCTAAAAAGAAAAAAAAAAATCCATATCAGAGACGGAACATTTTAAAATTTATTGTGAGAACATCACAAATGTAGCAATTTTTCACAGATGCAAGTAATAATGCAATAAAGACTTTTTTACACTTTAAAACATTTTCCTCCTCTCTGAATGGAGTTGAATATTTATGACTAGCTAAGCCCTGCTAGCAGGTTAGCGACAAAAACTAAGTATTCATAAATACTCAACTCCATTCAAGGAGTAGGAAAACATGTTGAAGTATAAAAAGTGTTCATTAAATAATATTTTTAAAATCATATGAAACAGTGAGCTGCTTGGTGGTACATGTTGTTAGCACTGTTACAGTCAGGAGGTTGTGGGTTCACTTCCCAGCTCTGTGGCCAGTTTGCATGTTCTTCATGCTGTGTGAGTTTTCTCTGGCGCCCCAGTCTCTTTAAGTTCAAAGTCATTGATAATGTGCTTTTTGATCATTCAGTTTTTCATTTGGAAAAACCTAAAGATTTGAGTTGAATTTACATCAATTTAGGTCAGAAGGATTTGAATTTGTAAGAAACTAAATGATTTGAGTGAGTTTGACTTAAATTCGTCAAGTTAAACAAACTTAATCATTTAAGTTGGATAAACCTAATTGAATTACTTGTTACCAATTGAAGTGATTCAGTTAAGTTGGTTCAACTATTCTCTTTTTTCAGTGTACTAATACAGCTTCTAAAAACAGACAGTTCCAAATGGAAGCTCCATTATTCTGAAGCTGCATACAACATTTAGTTCTCATAAAGGCACAAGTTTTAAAGGATAACAATTATGATCACTTTTCAGCTCTCAGTCAAGTGCAATGGTCACATTTTTAACTTGTTTAGATTAAAACAACAGCATGTTGGAGAAACTGTAAGCATGTTGGAGATCATACACGTGTATGTTTTGGGATTTTAGAGCCATTTTTACAGGGGAAATCCAGACAATGCTAAAATGTAAGGTGTCAGTAGAGTTCACCCATTGTATATTAGTTGTTCCCCCAAATGACGCTCTATAAGGAACAGGTTAAACTGATACAATTACTACTTTTGGTAGCAAGAAAGATGATAACCAGGTAGGCCCAACCTTTGACCAGTGGTTGGAAGGTGTGAAGGAGATGAATTATATGGAGAAAATTACGGCCCAGCTGCACTTGAGAATGGACCAGTTCAGGACAATATGGAGCCCAGTAATATGGTATTTTGGCCGGGGAGACCAACAGGCATTTCTGTTGGCCTGCCCGTATACCCGATATGCCATTTAGGTTTCATTTAGTTTCTTTTTTTCCCACATGCTCCCTCCTTTAACTGTCTCAGTGCTCAGTGGGATGGACAGACAAAAGCACAAGGATGTGTGCAGATAAAGGTACTGATTGTTTTATTTTTTGTTTTTTTATGCTGTACATGCTTTATGCTTCAGTACATGTATATTGCCGAGCTGCCAACTCCTTGTGTTTATGGAAAACTTGAATAAATTTATAACTAAATTTATAAATAAACACTTTTAAAATTCCAGGTGTTGCTTTCTAGGCATTTTGTTTGATCTACTTAGACGGAGGGCGAGTTTTACAAATGTTCTGCTTGTGTGTTCTGATCCAATCTAATCGAATCCAGCTTCATTTATAAGGCTGGATGGTTGCAGGTTGGAATCCCGGCTGCAGCTCCTCATTGCGTGGAGTTAGCATGCTCTCCCCATGCATCCAGGTACTACAGTTTCCTCCCATAGATCCCAACATGCCTGATAGGTGTTTACCATGTAAGTCACTTTGGATGAAAGCATCTGATAAATAATTAAAGATAAAATCAACATCTCACAGGGTGTTAAAGCCTTAAGGAAAAAAAAACATTTCTAGGTGCTAAAAGGCTGTGGTAGTTAAAATCATGCAGTTTAATATTCAGAGTTAAATGAGGCCTGTGATTTAAATCAACACATCAGAGTTTCCCTCCTCCTGTCCCTGTCATGGAGCTGTGGTCTCTGAAACCCCTCGTATAAAAGGAGGATTCAGGGTGACGCGTGTGAGGGACACGCTGAGTCCTACAAACACGTTCACAAACATGACAAGAACCTTCAGTTTGTGCTTTACTGAGTGAAAGAGAAAACAGATTCTGTGAGAAAAAGGAGGATTTAATAGAGAGTCATTGTGTGGCTCTGCATACAGTGTGTGTGTGTGTGTGTGTATGTGTGTGTGAGAGACGGTGTGTGTGTGATGTATCTGGGTCTGGATCCCCTGGGCAGCGGGGCCTGCTGCCTGTCAGAATGAGTGGTCTTATCTTCCCCAAATATTTACTTAACCCTTTGTCTTACAGGGCCAGGACAATGAGCGAGGCATGAGGAATCTCAGTGTGCACGCACACACACACACACACACACACTTACATACAACAGGGAACACACTGCTTGATTCTCTACCAAGCCGTGCTGATTTCATGTTGTTGCACACCTTCGTCAATCTGAACGTTGAATCTGATTCGTCCTTGATACCAGTCAGTCTTCTCAAACACCAGAGTTCATGTCAACTTACAAAAGTTCTGGTGGAATTTCAGGATGAGACTAAAATGCACTCTAACCTTTACAGGTCTCTAAACCGTTACATGCTCATGTCCACCTGATCAGGGTTCCAGTACTTTTTACAAAACCTGCTGTTCTCTAACAAGGAGCTGAACGGCTAAATTCACAACAAGTGTTTGGTTCATGAATCAACCAACAAATGTCCTGGTTCAGATAGAACCGGTATCTAAACAGTCCTCCTCATCATGCTGTTCTCATTTTGACATCATGAGACCAAGACCAACAGAATCTCACCAATGAGAGACTTCCATCAGGATGTTCTTAGACCAGGGCTGGGGAACCTTTTCTTACTCGGGTGCCACATTTGTTTCCATAAAGTCCTCCGAGGGCCACATTCAGAATGAAAACCAGTGACGATCATTTTTATAAGTATAAAGAGCAGTGGCTCTTTAAAATGATTGTTTTATTGTCTTACTGCTAAAAACTTTTATAGATCTACAAATATTTGGTTTTCCCTTTTTTCCTGTCATTTTTCTGTTGTTATATTTTGGAATGTTGCATTGTGCTCCTTGACATTTCTTGTGCAATTTCGTTGTTGATACCTGTGAGATTGGACTACGAGTCCAGAATAAACTTGACTTGACAAAAAATGAATTGAAACATCCAGAAAAAATAATTCTATTGTGATTGTTTTCACTTTTAAGTGGTCAACAGTATAATTAACACGACAAATTCAACTGAGCAGAACAAAGTATTCGTTTTTTTTAGGAAAGTATTCATAAATCTTTGTATATACAAGATATAAAAGGGTCTCATATGTTGGTATTAACTGAAAAATGACGTGTTGATTTTTAATGAATTGCTTATTGTTTTCTGGTTTTTTGGTCTTGAAAATGAATTTGAGTCCAACAGTGACAAGAACTGGATCTGGGTCTTTCTTCAGAAATGCTGAAACTATATTTATTTACTTAGTACTTTATTTATGTATTTGCTACTCAGTATATTCACTTAGTAATGCATTTATTTACTTAGCAGTAGCCTACTGTATTTATTTACTTAGTGACAAATATATATATTGTCACGGTTAATGAATGGAGATCATCATTAAAGTCAGTGAGGATTTGTGATGAAATTAAATAAAATGCTAAAAACCAGGATAACAAAAGACCAGTACTTTATTCTACCTAACCATTTTCATTTCTAAAAGGTTTTAATTGACCTGTACAGTATTTACTGTGTGACCTCCGGTCTGCTGATCTGATTCCTCCTCCAGACTCAGACGAAGCGCTGTGACCTCATTAGTCAGAAGGGTAAACTCTGCCGGTTCCAGGTAACGTTTCTCCGGTAATTTCACCAGGTTCAGACTCCACGACGACACAAACTAAACTCACTGGTTTGTTTATTTCTCCCGAAAAAAGTTTGCTTTAGGATCCTTTTCACCGCCAGCCGCCATGACTGACACACATCAGTCTGCCTGCGTGACCTCACGTTGCATTCACTGACTCCGATCCTGGCTCGGATATAAGAGTTATGACCGATTTGACCGCAGAAACGTCGTTGGTTGTTGATATTTTTTCCTTTAGAGTTTAATTATTTATTAGACATTGCGTGGCGGGCCTGATCAAATGGGTCGTATCCGTCCCGGAGGCTCCCCACCCCTGTCTTAGACGGACGTGTCCACTGAGCTTAGAGGTCACAGAGGGTCATCAGCAGATTGCAACAGAGAGACTGGAAGAGTCATAGAAAGACACAGAAGTCAACGTCCTTTGACCACGCCCCACTCTGATGGCTGCTTCCTGTGAACAGTGACCTGTGGAACCAGATGATGAATGACACACAGCTCCAGGCACATTTAAGGGAGGTGAGAGGAATGTGTCACTTTAAACCATCTACATCAATGTGGTCTGGGTGCCAGACGACCTTCGGGTTACCTGACCACACTACCAGGCACAGGTGTCATCGTCTACATGGACCAGGGATCCTTTACGCTGGATGAGGGATCGGTGGACCTCAGTGCTGTTCCCTGATGAAAGTGGAGTCACACTGAATGCAAGTGGCTGCCAGTGATGTTGGAGGTGTCAAAGAGACGCTACGCATCAGCACTCTTCTCACCAGATTGACCCACATGAGGATATTATCTGTATATACTTGACCCATCCCTGCTGCCTTTTGGACCGTACCCAGGGGTCAACTTTAAGCCTGGGACACACAGAAGACGGATGCGTTGCGCCACAGAATCGCCGCGGTCTAGGGGGTACACAGGACACGCTATGCAGCCTATTCAAGGCTGAACGCTTCTTGGAAAATCGCCATATTAAAGACGTAAATGCCACGCCGCGCCGCTTGAGATAGAACCGGAACCTATCTTAGCGACTCCGCGCGGACCGGCGTTTGCGTTGCGTTCTCCGTGTAGCCACTCTCAGTAACTATAATGTTTTTGTTTTTTTAAAACAGCGCGGGCGCGACGCATTCGTCTTCTGTGTGTCCCAGGCTTTAGGGTTTAGTATTTTGCCCAAAGATACTTCAGCATGTGACCCAGTTAGTCAAGATGACATCCACCCTACGGAGGAAGCTCTGCAGGATCTTGATTTGTTGGCCATGCATGACCCCTCCCCAGCCCCTACCCCCTCACCCATCTTCTGTTTGTTTGTAGAAAAATCAGTCTATGCATTTATTATTTCCAGAATTGACTACTGTATTTCTTTTTTTATCAATACGTTTAAAAAATTTCTCTTGATGTTTCTTCATGTTTCGTCTTTGTTCATTAAATGGCTGAGGCTTTATTTCTCAGGAGATGACCTAACTAAGCCTTTGGTCTGGTGGTCCCTCCTCCTGTTCTGGTCCAACTGACTGGAACTATTTATTTCTCCAACCTGCTGTAAAGTCACTTATCTGGAAGTTTAGCTGATGTCTGAGAAGAATGGCGTAATGAGCCTTTGTTTTTTGAGCTGAGAGGAGGGGGAGGAGCCTGTATGAGGGATGAAGATGTTTTTTTTTTTATAAGGATGAGCATGTGAAGTTTGTGTTTCTGTGTTTATTTGGGTTCAGTGAATTTTGAGACAGAGGAAGTGGGACCACAGGTGAGGATGACTCGTAAAAGCTCAGAGTCTATTGGCTCCTTTGTGTTTGTTTTATGGTCCTTCACCCCACTGACCGTGCCGCTGAGTGGATCATTATCCCTTGTGTCACTGAATGTGTGTGTAAGCGTGTGTGTGTGTGTGTGCTTGTGTTTCATTGGCTGGCTTCAGGTACAACAGCACAGCTGAGTAAATCTGAGTTTAAGCTTCTTCAGGGAGGAAGATGTTTGGTGTAGACACCAGGTTATTCTGGGTTAGAGTTTGTTCTTTTCCATCAGGTTCTCGATGGATTCATAGTTTTACGGGTGTCCAGTTGTGCAGTCTGGGGTGAATTAGATGGGACGTCTCATATGTTTTCTACTTACGGATCTTTCTAATGATGGACCCCTAACTGTTTGGAGATGACCTTTAACCCCTCTCAGAATACTGGCCTGCAGTGATCGTTATCACCACCAAAGGCCAAAGCTGGACAATATTTAATTACAGTTTTTCTCAGTTGCTAAAACACTAAACCCTGTTGTCTGAACCCACTGATTGAATCAATCACTATTTTGACAAAACCATCAGCTCTTGTCAGCTGTTTAGACACAGCTTCTCAACATATTTTCATTGTGAAGCACTGGTGTCACCACTTGAACACTACAAGTCAGAATTGATCCCACTTGTGTCTGATGATGTAAGGGAACATCCACCAGTTCAGAGAGCACTGGTTTGTGAGGCCCTAATGGACAGAACGTTGAGGAAGAGTTCGTGTCAGAGGAGGTTGAGGTGGTCAGGAAGACAAAGAATAGTAATATCTGATGACATCAGAGCTGCTGTGATGGACCATGTTCTGGTCCATGGTCTGAGCATGAGGGAGGCGGGACAAAGGCTACAACTGGACACCAGTAGATTCACTGTGTCCACCAGTCTGAGGATTTAGAGCAGAGTACAACTAATCACCTTCTTTTGACTTTATAGTACAGTATGTCAATGTTGACAGCTGTTACTGTATGACATCATACTGTAGAGCTGGTAAGTCCCGCCCATCCGTAAAACCCCACTGGACCTCTAGATTGAAAAACCGTCAATGCTAGTGAATGAGAGAAAATAATATTCTCACATTGATGAGTTTTTTCCTCGTTGTCTGGTCAGACCAAATGTGTCCTGTGATGGACGAAGTCCTGTGTCCTGACCCAGTACGGAGACATGATGCTGTGGCTGAGTAACGCACTTAGTATAACCCTATTTTTACGTACATGGTCTTACTGTACACAAGAAGCAAACACATCAGATTTCTGTTTGGTTTTACCAGAGCTACGTGTAAATGCACCAGATTTCTGTTTAGTCTCTTTGTTCCAGAGCTAAATGCTCACTTATTTTTGTTTTACAACATGCATTTCACTTACAGTGAACAATAAACAGGTATTTCTCCAGCTTCATGTCCTGAGCGTTGTGTTTTCTATTTGTAGTGTTTAGTGACTGTTCTTAGTGTATATAATTTTGATTGACTCGGGGCACGATTTGACAACAAAGTTCAGTTTTGAGCACAGATTGAACTGTTTTGAGGTGAAAGTTTGGTTTTGCAAGAAGACGTTTTATGAATTTAGCTTGTTTGCGTTCAAACTTTGGAGAAACAGAGAGCAGTTTTCAAGAAATGTGTCTTAGCAATCATTTCTGTTTTGTCTGTTTCTACATCCATTTGACAGAAATACATGTGACTCCATTAAAACCAGTTTCACAGCTCTGATCAGTGAGTCTGCTTCACTCCCTCTCTGAGTAACGCAGCAGCTTGACTCAGATAAACCCTCTGCAGACAGTCAGTCTTTGGTCTGTGCATTCTTTCTCTCCTGAAAATCAATGAAATAAATAGGGTGCATCCCACCACAGGAAACAGAGGGAGGGTTATCCAGAGTGCACAGAAACAGAGAGGGAGAACGATGGGTGAAACGAGGCAGCTGGGGAAAAGAGATTTATTTAAACCAAAGTGTATAGATGAAGATGAAAACTAAAGTAAATCATTAAATACTGAAGATATGTGAGTAGAAAGGGATGTGCAGTAATAAAACACTAAAATATGACCAATCAAACAACTCATTGGTCCCTGCAAAAAGAATAGAGAGAAATGACAGCAAGCAGCATGATGGTCATGATGATGATTATTTAGTGCTTTAGTGCTTAGTACTTAGGAGAGGAGAGGAGGTGGAGGCAGAAGATCAAACGCAGCTCCTGTCGAGGCCGCTGGCTCAGATGAACTCCACGGATGGATCTTCAAAGCATCAGACGGTTTATCGTATGAGCAGATGAAGAAAAGGTAGAAGGTATTCTGGTTCTGGTCATAGAAAGTGGCACAATAAGTATTTGCAACCAAATTATTTTTTAAAGAAAGCAAGGCAACTGACTTTAACTTTAAGGGCTCATATCCAGATGACTTTATCCTGATTCACAAGTAACATTAATACATACAACACACTCATACCTTACAGGCCATCCCCTCCCCTCCTTGGACACACTGTATCATCACACAACGAGCAGTAAAAATCACCTCGGACCCTTCTCGTCCTGCATATCATCTCTTGTTGCCTTCTGGTAGACGCTACAGGTCCCTGCGCACAAAATCAGTCAGATTCAAAAACAGTTTTTTTCCCCAACAGCCGTACGGACATTAAACTAAGTCACCATAAAGTATTTATACCTGTCTGCCTATTGTTTGTGTGAATATTCTCTAAAACATGCCTCTGGATCTGTAACCACACGATCAGCTGGAATCAGAAACCATGTCTTTTATTTTGAAAGGATCGGTGTAAATTAAATTCTGTTGCTACAATCAGCTAAAAAAAAAAAAACTGATTCAAACTCACCAACATTTTGAAATGAGAAGAAATCCATAAGTAACTTTTATTTATATAGCACTGTCCACAGGTCAACGACCACAAAGTGTATCACAGTAAAACGACAACACACAAAAGATAAAAACAGAATAAGAACACGATAAAACAAAAACATCACACAGCATGAAACTAAAAGCCAGCCTGAATAAACGAGTTTTCAACTGTTTCTTAAAAGAATCAACAGAATCAAGGCAACACAGAGAAGGAGGTAAAGTGTTTCACATGGGAGCCACCACTTTAAAAGATTTATCTCCCCTGGTCTTAAAATGAGTTCTAGGAACCATCAACAGCCTCTGACTAGTAGACCGCAGACTACTAGGAGGACTAGGGTTCTAGAAGGTCTGAGAGTCAGGGGCCTGACCACTCAGGGCTCTACAAGTAAAAACACAAAAAAGCATCTAAAGCTGACTGAGAGAATGAGAAGAATAAAAAGAAAACGGTCGGCTGCTGGTCATAAGTCAGCATGTGGAGGACAAAGAGGTCCAGGGAGACAGATTTTTATTAAAAAGGTGACACATCTAGTTTCTGGGACGAATTCATAAGATGTTCTGTTAATGTGACATTTCAGATCTGTGATACAAAATCAATTAAAAATATTTAACCTATTCTGTGTATTTGTGTGTAAACATTTAACAACTACAGTCCAGCGTTCATAACTAATAACGAGTCTCATGTTGCTGTGGAGGAATTTGTTCCCACCTTCTTTACAGAATGGTTTAATTCAGACTCATTGGAGGTTTTCCAACATGAATGACCTGTTTAAAGTCTAAAGTCAAAAATTCCCCTTCAGGATTTCCTGGTAGTCAGCAGAATTCATGGTTCCATCAGTTCCAGCCAGTGGTCCAGGTCCTGAAGAGCAGACCATCACACCACCACCACCATGGCTGACTGATGATGTTTTGATGAAATACAGAGTTAGATTGACTCCAGATGGAAAGGGACACACACCTTCAAGATGGAACGAGACACACACCTTCAAGATGGAACGAGACACACACCTTCAAGATGGAACGAGACACACACCTTCCAGATGGAACGAGACACACATCTTGCTGATGGAACGAGACACACACCTTCCTGATGGAACGAGACACACACCTTGCTGATGGAACGAGACACACATCTTGCTGATGGAACGAGACACACACCTTCCTGATGGAACGAGACACACACCTTCCTGATGGAACGAGACACACACCTTCAAGATGGAACGAGACACACACCTTCCTGATGGAACGAGACACACACCTTCCTGATGGAACGGGACACACACCTTCAAGATGGAACGAGACACACACCTTCAAGATGGAACGGGACACACACTTTCAAGATGGAACGAGACACACACTTTCCTGATGGAACGAGACACACACCTTCCTGATGGAACGAGACACACACCTTCAGATGGAATGAGACACACACCTTCCTGATGGAATGGGACACACACCTTCCAGAAAGTTCAGCTTTTGTCTCATCAGCTGACAGAATATTTTCCCAGAAGTCTTTGGGAGCACCAAGATGTTTTTAGCTAATGTGAGACGCGTCTTTGTGTTTTTTTTGGTCAGGAGAGGTTTTGACCTTTGAACTCTCTCATGGAGGACATTTCTGTCCCATTTTTAGGTTAATGCTGAATCATGACCTCTGACCTTAACTGTAACTAAGTGAAACCTGCAGAACACAGAAACACTGATCAGTTTGATACGTTTTAGTAAGACCTGTCATGTGTTTACAGCATTACTCTACAAATGACATCTACATCGTGAACTTTGAGAACATCATTTAATGATTGAACAGCTTTTTATTATTTTTTATGCTTTTTTACTATTTCTATAATTATTTATGTTGTAAATTACCTTTACAGTCTCTCATTCTGATTTTCTATCTTTAATGTTTTAGCCTCGCCTGTCACTTTCCTGCTGGTGTACCTGAATTTTCCCACAGAGGGACAAAAAAGGCTATTCTATTCTATTCTATTCTATTCTATTCTATTCTATTCTATTCTATTCTATTCTATTCTATTGTTAATCTAGGTAGTAAAAAATGAGCATATAATAACAGGCGGCCCTAATGAGCCCTGATGTGTTTCTGTCTCAACTGAAGGAGTTGTGGTCCATTTTGGACGCTATCAGTGAAAAACAGAACCGCCTGAGTCAGTGACCTGCAGGCCAAACAGCAGCTGATAGTGTGTGTGTGTGTGTGTGAGTGTGTGTCTTAAATACCAGTAGACCCCTGGAGCCTCGATGCTGACCATCGCTGACGCCTCCCTGACTCCGACTCTGAGGTGATGCTCTGAGAACGGCGGCGGCGACGCCCCCTTGGCTCCTGGCACACATCACTCTGCACCTCACTCTTTCTCACGGACAGACGGACGTGTTGTTTGTCCTCTAATGTTCTCTACTGTTTCTATCCATCTACCCATTCATATATAAAGATACCATGATCACTGTAGAAAAACATGACATCACCGATCCTGATCAGTCTATAGAACAAAAAGAAAACATTATGTTAAAAATCTATTACTTTTGTTTAACTAATGGATAAAACTTTATATAAACTAATCAGTGAGCCTCAATACTGAAGGTGGTCTGTGAAAAACTTTTCTTTTTAAAATATTTAGTAAAACCATCCTTTTAGTTGTGCAGAAACACAATTTTTCACACTTTGTTTTTATTATTTTTTCTTTGATTTACTAATGTTTCCTGCTGAAGCTCTCCACTAGGGGTCCTTGGCTCTTGGACACTTATTCATTGCAACAATTGGGTTGTGAAGGTCACGAGAGCTCTTTGTTTTTACTCATCATCAGATGTTTCTGGTGTGACACCTTGGTAATGAGACCCCCTTTTTATAGACCATCAGTTGTAACTGAAGCAGCTGATACTGATTGCAGTGGGATTGCTTTCTAATTACGGATAGTGGCTTTCCAGGCCTTTCTGCACCTTCCTTTCCTCATACGTTCAATATTTGCCTCTAAGTCCATTTACACATAACTTAATGCATGGATTCTGATGTTTTGATTTCTTTGCATGTGTGAATTGGATGGGTTGTTAGCAACATCTGGTGAGAACTTATTGACAACAGACCCTCGAACAATGGTGACATGTTCAACTTTACTTGCTCTAGCTGGTTCTGCTAGAGGTTTTGTTAAAAGTTAGCTTTATTATTTAGCTTTTTATTTTGTCAGATCACCAGTTAAACTACTGCATCATATTTAGCTGACTATCAGGTTTATTTTCATCCATATACAAGACCTTCCAATTTGTCTCCTCGGTTATTCTTTAAATGCTTTCCTCTTTATTTCATACATTATTCTCTTCACTCATACCACTTCTCCACCCCCCCACTCCACACTACCCCCCCACTCGTCCCTCATCCGATGGGTGATGGAAAGAGGAGTGAAGGAGGAGAAAACAGAGGGAAGGGGGGAGGGGGGAGGGTCTGCGGGGGTTGAGAAAGCCCGGACTTGACCCCTGCTTTCTGGGCTCCGAGTAGTCTCCTCTCCACCCGGAGCCGGTGACGGATGGTGAGGCAGCTCCACACACACACATGCATGCCTGCACACACACACACACACACACACACACACACACACACACACACACACACACACACACACACACACACACACACACACACACACACACACACACACACACACACACACACACACACACACACACACTCTCCATTACACATTCACACATATGGAGGGAGAGTGATCTCTTTTTGCTGCACTCCCACGAGTGAAATACCGAAAGCACCATCACCCAACCGTTTGTAAAACACACAACCACATGCACAAGGAATTTAAGCTTTGAACATGGAAGATATGAAATCATCTGAGGGCTGTCCTTCAGGCGCCTGCTCAGAAATCTGCTCTTACATCACTTTGCTTCATCAAGGTTTCACATGCCCCCCAAAAATCTGATAGAAACCTAGAAATTCAGCGTTTTTAGAAACCAAAATCGTGTCATATAAATCTGGTGCCTCTATGACAAAATGAGGTTATAAAAGATGTACACAAACACTAAATCATTATGTTTAACAGAACTTTAATCAACCTTTCAATGACCTATTTACAAACCTAATTAACTGGCTTTGGTTTCACGTCAGGTGATTGATATATTAAACCACCTGCACCCGAAAAGTGCTGTTGTGTTGATGCAAGATTTATTTAACCCTCATGCTTCAGTTGAATTTACTCCCCTCTTGAGTCAAAGATGTCCAAAAAACCCTCATCTAAACTTTACAAATCAATATATTTTCTGTTTATTTCTATATAAACCTTTTAAACAGCTTCAGTCTGCTGAAAACGACCAAACCAGTTGAGGATTTTAAGCATTTAAATGCCAGTTTGATTACTTATTTATGCTTGTTCATGTAAAAACACACAAAAATGTGTCATTTTTAAATAAAACTATTTTTGGAAGCCTGGGAGATTTTTTTTGTTTTGTTTTTATAAATCAGTCATATATGTTAATTAATACACAAAACATGACCTTTGATGCATTATTAGTTTTTACAGCATCAGTTTGATCAAATCCTTGACATTCAGAATCCAAGACTGATGGAAACAAGCCACACAAAATAAGTTTTATGGTGAAAAAAAAATCAGTTTTTTGTTTATAATGACACATCAAATAAAAGTTTATTTATACAAAAGGAATAGTTCAGTATTTTTAACAAATAAAACAATTAAAACATAAAAGTTTCAACAATTTTTAAGTTACATAAAATGACCAAAGAGAATACAAAAGTAACAAAACTATTACCTGAGCAGCAACTATTAGTTCAGTGAAAATAGTTCGTCCTTATATAGAAATAGCTCAGCTCTTCTAACTTTCTTATAGTAGATGTGATTTTAATTTATACACATTAGTCAGTTTAACATATTTTTAAGTTTATTTCAGTATAAATATCAAGCTCTTCCTGCCAGATGGACATTAACTGCTACATGTTGCTGCTGATGGTGATTTTTATGTTTGTAAACAACAACATTCTATGTAAACAATGCAGAAATCATGATAGTTTAAACCTTTGATTTTACCTCTGCATCCAAAATACATTTAGTAAAAAAAAAAAAATCATGTTAGGAATCAGTGTGGATAAAACACATGTTAGAAAACTGTCAAATAATAATAATGATAATAATAATAATAATAATGATAATAATAATAATAATAATAATAATAATAATAATAATAATAATAATAATAATAATAATAATAATGATAATAATAATAATAATGATAATAATAATAATAATAATAATAATAATAATAATAATAATAATAATAA
>SSNR01000045.1:2883962-2909611 GCA_006937965.1 Callopanchax toddi | reverse complement strand
CCCCCAGGACCACCCCAGGCCCCAGCCAGAGACGGCCCGCCCCAGAACCCGAGCCCCCAGACCCCCCCGGAATGACCCAGCCACCCAGCAGCTACCTGCAGCCTCCGCCGCAGAGCACCCCAGACCCCAGACACAGCCGCCAGAGGGACACCCTGAGGCAGCCAAAACGCCACCCCAGCAGGAGACGCAGCCCTACGTCAGACCCCCCAACGAGCCCAGCCCCGGGCAACCCCCAGACGGCCAAGACCCAGACCCCAATATTATTATTATTATTAATAATAATAATAATAATAATAATAATAATAATAATAATAATAATAATAATAATAAAGTATTTACCCAGCGTTATAAGTCATTTCTGAGGTTTCAGTGTGAAGGCCAGGGCATCACATATGTTGCTCTCAGCTACTTTAAACTTGAATTTTAACCATTGAAGGTCAACTCCAGGAAAAAAATGGCAATAATAACAAAAAAATTAAATAAATGCAATAGTAATAGTCTTTTATTTCTAAATGTTTTTTGAATTTTTGCATTGTTTTCAGTTAAGTTCACTTGCACTTCAGTGAGATATGGGAAATAAAGGAGCTCTAATAGAACATTAGGAGGCAAAAAAAAAATGCATTGTTTATACAAATAAAACAAACACAAAACCACCAAACCAATAACAACAACCAAACAAAAAATGGCTAAAGGTAATTTAAGATTTAAAACTAAACACTCTGAATCCCATGGGTTCTGACTGACAGTGAATATTACATCCTTTCTACACGACGTCTCTGAATGTTGGAGTCAGCACTGTTAATTGCTACCTGCATGAGGCTTGTTGTTGATGGAATACAACCTGTAGGAATGGATTCTTTATTAATTTGCTTTCAGGGATAAAATGTAAACCCCCCCACCCCCCCACCCCTCCTCTTCCTGTAACTTTTTTTTCTCAAGGAAACAATCTAAGTCACGGTCAGGGAAGTCATCGTTCTTGTTTGTCTCCGTGTAATCCATCACTTGCCTGTTTTCCGTCTTATTTTAGGCCCTGCTCTGCCTCTCCTGTTGTCCTGTTTTGTGTTTTTCTATTTCAAAATGAATAGAATGAGTCTGGGAATAGACTCTTGGTTGGGGCTAATAATATCAACAGATTGTGCGATTCAGGGTCTTTGCATGAAGGAAATAAATGCTGGTGCGTGTCTGCCTGCTAAGTAAATCGTTCTCTCACCCTTTGCTCAAATATTAAGGGAACGAGGTCATCAGACACATGATGAAACATTTACCAGAGTGTAAGCTCTCTGCTGCAGAGTTTGTGCTGTATTACTGTTGAGCGGGGTGAGTATTGTTGACTTTAGATAAAAGTATGAAAGCAGCATGTACGGCTGAAGTGGTTGTCCCTTAAATAACCCGTCATGTTTGCAGGGTTTGGCCGTCGGGCTGGTCCAGACTATATGATCAGTGTTTGCATTTTCCTTCAATGGTTCACATCGGTCTTTTGCATGTCCTGATCAAATTCAAAGAAGTGATTTCCTGTGTTAGCTGATGCTCTTTTGAGGAATCTGTCCATCAGTTTTGTTTGGATTCATGAAACAAGATGGACGACAAACAAGAGTCTGATGGAGACATGAGACGGGACAGGATGTGCTGCTGAATCCAGCTAAAGACCTTTGTCTGTGAAGTTTCTTGATGTTTTATTGGCATCAAAAAACTGATTATTATAACTAAAGATAAATTAATATTTGAACACACAGTTAAGAGACGTCTGTAATGGTCTCAGGTGAAATTTTACTTTTCAGAAAAATGTCAGAGTGATTTTTTTGTAGGGGGAATGACTGATAATCTATAAAAGCCATGAGGGACGGCTTCTCCTGTTTAGGCTTTAACTTCTAGTTTTTAGTCAGATATCTGGTGTATATGCTGGTTTACACCAAGAAGTAGGGGCGTCCCGCTTCTTTATATGTAGGTAAGCAGGAAGATGATGAATTGGAGCTTTTTAGTCCCATAAACAAACATGTTCAAGGGGCAGATTACAAAGAAAGGTCAAACTCCCATTTCCTGGTATTAGCTCTACAACTTGGCCCATAATTCAATGGGGTAAACTATCCTCTATGA
The DNA here is from genome assembly GCA_006937965.1 of Callopanchax toddi. NCBI lineage: Eukaryota > Metazoa > Chordata > Actinopteri > Cyprinodontiformes > Nothobranchiidae > Callopanchax > Callopanchax toddi. Next base: position 2,907,517 of record SSNR01000045.1, on the reverse strand, counting down.
AACAGGATACATTTTAGAAAAGCCAAGATGTCATTAAATATCATTGTCTGGTCTCATGTAAAAGTTTATTAAAGACAGTTTACAGTACCAGGATTGGTGCATTGGGGGTGACCCATCCCTAAAACAGAGCCAGTTTGGTTTGGTTACCCAGGATGCTTTGAGACATGGATTGAACCCCAGTCTCCCACATGGCAGACAGCCCAGGTCACCCCAAATACCCCAAACTAGACATTTCACTGGTTGTTTTGCAGGTAAAAAAACAAATCTCACTGAAAATCCTTCTTGTGATGAACAGGTTCTTTGGTGTTGCATTTCCTCCTCCTTTCACTGGGCCGATGAATTCATTCAAAACCTTTCTATGTCAGATAGCAGCATGCTGACCCTTTAACTGGCAGAATTAGAGAATTAGAGAATCTTATGGTTCCAGTGTCTTACTGAAGAACGCATTGAACTTTAATGAAAAAAACAAACACTTGAAACATCTTCTCAGCTGTGGACCTGTTTATGTCTGAAGCTGTGGAGAATATTTCTGCTAATTTAACTTTTGTTTTATAAGCCTGTGGTTTTACACGTATGATGTTTACAAAGGGGTTTTAGTCGATTCTGACTACAGTGGCCCAAAGTCTAATGAGGGGGGAGGAAAACACACAGAGGTGAGGAATGACAGGCATGCTTTGAAACAATGCTCCTCTCAGCCCTGAGTGGAGAACAAAGGTGAGGAGTTAGACACCTTCACAGGCCTAAAGCTGTGGCTTTACCAACAAACCCCCCATTAAATCATGTCTCTGAAAGAGATCCACCAAATAAATGGGATTTAGGATCTTGGTTTCCAAACTTTTTAGTTTTTTACCCTTCAAAATAAAAGTCTTCTGACCCCAACTGTTGGTTGCTAATAAGCCACCAAAGAGTTTCAATCATTTTATTCTTTGTAGACTTTTATAGCTGTTTCTAAGTTAATATGCTTTAGTTAGTAAATTTTAAAGTTAATTTGATGTTTGTAGATCTTTTCATGACCACATTGAGCTCTCAACCCCAACTTTGGGAGACATCGATATAAGACGTGAGTATAACTTGTGTACACCTTTTTGTTTTTTAACTAAAAAAGATGCAAGCATGATTTCACCTGTTCACCTTTCAGCAAATAAGTTATGCTCTGCTTTAACTTTTGCCCTGCACAGTTAAGTCATTTAAAACAGCTGATGACACACGCTTAAGACATTTTTAGTTGATGCAAATTGAGATTTATATATCAAGATGACTCGGCTGTCATGATGTTTACAGTATTTATTAAAGGGTCATTGATTACTAACAGATGTGCCTCCGTAGAGGAGCTCATCAGGGAGCAGAACAGTAAATCACAGCTGGACAGGAGTTTCTGTGGTCAGATAAATCAAATGCTGATGGACTCCACTAAAATCTGCCCCGACCCTTTGTGATGGCTGAACGGTGTTGTTCTACGTGGTGATTAGTTGAGACTTAAAGGTCTCTGAAAAGCAGGTTGTCCCTTTTTAACCCCTAACGTTGCAAGTTTACCTCAAACCATTTTAGGTCCTCAAGTAGAAAAATGGAGTATTATGATTAGTACTTTCATCAAAACCTGCCATGTCCAGTGCTAGTCATGTACTCTGCCCTCCAGTGGAGGATTTACAGGCGGAGAGTGCCAGTTTTATTTTATTATTACTGTTACATTGTTATTACACAATAAAATAAAAGAGATTATTTTATAGTTGTTCCTTCAATATTAGCCCCAAAAGTGATCTAAACTGGATTTTTATTTATTACTATTTTTATTATTTAACTTTTCAGGCTTTAAAGGGTTAAGTCATAAACACAAGTGTTAGTCATGTGATGAACGTTGGACAAACATGACTGGATACTTTGTCAGTACTCAGGTTGTATCATGTAATCTGAAATATTAACAGAACAGATTATAAAATCAATTCAATTCAAATACCAGTTTGACTGATGTGACCTCTATTGGGATTTACTATATTAATATATTACATGTAAAAATGTTTTTTGTTTTTGTTTTCATTAAACATGAATTCTGGGCAATTATTGTGATGTATAAACAAATATAACCTTTACATTTTTTATTAGTTAATATTGATACAATATTAATAAATTAGCTGCAACAGTGTCAGAAAATAGACACAGCCATCTTAACATTTACTTTTAAACAGTGTTGGGAGTAACTAGTTACAAAGTAATTAGTTACAGTAATATATTCCTTTTTTGAGTAACTAGTAATATATTAACATTACTCTTTTAAAGTAAAGTAATATATTATTAGTTACAATTTGAGTAACTTACTAGTTACAACACCCCAAACCCCAAAAAACATTTGCCAAGGGGTTGGATAAGACGTGTGTTGCTATGGAAACGGAGCTGAAGAGAATATTTGAAGCCCAGGAGCATCAACAGCTGATATATGGACTGATATTAATAAAATATTCTTTAGGATTGACTGTAGTTTAATAAAATAGTTAGAAAATCACAGTACTTACTGGTGTCATTCTTGTGTAAAATGTAAATTGATCAGTTATAGTATTTTAGAACGCCGTCACATAAGATATTTTGCCAAAAGTAACTCAAAGTAGTGTAACTTACTTACTTTTTGGGGACTGTAATATGTAATACAAACTAGATTACATTTTCTTTTGCTGTAACTAGTAATATTAATATATTACAATTTTAAAGTAACTTACCCAACACTGCTTTTAAACCTGAAAGTTTCTAATGACGGACATTTTTAACTTTATTGTTGGTTAATTATTGTAGTTTAGATAAAACTCCATCAGTTTTAGGAAGTTAAGCAAACTGTGTGCTACATTACTTAGCACAATAGCAAGCTAGCTGTCACCAGTTAGCATTAAGCTAAAAGGAAAACAACTGGAAAATAATCTATAAATTAGTTTGTTTGGCTAAAAAGTGACATTTTAACTAAATACAAGTTTGTTCACAGAAACAGAAACAAATCTCAAGACTCCAGAAACTTAATTTTATTGTTCTTTGGTTCCAGTTTGTGGATTAGCTAACTAGCTAACAATACACCTGATCATAACAACAATAACAACACATTTATTTGATCATTACCGTTTTTATTACCACCTGGAGGCAGATTTTACCCTCAAAGTTTTTAATGATAACATTTAATTTATGCTTAAATGAAACGTAGCTTTGGGTGTGTGTCTACTGCTAAAGGTTTCAAATCTGTAGTGTATAACACAGTTTAACCAGATCTATAGTAGTATAAACTATTGTTTTTAAAGCTTATTTTTAATATAATTAAAAAAACACACCCTAAAAACCCAGCTAATAGTAAACATGAGTTTTTATACATTCTATACCATCTTATGGAGTTGTCCAATAATCTGGTGCTACTAAAAGAAAGTTAATTTAAAAAGCCAAATCAGATAGAATTAAGTTATTTTTCTGCTTTTTGTATTTTACAACTTAAGTGCCAAATCCTTTGTATGTAGAAGAGCCATTTTCAGTGACAAACTTTGAACTTTACAGGGTTTTTTTCAGTTTTGAAGAAACTGTAGAAAAGTAAGTAACACAACATAAAAAACACATCTTTCAAACAGAATGTCAGAGTGCAGTAAAGGAAAGAAATCTAAAAACTACAGGATGTTTAAGAGCAGCTCATAGTTTGGTTCCCGTCGCTCAAAATGAAAAATAGACCCTCTGGGCAAATCACGGAGAAGACAGCTGGCGGAAGTTTTGATGTAGAGGCTGAAAATTGGTTGAATAAATCTGTCTGTTACACACACACACACACACACACACACACACACACACACACACACACACACACACACACACACACACACACACACACACACACACACACACACACACACACACACACACACACACACACACACACCAGCCTGTATGAAAATATCCTGTTTTTTAGCTGCAAACAAAGAATAAAAAGGCTCATTTTTCAACATCGTTCTGATAAAATCACTGACCTGTATAGAGTTTAACTCTGAACTCAACACACACACACTCCTCTGCTGCAGCGTTCACACACACACACACACACACAGGGAGGGAAACCGTCTGTAGACAGATGAGTGGAGCGTTGGGGCGCTCTGACACACTCACCTTAAAAACGACCACAGAAACTCCGCAGTCATCACGGCCTTGACCCGAGTTTGACCCCGGCCTTGATGCCGGCAGGTCTAAATCAAACCCAAGGTTTCTCTGTCAGCGCCGGCTGTCACTCGAAATAAATGTATTAGCTTACTTAACCCAACAATAGTAAATTAGACTGCGTGTGTATAGCAGGAAACGCAGGAGGTGGGGGTGAAAACTAAACGGCAGAGGGTCTAAATCATTTACTTTACAAGGGGCGTTAATTGTTATGGAAGTATTTTACAAACCAACAGCTTTACATTGAGGCGTTTCAATAGTTTGATTCTAAAACATGACCTTAATGAGAACTTTCATTCATTAGCTCAGAAGAGTCACTCAGATGTATTAAAACGCTTTATAAAAAACTAAAACACTGTTTTTGAATGAGACTGTTTAGTTTGTTTCAGTTGAACAGCGTCTGAATTATGATGAGGTGTGCGCCGCTGCAGCAGAAACACCAAAAACGAAAGCACCATAAACCAGACAAACAGACGAAACGTTGTAGAAGTAGAGTTCTAACGCATCAGGATGACTTCTCTGAAGAGTTGTTTTGAAAACCAGAAAATCAGCTGCTGATTTGGCACCGATCTGCAGCAGCGTCTCACTGAAATGACGAGCCACGAGCACCGCTCCGCTCAGAGGACTACTTCCTGTTCCTAGAGACTCCAGTTGTTTTGAGTGATGTCGGTGGTGGGCGTGGCTCTTACTGTAGATCATCTATCCTGTTGAAGGATTTGTTTTCAGCATCAGTTGCCGTGGTGACAGGAAGTGATTCAGTATTTGGATATTAAAAGTCCTGAACCTGAAGTTATTTCAAAAAGACACTAATTCTGTTTACAAGAAAAATACAGGAAGTGTTCCTGTGGTGAGAAATAATGATCAGGCAGAATCACTCTTGCATTCTGGGAAATCTAGAGTTAGGAATGTGGGTGATGACAGTATATTTCAGATTTCTGATGCATTTGTTTCAATCTAAACATGATGATGCATTACAGGTGGAAATAGTTTGTAAATCAGCATGCTTTAAATCAGGTTTCTATTTTTTTCCTGTGGTGTTTCTGTGTGTTCAGGTTATGCAGCAGGTCTCACCCTGCAGGAGATAAGGCTGCAGCCTGTTGCCTAAGAGCCATAAACCCGGGCCGTGCTGCTGGTGCAGCGGAGCCTCCGTGTCGCCATGGAGGCAGTAAAGCAGCAGCCGTGTTGCTGACAGGTCTCCAGGTTTGGACCCGGCTGCCATAAAGGAGAGTTGGAAGTCAACCTTTGGTCGATGCGACCCACTTAAGCAACCAGAGAGCACGCCCTGCCTGTGCACACAAACACATGTAAGCTCACAAACATCTTCATCTCAATGCTCAGAGCAGGAATCTGAACTGTGATGGATAAAAATCAAACATCATGTAAACAAAGATCTATTTGAATATTGGGAGGAAAAGATGCTAAAACAGTAGCAAAGATATGATTCTCCTCCATCTCAGAGCTGGTCACATGAAAATATAAAATTATTCACCTAATACGGATTAAATCGCTGCACACAGACACAGATTATGTTCATAAATCAGATGCTTTTCTTAATGTCTGCTAACAGGATGAAACTCCTCACCAGGTGTCTGCAGAACAGAGGATTAGAACATGATTAAAGTGATCTACTTTAATGTTGTTTTTCTAAACTAAACCTGTTATATTTCATGCTTTAACCAGACCAGGTGAGTCAACTGGGACTAAACACGTTTCCACTGAAACAGCATCGAATTTGAGCTGGAAAAGATCAAAGTCACCAAACTTTAAATCTACAGATGCTCCGTATCATTTTACTTTACCCTCATGTATTATTCAATCTAACAGGAAAACTGATAACCAGCTGTTGGCTACAGGTGTTTTCTATCTTTTTAAAGATTGCATTGATTTATTATTGTCTCATATAACATTTTATATATTCTAAATTAAACACTTAAATAAATAGAGATGGGATTTGATAAAAAATTTAATTAAAAAAAAAAACTAAAATAGTGCCAATTTAAAGTTTTTCACATATAATGAAGATAAAGAACCCACCAAAAAGTTCCTTTTTGTAAAACGTCACTGAAATTAACCTGTAAAAAGATTATAACATGAAAATGAATGAGGAACAGTGTGCTGCTGTGACTCCTGGTGACAGAGCAAAGTGGTCAAAACTCATGAAAACCTAAAAAAAAACCCCTCATATAAACAGCTGGTGAAAAGACCCCGCCCTCTTTGCAGCTCTAGACTCCACAGAAAGTTGTACTTTATACTAAACTGAACTGGAATTATTAAACATTTTATGGCTTTTTACACAAAGTAAACGTTTTATTGATGTTTAATTCAATGCTCAAATGAGTGGTGATGTCATGAGTTATTTAAACAAAATGAAGGTAATCAAACGATTTGCAAAATAAACTAATCCTACGTCAAAATGTTATTTAATTCTTGTTTTCTTTCACCCAGAGCGAGTCATTTCTTTAAGGCCCTCCAAAGAGCAGCGTGCACATCCTCACTCAGACCTCCATTAGAGCTCATTTTTCTCTCTTCAGAACTGGAAGTGAACGTTCTTTAGCATTTCGACTCTCCTATGAGTGTATTTAATACTCTGGTTTGGTGAGAGAGGATCAGAAACGCTGATAGAGCTAAAAATGTCTCAAACACAACTGGTTCCTGGAACTGAAATTAATATAAAGACTAAAAAACTAAAAGTCAGATTTAAACCACCGCAGGTGAGAAATTCATTCACATTTAAAGTCTGGCATGTGTTGACCAAACAAAGAGATAAAACTCAGTCATTCTATCAGTTGTTAGGGCCACACCCACTGATGACATCACTCAAAGCCAGCAACTAGCCAGATCAGGGCCGGATCTATCCAGCCCCACTAAGGGGGGTAGGTAGAATATCAGGGGGGGCCAGTCTGGACATGCTAAGAATGTTTTGGTCATCACATCCCCCCAATCCCTTAAATGCATCAAAAACTACACCATCATCATATCAGTTCCTCTATCCATAGATTTATGTTCATATCTGATCCCTACCCTCTGCATTTACCCGGGCTTGGGACGGCACCAGTAGGACACTGGCTGATGCCCTGTTGAGGCTGACCTCATCTGGTTAGGTTTGGTTTAGTTTTGGGGTTTTTAGTTCTTTTTTTGTTCTTTTTTGTGTTTTTTTTGTTCTCTTTTGTGTTTTTTGTTCTTTTTTGTGGTTTTTTTGTTCTTTTTGTGTTTTTTGTTTTTTTGTGTGTTTTTTGTTCTTTTTGTGTTTTTTTGTTCTTTTTGTGATTTTTGTGTTTTTTGTTCTTTTTTGTTCTTTTTGTTTTTTTGTTCTTTTTTGTGTTTTTTTGTTCTTTTTGTGTTTTTTGTTCTTTTTTGTATTTCTATGTTTTGTTTTTTGTTCTTTTTGTTTTTTTGTGTGTTTTTTTGTGTTTTTTGTTCTTTTTTGTGTTTTTTGTTTTGTTTTTTGATCTTCTTTGTGTTTTTTGTTCTTTTTTGTGTGTTTTTGTTCTTTTTGTGTTTTGTGTTTTTTTTCTTTCTTTCTGTCTCATTCATCAGTAGCTTCTTTGAATGAGGACAAATGGAAGACAGCACTCACTCTGACCATTTTTCACTGAAATATTTTTTAAATTTGTTATTTCTGCATGCAATCGCGTTTGGGGGGGCAGTCATGGAATTTGGGGGGCAATGCCCCCCCTTGCCCATGCCTACATCCGGCCTCGAGCCAGCTCCAGAGAGACACTGCTGCAGATTGGTGACATTATTTAGCATTGTTTATGGTTTTCATGCTGTAATAGCTCAATTCAAACAAACGTTCTGAGGCAGATATGTAGAGGTATAGCTGGATGGCTTTTTGGGAGCAAGAATTTATTTAAATTTCAAAAAATGAGCTGTTATTTATCACCTATCTGCAGCAATGTCTCTCCTGAGCCATGACTGTAAGCAGCTAAAGAGATTTCGCTGGCTTTGAGTGATGTCACCAGTGAGTGTAGACAAACGCCACATTAAAATGACTGAATTATCTCTTTCTTTATGACTTTTTTTTACTGCAAGAAGAGATTTGTCCTGTTAAGTAAATTTATTCAGACTAAACAAAATACACCAGATCAATCGAATGCATAAAAGTTTATTAACCTGAAAGATTCCAGAACATCAAAAACATAAAATAGGAAACAGAAACATCTTAAGAAAATTAAAACAACAATAAAAATCCCTTACATATCAACAAAATGCAGATATTAGATTAAGATTGCAATCATTTCACTTTCATTATTTGCCTTCAATTAAAAAAATGGACTCATTGCACTTTCAAAGTTAAAGCAGTAAAAAGGTAAACGTGTTTTTTACTGGAGTTTATAAAACGACGAGCAGAATGAGAGTGTTTGTGATCCGTGAGGAGAACAGGCTTTAGTCTCCTAACCGCCCTTATCTCTACATAAATAATGTGCCTATAAACGTTAATCATCTACACGCTGGTAATGAGACGAGCTCAGCGGCCATAAAACAGGGATTTTCTGTCCAGCTCTCAGATCACGTTGGAATAACTTGTTCTGTGAAAGCAGAGGATCGAAACACAGCAGCAAGAAAACGAAGCTGAAACGATTCAGAAGCTTTAAAAACAGGTTTCTCATCCTGGTGCATTCCACGTAGTTGTGATCGTGCTCTTTGTTCTCCAAATAATGCACTTTTCTTTCAGTAATAGGTAGTTTGTGTTGATGTGTCCGTCTGGATGGGATATTTCTGCATCCTGGTGATGATGTCATCATTTAGAGAACAGAAGATCCCTCGCTCTCAGGCTGAGTCTGCAGCCGTTGTTTTCTGCGTTAGCCCCTTTCGATCCTCCTCGTTCCTCCTCGGCTCCGGGGTCTAGAGGAGGATCTACGGGAGGCGGAGACGCCCCCCGTGCAGGAGTGTGTATCAGGTAGTGTTTCCTGATGGGTTTCATGCTTGAGACAGAGCGCACCAGGAATTCTGTGAGGCTATTGATGATGGGGTGAAAGGATAATCCTCATACTTAATGTCCACAAGTCCAGATCCTGTGCTGTCCAACGGGGAGGCCATCTGCAGGACGGAAAGAGGCAAAACGGCGAGAAAATAAAAGAACTTTTGAGCTTTCTGCTGTTTTCAGTGTTTTAGTGTCTCATCTAAACAAACAGCCTGGTTACTCAGCAGTAAAAAGTCATAAAGGACAATCCTACAACACTAAAACCTGATTAAGATTCTGACTGAAAGAAGGCCCACTGATGCGTTACATAAATGTTTGGATAAAAAAACAAAAGGAATACAATTTCCTGATAATGTTTTAAAATGAGGATCTTGGGTTACCTGAGGACCAGATGTGACGGTCTGACCCGCGTAGGGTGACGGGGCCAAACTGGGTTCACTTTTAATGGTGGAGGCGTGTTCTGAGACTGAGAGGGAGGACGGGGAGCTGGTGTCAGAGGTGATGGATCCTAAAACAGGACAAATGATTCCGTTAATGCACGTTTCACATGTTTTTATGCAGCAACAAAGTTCTGTTTTTAAAAACGGATCAGATTTCTGGACAGTGAACGTCTCTCCTGTTTCTGTGTTTGTCCTACCGGCGGATGGTTTATTCTTTGGTATCTTGGGTTTACGCTTCCTGGTCTGAATGCTTTCCTTCTTCATGGCCAGAGGTCTGGGCACCTGGAGGGAGTAGAGCAGCACAACAGAAGCCTCAGTGTTGAGACAGACAGCCCACACATGCCGTCCTCCCACGCCGCTGCTTCGATAACAGCGGCCACGGCGCCCTTGGAGGGATTTGACAGCGCTCTGTTTGTGACCTACCCCGTGTAGCTTCATGTAGAGGCCACAGGCGTTACAGACCGGCTCTCCTTCGGCGTTCCGTCTCCACAGAGTGGTGGTGCTGGTGTGGCAGTTGGTGCAGCAAAGGCCGGCCCGGCGGGACGTGGTCTGCTGCAGGAAACATTTCAAAGATAACGCCTGAAATTTTAATAAATTCAGTTGAAGACCAAAGGGAAATTCTTCAGCAACAACTCATAAAATCAGCTTTTATGACACAGTACATTTGATTAGTATATATAATTATCTAGTTCAATCTTATTTTTGATAAACAAATCAGGATATCAGGGCAAAAGTTAGTTCAGAAACTGACAAACAAATCAACCAATCGCATTTTAGTGTAAAGTGGGCGGGAATAAAACATTTGGAATACTCCTGAGCGTAGTGGTGGGAGGGCTGTGTGCACTGCTTCATGGTTTCCTGGTTTGAATTAAAAAAAGCCAAACGGTCTGAACTGATTCCAGTGAGACACTCAGACGATGGACTCCCTGATTCTGGCAGGTTTCAGCGCTCGAACATGATTTACAGTCCAGGAAAGGAGACACGATTTGTTCTGGCTGCTTGGAGAAAAGCTTGTTTTTGCTCATCGTCATCTGCTGGTTTGCTGAGTTTTGAACACAGAGCAGTGACACATATTGTTGTAATCCATGCTTGAGCTTTCATGTGATGTATATTGTTTGTTTGGTTTGTGTCGGGTTGCATCTTGTGTCTCGTTGTTGCTTGTTTTTGGAATTTAACTGTCTGCTTTTCCTCAGTGTGCGTTGAGTTTACGTGTTGTACTTGACTGCATCATAAAAATCGCTATTCCCGGTTACATGGTCAGACATAAAAGGGCTGTAGAAGAGAAACAAATGGTGTGACTGCAGTTTTTAACCATCCATGATCATTTGTAACTGAAGATTACATATTTGTTAGCTCGCTTCAGGCTGTTCCCTCACAGAAAACCTCCCAATCTGTACAGAAAACAGCTACAGAGTGAACATCAGCTCAGCTTAGTGGATTTGAATCAGCAGGAAGAACGAGGCCGGATGTAGGCATGGGCAAGGGGGGGCATTGCCCCCCCAAATTCCATGACTGCCCCCCCAAATGCGATTGCATGCAGAAATAACACATTTAAAAAATATTTCAGTGAAAAATGGTCAGAGTGAGCGCTCTCTTCTGTTCGTCCTCATTCAAAGTAGCTACTGATGAATGACAGAAAGAAAGAGAAACAAAAACACAAAAAAGAACAAAAAAAAACAAAACAAATAACACAAAAGATCAAAAACAAAACAAAAAAACACAAAAAAGAACAACACAAAAAGAACAAAAAACACAAAAAAGAACAAAGAAACAAAACAAAAAATACAAAAAGATAAAAAAAACAAAACAAAAACACAAAAAACCCCACAAAAAGAACAAAAAACCCCACAAAAAACACAAAAGATAAAAAACAAAACAAAAAAACCCACAAAAATTAACAACAACAAAAAAAAAACAAAAAAAGCAAAAAGAACAAAAAACACAAAAAAGAACAAAAACAAAACAATAAAAATAATTAAAAAAACAAAAAAATACACAAAACAAAACAAAAAAACACAAAAAAGAACAAAAAAACACACAAATAGAACTTAAAAACCCCCAAAAGAACAAAAAAAAACCCAAAAACAAAACAAAAACAAACAAAAAAACACAAAACAGAACTAAAAACACACACACACACACACAAAAATTAGAAAACCAAACCTAACCAGATGAGGTCAGCCTCAACAGGTCATAACCAGTGTCCTACTTGTGCCGTCCCAAGCCCGGGTAAATGCAGAGGGTAGGGATCAAATATGAACATAAATCTATGGATAGAGGAACTGATATGATGATGGTGTAGTTTTTGATGCATTTAAGGAATTGGGGGGATGTGATGACCAAAACATTCTTAGCATGTCCAGACTGGCCCCCCCTGATATTCTACCTGCCCCCCTTAGTGGGGCTGGCTAGATCCGGCCCTGAGGAAGAAGCCATGTTGCTGCAGAGAACCGTGTCTAAAAACGGCTCATATCAAGGGCAGGGCAAGGTCAGAGCAGGACAAATAAAAGACCCGCCTTGTGGAGCAGAAGGAGGCTGTTGGGTAACTCAGCCACAGCTGCTGTGGAGAGGAAAGTTCCTGGGAAACATCCAGCTGGGAGACCTTGGCACTCATCCTCCAGAGGAACTAACTCACACAGCAGCTACTCACTCTGGGTTGAACTTAAAAAGTCCTGACAAACATTTAACACCATACTATTATTATAAGTCCTATGATCACACACTGATTTTAAATTAAGATCATCTGATGTTGAGAACTGATTGAGTTACAGTTTTTTTTGTCAAATCTTGAGGATAATGTTACCTGTTAACACTCATCTAATGATGACTTCTTAAAATCTGTTCAGTGGTTCAAACAGACACCAGCTCGGATGAAAACATCCTGATGTACTTTCAGATTTGACCTTTTATGAGCCAGAAAAGTTAAAACATTGTATTTTGGGATATTTCTGTCAGCAAAACTGAACATTTTCAAGCTCAATTTTAAATAGAAAGGAAGCTAAATTTATTGTACTATTAAAAAAAACTAAAAGAAAATCAGCAGCTTGAAAAATAATAGATAAACCCCCCAGTTCATAAAAAATGTCATGCAGGAAACTATCATCTACATAAACTTGCTCTAAATCATTTATACATTTGCTTGTCTTTTTGAAATTTTGACAAATAAAAGAAAATGATTAAATTACCCATAATTAATAAAATTACCTCAAAGGTTGCATTAATTATAACCAAACAAGATGTCCTGATCTTGTATTTTTGCTTGAATTTGGAAGCAAATCCAGCCGTTTGTGTTTATTGTCTTTTTTATGTGTTTTTATGAACTTGTCTGTGTTTTAATGGATTCCTGTCTCTGTCTGCAGATACATTAAACTACAAGTTTTAATGATGTCACCATGAACTTTAATTAAAAGTAAAAAGCATGTGAAGAAAAGCACAGAATAGAGAAGCACTAATAATAAAAGGTTGATGTTTCTGCTGGAAATGTGGGATTATTATTCAGGTAAATCAGTAAATACAGTTTAAAAGCTGATTCTGTATTCAAACTATTCAACTCTATTTTTTAAAATTATATCAGATTTTTTTTTCTTTAAAAGGATTTTTGTTTTTCTGCTATTTCAACAAATTTTATATCAGAATGTTCAGCTCATTCAGGACATTATGTGTGAATTTTTGTACGTATTTATAAAAATTGTAACATTTTAATCATATTATTAAAATACATTGAATTGCGTGAAACCCATTAAAACACTGTGATTTAAATATTAAGTATTCAACCTATAGTCACAAGCCAACAGACTGATTACTGTAGAGTTCAGTTATTTGACATCTATTGCCTTTTTGTAAAATCATATTTAAAGTTTAATGAAGATTTCTGTAAAATAGGCCTTTCCCCCTGCTGATGATGTCATCACTCCACTCTGAAGTAAATGGCATCATTAGGTTTGCTGTCCTCGAGGTTTTTTTGCATCAGTCCTTATGTTTCAGGTGATTTTTATTTTGCTTTGATTTCAGATTTCTAATACGTTCAGGTCTTCAGCAGGTTTGAGTCATTTTCAGTGATTTCATTCAACGTTCAAACTGCATTTCTGCAAGAAATGCAACTTTTTAGGGTTAAATTTAAAATGCATAAATAAATAACCTTACTGTGTTTATATATGAAGAATAATAAAGGGCTCAGAGTTCAGACGGTATCTGATAGCTGTGTGTGTGTGTGTGTGTGTCTCACCAGGCGTTTCTGGGGTTTGATGAGGGGCCTGTTGATCCCGTTCATCTTGTGATAAAGGCCACAGGCGTTGCACAGGTAGTGTCCGGTTCCGTCGCGGCGCCACAGAGGCGTGGACACCGAGCCACAGTTCACACACTCTCTGCCCTCAGTGGACATTTCATCAATCAGCTCTGAAAAATTTAACAATGACAGGAATCAGATGAGAAACAACTTCAGCGGTTCAGCTTTATTTAACATTTTGATTTAGATTTGTCCTCAGTTTCCATCAGTTAAAGGGCTGATGGAGGAATTCAACCCCCAACCCCAGTGAACAGCCTGATGGGAGATCCACACTGAGGGTCTGAACGGGTTCTGACTTGAACTTGTGAATTGAATCAGTCTGAATGATCACCTGTCATAATCAGAGTTTTATCAGCGCTTCGTTCTCTCCGTCTGTTCATCATGTTGAGCAGAAGCTCTGTCATGTTTTGAATCCATTTGATTTGTTTCAACAGATCAAACGAACACACCGCCCTCTGTCGTTAACCTTTGACCTCTTGGTGAATCTCATTTTAGACCCAATATCAAACTGAGACAATAAAACTAATAAACTGAAAAAATTCAACACATTTGATGTTCAAATAAAAAGTTTAAAACTATTATTACCTTTATTACAACTACTTTATTATTGTTGTTACATCATTACAATGCATCATGTTGTAACCCCCCCCCCCCAAAAAAAAAAACAGCTATAAAAACTTTAAGTTTATTTTTCAGATTTCAGCATCTTTCTGTTTAGAAGACTTCAGCGTCCTATCAGGATTTAAATCTTTTAGTTTGTTTTTTTAATATTGTAGTTATTTATAAAATGTATATGAATGCAGAGATGAAGAAAACAATGTTTTTATTTGTTTATTTTTCAACTTTTTGGGTAAAAACTTTATTCACTTTAATCCTGATCAAAACAATCAAAGAAAAAATAAAATGCAGAACTCAGTTTGTGTATTCTCCCCCCCAAAAATAACAAGTATAATCATTTAAATGGTCAAAATCCTCAAACTGACTGAAGTTGTTTAACCAATAAAAGCTGTAATAAAGGTTTTGTACAGTTTTTAACAGATTTTGTTAGTGGAGCCTCCTCAGTGAGGTTTGAGAGGGTTTTTCTCCAATTCCTGACTATATGTGTTAATTATAAATATTCAACACTTAAATCAATACGTCTGTAATTACACCTTTAATAGTATATTAATAATAAAAGTAATATTTTCTTTTAATTAGTTGGATGATTTTGTAGAACTCATTTCTATAAGGTTTTTTTTTGCATTCAATATTTTATTTAAATAAAATGTAAAGAAAACAAATGTTTTTCCACCAGAAAAACGAACCAACCTTTACCTGTCAGTTCTTAGCGCTGGTTTATGGTTGAAACTGAACTAAAACGTATAGAAATAAAGGGATAATTGAATAAAACGTTATCTCACATAATTATTAATTTAGTAATATATTTTTACATTGTTTTTGCCTTGCATTATATTAAAGCATCTATTGCTTCTATTGAAATAAAATGCAAAATATAAAAATTAATTGTGGGTTAAAAAACTAAAAACTCTTATAGCTTAAAAAATATCAGAAGATAAAAGAATTTGATTAAACACAATATGAAAAGATTAAAACCAGTTATGGAGGGACAGTTTATAAATACACAAAATAAATGAATCAAATAAAAATAACAATAAGTATAGACATATAGGTAAATGTTTTCATTTAAAACGGAGGTAATAATAATTTATTATCTTATATATTGTGAACACTTTACAAATTAGAAAAAGTTACTGAGAAATCTAAATTCCCTCTGGGGTTAATGACGTATTTTAATTGATTCATTAATTGTTTCTATGACGTCATGGGGCTAAACTCCGTCTGACGTTTTAAAGGTAAAATATGGATTATTTGACTGATTATGTTGAAGTGAACTCTTGACTGGATTTAATTGTTTTTTTAGCAGCAGATTTTCTCAGCTTGTTGACTTTTAACAGCATCCTGTAACGGGACGTCCTGCTGATCCTCCTTCATTACTAATGACATTAATTATCCATCAGTCTTTAATTAAAGGCACATAATGTTCCTTAATTACACCATTATATGAAATTCAAAGGGACTTCCCTTTGATTTGATTTAAATGTCTGAGGTGTGAAATACCGACCGATCGGGCACGAGGCGCGCGCGTCCTGCGGCCCGTTTGTTCCTTTTTGAATGTGAGATTAAATTAACATTCTAATGGATCGATTAGGAGGACTGTCTGAATCGAGTCCAGCATTGTTCAGAGGGACTTTGATTGGATCTCCTGACACAACAGGCCTCCTGTAATAAATAACCAGAGCTGACCGATAAGAGAAGGAAACGATGAAAGGTCTGGTCACTTTGACGCTGCACAAAACCCTCACGTCGTTCCACAAACCAAAAGAAAAAGAAAGCTGCCTTGTTCTTTTATAATTTCAAATACATTGGTATTAAGGATTCATTTATATGAATAAATTTAAACAATAAAAAAAAATGTGAAAAAAAAAAATGCTCCAAACCAACTGATGCCTAATTAAAAGTAACTTTCAGTCCTTTTAACTTTTTAAGATATTTTTGAGAAATGTGAATATTTTTTAAATATTGTGTTCGCGCGCACTGACCCAGACTGGACCTCCTGGCGGACAGAGCTCCCTGCCGGCCCTGCAGACTGATCACTCCGCTCTCGAACGGTCCCGGAGTCCAGGAGGACGTGGCCATCTCAGGGCTCATGTACGCGTACGGGCTGGAATACGAACCTCCAACCGAGCGCACCAGAGCCCCGCCGTACTGGTCCCCGCGGGCCCCGTTCCCCAGAACCAGCGGACTCTGGAAGGTCGCGTCCCGCCCGGTGCTGGTGCTGACGGGCGGGCTGTGAGAGTAGGAGAATCCGTGCGTGGGGTGGGGGCTGCCGGCGGTGAAGGAAGAGCCGTCCGCGGCGCTCTGGGTCCAGCCGTGGTGTCCGCTCAGGCCGTGCGTCTGGTGGGGCGCGTCGCAGGTCTGAATGTAGGGCAGGGTGGGCAGCATGGCCGGGACTCGGGGGGTCGGGACGTAAACCGGAGAGCTGGCCGACGGGTGGATGTAACTCCCGGTGTCATGAGGGTAGGGGGACTGGTTGGAGGACAAGGCCAGACTCTGGTACATGTTTAGTCCTGGAACCTGGGAGATGAGGTCTGAGGGATGTCTCAGTCTGGATCAGAGGCTCCCCACGCGTAAAGACGCGTCCACTGGTCCAAGTTCTGTACGACCTCTCCAAAAACCTCTGGTTTCTGCCGACACAACATTTAGAAGAACACTTTAATCAAAACAAATGAAAAAATATCGTTTACAAATAATTTTGTTAAACAAATTTGATCTATAAAATCTACACGTGTTGAAAGTTAAGGCGTGACTAAAGCATGTGAATAAATCAGTCACATATCTCTGTTTCTGAGATGAAATGAATTAAAACCACATTAAACGTGCGCGCGCGCAGATAGAAGAGACCCCACGCATCCTGCAGCCGCCTCATTAAATCAGAACCAGAACGGAAACCGAATCAAACCCGCTCACAGATACCGGCCCGGTCCAAATTCATCACGCGCTGATATTTTCTAAGAATAACTCAAACCTTGATAGTGGCGCTCCGCTGGCCTCGGGAGGGACGCGGCTTTCCTCAGGGGCTTTATCTCAGCAGATAAGAGCGGCCGGGTGATAAAACGGTCCCGACTCTTTAACAGTCCCAGTCTGGACGAACTTGGGACACTCCACGCAGACTGAGGCCCACGATGGAGGCTCTCCAAAAGTCTCAGCGTCTGTGCGTAAAAGTTGCGCCGCGGCGGAGACGCGCTTTCCAAAAGCTGCTGTTTCCCTCGTCCGTGTGGATCTCTGCAGCGCGGCTCTTCCTCTCGGTGTATCTGGAGATACTTACTGGCGCTGATAATTGCTGATATGCTCCTTTGCGCATTCCTACTGGAAGATTTGTACGGGAGAAAAACACGTGACGCAAACTGCAGTTCCGAGGTAGGCCGAGGTGGGAGGGAGGGAAGGAGGGAGGACCCCCACTAGAGGGGAGGAGAGGGGAGGGGAGGGGAGGCCCAAAGCTCTGAGCACAAAGTGTCAAAGCTCCCGCTTCTGTAGCACCCGAACAGCAACACTGGGTTTTTTATTCTAAAGAAACCCAGAAAACCAGCCAAAGCTCCAGACTAGAACTCTGCAGGTTCTAGTTCCTTCCTCTGCTCCGACTCTTCTGATCCAAAAACCTCCAGAAGTTCCGCCAAAGCCCCTCAGTGAGTCTGTATTTCAATCAGGTGTGAAGCTGGACGCACGTGCGTCACAGCTGAAGGAATTCCCACCAGCTAACAAACAAATCCGGATCGATCTAGAAACAAATTCGACTTTTGCTGTTTGGCTGGTGCGGAACATTCAATCATTCCTAAACAACTTTAATGATAATTAATGTGTGAAGTTTGTTTTGTTCAGGAGAAAATGAAGGTTGGGTTGTTGTTTTTATGAGGAGCGAAATATGAACGAGTCCTTTTCAAGATAAGAAACATGAACAATAATATTATTGACCCGCGGGCTCGCGAGGAGGAAATCACTGCAGATTTAAAGGATAAGAAACGAAAACAACCTGATTCACAACCAAGGCAGTCCCCGAGGCTCGAGGCTGTAAAAAGACAATTCAAATCTACATTTTATAGATAAAACAAACAAACAAACAATAATTGGTTTGTTAAATATATTTAAAAAAGTCAAACCTTTTGGCGAATTTTTGTTTTTGTGGCCTAAAAGTTTGGGCCTATTTTTCATGAAGCTGATTTTTTAGAAAAAAAATGTGTTTTTAGGATTTTAGATTAAATAAAAAATAAAATCTAGTCAACCCGTTATCCTCCTCCACACCGGAAATAAAGCAACGAAAAATGGTCTTATTGCTCTTCCCTTTATAGTACACAAATATTAATATTAACATTAGTATTAATATTACACAAATACTAATATTAACATTAATACACAAATACGAATATTAACATTAATACACAAATACTAATATTAACATTAATACACAAATACTAATTAACATTAATACACAAATACTAATATTAACATGAATACACAAATACTAATATTAACATTAATACACAAATACTAATATTAACATTAATACACAAATACTAATATTAACATGAATACACAAATACTAATATTAACATTAATACACAAATACTAATATTAACATGAATACACAAATACTAATATTAACATGAATACACAAATACTAATATAAACACTAATACACAAATACTAATATTAACATTAATACACAAATACTAATATTAACATGAATACACAAATACTAATATTAACATTAATACACAAATACTAATATTAACATTAATACACAAATACTAATATAAACACTAATACACAAATACGAATATTAACATTAATACACAAATACGAATATTAACATTAATACACAAATACTAATATAAACACTAATACACAAATACTAATATTAACATTAATACACAAATACTAATATAAACACTAATACACAAATACTAATATTAACATTAATACACAAATACTAATATTAACATTAATACACAAATACTAATATTAACATTAATACACAAATACTAATATAAACAATAATACACAAATACTAATATAAACACTAATACACAAATACTAATATTAACATTAATACACAAATACTAATATAAACACTAATACACAAATACTAATATAAACACTAATACACAAATACTAATATTAACATTAGCATTAATAATACACAAATACTAATATTAACATTAATACACAAATACTAATATAAACACTAATACACAAATACTAATATTAACATTAATACACAAATACTAATATAAACATTAGTAATAATAATAGACCAATACTAATATAAATATTAGTATATAAAATACTTTTATTAATATTAAAGTAATACTAATGTATGGTAATAATATGTAACATTATTTTAGAGATGATTTATTTTGGTTTTCTTTTCATAATGACGTTCATGTTTTATAAAATCAGCCTCCAAGGGGCTGATCTGATGGTTTAAGGCTTCAACAAATATAATGATAATAATAATATTAATAATAAATATAAATGTGCTGGATGATTGGTAATACTGAATATTGAATTTAAAATAAATAGAATTATTTTAACGCCACATTTAAAAATTCAGTCAGAATCTGACTGTAAACATAAAGTCCCTTCAAACGTCCAGCTGGCACCATGATTGTTATTTTAAACTATAACTGATGTTCGATGCTAAACCCACTCTTCTATTTGTAGATGCAGAGCGACTCATCAGGTTCATTTATGGTTTTTAAGAACTGCCTGTAAAATAATGAGTCTGTTTTTATGCTGACTCAGGAATCAAAGGAGCAGAGAGGATTTTTAATAATAATAATAATAATAATAATAATAATAATAATACAAAATGTTGTTTTCTATAATAAAAACAAACATAAATAAACAAACAGGCCTTGGAAATATAGTTTGAACAAATTGGTTTTATGCAAAAAAACCCTGATTAATGCATCTTTTAGACCACTTTTTGATAAAGACATCTGTTTATTATTAATCTGATGAAAGCCTCTTCAGATGGAGCCATTGCTGTGATTAAAGGATCATACATCACACATTTATTATGCTGTTTAATCCATAAAATCAGTGGCTTTATAAATGATGTATTAATGCTTTATTAACATGTTATTTGTGTGCTGAAGCATCTCTTTCTTGTTTAAGCATCTTTTATTATTTATTATCTTCTTATATTACATAAAACAACAAGAATTATAAATGGGGTGAAAAAGTAATGTAAGGGGTTCCTTAATAAATACATGCTTTAAAAGTCATTTTTAGTTGTTTTGTGATGTTATTATTTAGAAGAATTCCTTTTAGTTGTCAGCTAACCTCTGATGGAGAGAATAAAAGAGAAGAAGAAAGTCATTGATGACATTCCTCTGAGTGGCCGAGCTGCATCATCATGTGTGACGTTTGTCAGCTATCTGATCTGAGGTCAGCTCTACTGTTCACTAAGTGGATCAGACTGATGCCTGATAATGGTTTGCTGTTGCGTAATGTTTGTAATTTGACGTCTGTCCAGGATTTATCCTGATCCATCGATCGAAATGACATCAGGGTTTTTTTTTGTGTGTGTAGCTGATGCTTCATCTGGTGAAAACGAATGACTTGTAAGTGAGAAACAAAAATGATCTGAGTGACGAGTTACAGCCAGTAAATCTGATTCAGAGTCAGTTGTTATTGTCATTCAACAGCATGTTAGAGACGTAGGAGAGTGAGACGTGTTCCTCAGACCAGCCTGATGTATTAATTTATATGTGCTCAAAAACATTAAGTGGTTTGCAGTTTTTTTGTTTGAAATGATTATTTTAATGTCCAGTTTTGTAAAAGAATCAGCTGTTTTACATCCCTTTATTTCAACCAAGTTGCTCCTTTGTTTTCTTCCTTCTAATGACTCCTGACATGTGTTCTAACCTAAACTGTCCTGGAACAGCCCACTCTCCCACTGAGTGATGTCATTAATGTGACACCAGCTCACTCTACAGCCCTGAAAAGGACATTTTCTTCAGAATGTTTTTGTCAGAAGCAATTTATTCTGTAACTTTACTAAACACACAGGATATGATCGGCAGGTTCATTTTATCAAGTGGCAGTAAATTAAAGAGCTGCAGGATTTTCCTCATCATTTTTATAGACGTTTGACGTAATTGAAGCTTCATTCTCATCTCACAGCCTGATATCAGCTTTACTGATGAGGTGATTGGTGAGCTGTATCCCCACAGCTTCACTCTCTCTGTCAGTCTGTGGTTATGTCAATAAAAACATCTAACCCGTGCAGCCGTCCGTCCTCCTGCAGGCTGGATCTGTGTGTTGCTGCTGTCTGGCTGATAGTTGTATCCACCAGTGAGGCGCTGTGTGTGGACGGAAGTGTGTTTTCACTTTGATCAGCCTCTGATGCGACGCTGCTGCTGCTGTCTAATGGCTGCATTCTTCTAGACTGGACAAGGAATTTCAGCCCCTATCTTTTCTTTACGTACACAAGGCTGTGAGATAAGTCAGGAATTTCCCAAAGGTATTTATTGTCAGCGACAGCAGACAAAATGTGTGTTTTCACCGGTTCTTGTTTTAAAACCTTTTCTCTAATTCCCTGTCATCGATGCAAATTGAGGCTATAAATTGTCCGGATAAGATCCCTCCACTCATCTGTCATCAACTCAAACTTACCTCCAGATCATAGTGGGCTGGGTGACTGTGGCTCAGGGGGAAGAGCTGCCCACTGCCCGGGGTTCAAACCCCAAACCCCCCCTGGACGTCCCACTGCTCCTAAAAATGAGGATGAGTCTAAAAGCAGAGAAACAATTTCCCTAGGGACAAATAACTCTAAAGGATACATTATTATTATTATTCTCTGGTGAAATGTGAACCATCAGCAAAATTGGATGTGTTAATTTGACACCCATAGTGTTAAACTTAACACTGTGCTGGTGTTTATATAATTCTCACCGGCTCAGTGTTAAATTTACACTTTGAGTAGTGTTAATATTTTAACCCTATCACAGTGTTAAATTTTAACACACAGTGTTATTTTGTGACACTTTATAGTGTTTTTTTAACACTTAACCGAGTAAAAAAAAAAACTTTTTAAAAAAGTAATATAGAATAAAAATATGTTTTGTCCTGCTGCACGAGGGCCAACTGAAATCAAATGCGAAACTGACTCTACTGAGAGTGTGCGCGCCCAACTGGGCGACATAGCTCCACCCCATGAGCGGTTTTAACACTGCAAGTACTGGAAACAACACAGAAATTAACCCCCATCAACTCAAAATGGTTAACGCAGGAAAATGAACACTATTGATTTTGCTGGTCTGATTCTGTTTGATTCACACAAACACTCCTAGCCTTACACGGATGTAGTATCATTTCCCTTCAGGTCACAGCTCTTTGTAATCACCTGAGTCCATAAAAGACTAAACTAAATATGATCCTCTCCTCTCCGGTGGGTCTGACCACAGCATCACCGGCTAGGATGTCATTAGCAAGGCGACATGGGAAGATACTGGTCCTCTTTTGGTCTCAGGTTTCCTCCACAGCGTGGACGTGTGACTTCTGGAGCTACAGCTGGAGAGACCTTCCACCTCCACGCTGAGGAGAACTCCACCTGATGGGGTTTAGGAAGGGGGAGGATGGGGGGAAGGTGCAGAGCAACCAGTGGTAAACCTCAGCAGGACGATGAGAAGATCCATTGTCCTGAACGTCAACGTGTCTCATCTGGTCTCTTTGGTTCACAGCTGTCATTGGCATGACGATGGAGGAGCCCACACTGTGATTTAATAATAATAATAGTAAGAATACATTTTATTTGTGGGTGCCTTTCCAAACCCAAGGTCACCTCACAACAGAGACATTAAACACGGCAATAAGAATAACAGAGATAGAGCATCAGAAAAGTTACAAAGTCATCACAGGTTATTGGTCAAAGAGCAGAGTTTGTTTGTTTAGAGGGAGTGAGTCTGAACAGGTGGGTTTTGAGTCTGTCAGTCTGTGGTTCGGATGTCAGGAGGAAGTTTCAGAGCCGAGAAGCAGAGCGACTGAAAGAAAGCTCTGTTACCAACGGTGGTGAGGCGGGAACCATGAGGAGAGGGGCTGAAGCAGACCTGAGGGAGCAGCAACGTGCATGAGGTCAGATAGGTGGGGGGGGGGGGGGGGGGGGGGGGGGGGGGGGGGG
>SSNR01000045.1:2865326-2883952 GCA_006937965.1 Callopanchax toddi | reverse complement strand
GGGGGGGGGGGGGGGGGGGGGGGGGGGGTGAGGAGATGGAGACATTTGTAGTTGAGGAGCAGAATTGTAAAGGTGATTCTGTGTTCAGAGGGCAGCCAGTGGAGTTGCTGATGAACAGGACTGATGTGATCCCTGGAGGGCTTAAGGGGGATGACCCGTGCAGCAGCATTTTGAAGGAGTTAGAGACAATAGCCTCGTTTCCACTATCGGAACTTCGGGGTAATTTCTGTGAGGGGGGAAAGTGACCGGGACTTTCCTGTGGCTCGGTCCTCTCAGCTGTTGTGTCTCCATTACAGCCCCCACCTTTCAGGAACTTTTGTAAGACGTCAGCATCGACGTCACTGACAAGCGTAAAGGCGCCAACAGACAAGGAAGCGGAGAATAATAAATAGATCAACGATGGACGAAGAAGCGATGGTTGTGGCGTATTTCTCTGTTTTTATCCACAGTGATGGGAGTGCTGAACAGAAGGATGAGTATACTTCATGACAAACTAATCCAACCTCGAAGACACGGTCATTTTGCAAGCTCCGACAACAACACACAGGTCATTTATCTCGGCGCGGTCTGCTTTCATCATTTCCCTTCATCCCACAACCGATCAGCACGAGTTAACCACATTTCCCACTCCGCCAATCTCTCGGGCCGATCCGAGTACCTGCCCCTGATCGGGGACTCCGTTGGTCCCTGAAATGACCCTGAAGACGGCCCTCTCGAAATGGCCCGCATAATGGAAACAGTCGCGCGCCTCAAAGTTCCGGTAAAATTACCCCGAAGTTCCGATAGTGGAAACGGGACTAATGGAGGGATTTGTGGGGGAGACCAAGGACAGAGTTAGGTCCTGGAGGTGACCAGGCTGTGGACAAAGATGGCTGTAGCGTGGGGAGTGAGAGATGGGCGGAGTCTGTTAATGTTGCGTAGGCAGAGTGAGCGATGTCGTTAAGGTGGGCCTGGAACGACAGAGTGCTGTCGAGGATGGCACCCAGACTCTTCACATGGGGGGATGAAGGATGCAGGACTTATCAATGTTAATAAACTGAGGGATTTGTTATTGGCTGCACAATAATGTTCCCTCCACATTGCCCTGGTACACTGACTTACAGCCCTGTGGGCCTCACTTCCTCCCTCTGACCTCATGCTTCTGGTCCAAACTGCTCTCAGATCAGCTCATCCCGGCAAATCTTTCTCCTTTAGTAACCCGTCTTCAGAGCTAGTGAGGAGCAGATAGAGGAGGATTTAAGGTCCTGTGGAGCTCCGCTGACCGGGGAATGTGAAGTAGGAGTCAGTCTAATCTCCAGCACCCAGAAGAGACTGGCTCCTGTCTGCCTGTCTGCCACTTCCATATCTGTGTTTCATTCAGCCTGTCAGGTCCTATCAGGACCCCCTCCACATACACACAAACACACGCACGCACGCACGCACGCACGCACGCACACTCTACTGCTTCATTCAGACTGAACTCATAATCAGGACTGACCATAAGTGGACGCTTTATGAAATTTGTTTTATTTGTTGTATTTTTTAGTGAAAAATCTTTAAACGAGGCACTAATATCAGTTAAAAATGAAATTCCTTTTACTCACATTTTATGACAAATGAAAATCTTCTGTCTAAGAAAAATAATGTTTTCATGATTCAATTATTAAGCAGTTTAAACTTTATGACAAATTAAAAAACAACAACCATATAATAAATGAATGAAAGAATAGAAATGTTGAGAAAGAGTGAACAAAATAACATTTTGGGCATAAAACTCATTTAAAAGTAGATTTTCCTCATCCTTCTCATTTACCAAAGTACACCAAAAGTAGGTGAAGTTTTAAAATTCATCCATGTGGTTTTGTTCCCTCTGAGACTCGTGGGTCCGTGCACTACACTGACAAAAGAAAACAGGGGTCTAACTTAAAAAATTGAAGTGATCGGTCACATGTAATTAAATTAAGTTCTTTCAAAGTTAATTTATTGAGTTTGTTCAACATAAACTTAAAAAAATCAACTTGGATAAACCTAATTAAATTACTTGTGACCGATTACTTCAATTTTTTAAAAGTTAGACCCTGTTTTTTTTAGGTTAGACCAATGTTCTCTTTTTTTCAGTGTAGAACAGAATAAATCTGGTGTTTTAGCACAGACATGATGAAAATCCCTGTGAAAATCTAAACAAAACACAACTTGACAACCAAGAAATGACTTTAAAGAGTCTCCAATTCCATAGAAGAAATGTCTGACCCTTTATTCTATAATCACATTTTTTTTCTTTTACACACAAACAGACTTTCTGCAGAGTTTAAATAAAGCCGTTTTAAAGAGGTCGATGCATGTTTGTGTCACTTTGATGATGCAGAACATCCAGAGCTGACAGTGGAGGAAGGGGGAGGGGCCACGCCCTCAGTGGAGCGGTAAACCATGTATGTATATATGTATATATGTACATATGTAGGCTACTATTAATGCAGAGGGGGACAAACTGAAGCTGGTGGGGTATAAGACATGTACTGGAGCCCAGGACAGGAGGTGGAACCACAACAAGCAGCTGCTGAAATCATCTTTGGGAGGAAAAATGACTGATTAGTTAAACAGTCACTGGCTGCAGCTCTAATGAGTTTCCAGTGAAGAAGGAGCTGAGATGAAAAACCAAAGTCTAGACTTACTGGTTTGTCATTCCAACCAGTAACAGTCATGAGATTTAGATTGGGATTGACTGATTTTTCAGGGTAATAAAATAATTGACCCTCCACTGCAGCCTGTTCTTCCTCTATTAGATCACTTTGAAACAGCTCCAACACGATACTATATGAATAAAAATAAAAAAGAAAACTTGTTCATGGCAGAATTACTCACCCAGCTCAGTTTGATCTGCTTCTTAAAAAAACCAAACGGCTGAATCAGAACAAACAGGTCACAGGAGCTGCGCTGAGGAGCACTGATAACCCGGGTGCAGGACTATTGACTGAAGTCTGTGATCACTCACCTGACCACATGTCATCAGATTTGTTTACTTATGAACGCTGAAGTGATAGAAAATTGTTTGTGAGGACTCCAGAATGGATGCCGCTCTGTAAGTCAGAGCATCCGGTGAATCGTCTGAAATTAAAGGGACATTTTGGTCATTTAGTCAGACTTCCTGTTTCTGGAGACTTTTCTCATTTTGAATGATGTCATTGGTGGGCGTGTGCCTGTAGATGAACGCCGCTTCAAGATGACAGAATGATCAATTAAACAATCAGAATTCTAGAAAGTGAGGAACTCTGCTGATGGCTGATATCCATCACTGTTATTAACGCAGGGTTAGGCTTTGTGCTGTAATTACTGACACAAATACATAATAAAATAACGAGTCAGAAATAACACAAGGGGAGGAGGAGGAGGAGGAGGAGGAGGAGGAGGGGGAATGAGAAAAGTAGAAACAAGAATGAAAGGATGAGGAAGATGAGTGGACTCATAATTTAAAGGTATCAAGCATCACTAAATGAAAAAGTCTGAGATCAGCTGTTTATCGCACAAGTGTGTCAAGGTTGCCGTGGTAACACTCAGAATCACTTCAGTGAAAATGTCAACCAAGTAACAAGAGGAACTGGTCTCGTTCAACTTTATTTATAAAACAATTAAAAAGCCTAGTGTGGGAACAAAGTATTAATATACATTAAAAACAATAAAAAAGATATTTGCATAACATAAAATACAAAAGAACCTACACCATAATAGAGCTCCATATTAAAACAGGTAAAAACAACATGAAAAATCAACTCAAAGACTAAAACAAGTCAGATCAGCTCCATGGTGTTAAAGGTGAAGTGATGCATTCAGTTAAAATCAGAGAGAGGAAACCTGTCAGATCATTTCCATCTGTTAGTGGACTCCTTTAAAATCTCAATTCATAATAAAGGATTCATCTCCTCCCAGAAGGACCTTTAGTGTTGATAAAAGCCCCATAAAATATTCAGGTCATGAATCAAACTGTTAACTTTTTGCCATGAAGGAAACTGAGATTCTAAGGATGTGTTTTCAAGAAATGTATAAATGATATCAAATGGAATTAAAAAACATCTGGAGCTGATGTAGCTCTGCTTTTTAAAGACGCATTATGTCTTGTTACGGTCTATTCTCTGTGAAGTTTATACAAATACTGTATCTGTAATCCAAAAAATGTAAAAAAAAAAAAAAAAAAGGAGGGATGGATAAAACGCCAGAACACCTGAAGAACCTGCAGACAAACACAGGCAGTGCCTCACATTCAGCCTGCTGGAATCTTATCTTTGGGTAAATGTTGCTCAACGTGTTTGTCTCTCTGCCTGCTGCAGAGCTGCTGGAATGCCCGGGTACCACTTCACCTGCACCCCCCCTCAACCACAGAACTCCACTTCAAAGTTCAAAATGACCCAAATATCCCTTTAAGTAGATCAAATCACCCCCAGCTTGTTCAAAATCATAAATCAAGGTGTATTAAGTTGTTAACCGGTGTCCCACAAGGATCCGTCCTTGTACTGATATTCAGTCTCTATGATCTTCCACCAGCTTCCTCTAAATAGAACATTCAAATGACACTGAACAGGCCAATGACACTGCACAGTAGAGCAACACAAAAGGAAGTTAACGAAGACGCTTCATCGTCATACGTTTTACGATTTATAAACTTCCAGTTTGTAAAACTTTCAAATCTCACTGTGGAAACCAACAAACTTTAAGTCTGACTGAACAAATCTGTTGTTGTGACTTTGAAATACCTTTCACAACAGTTGGGATTAAGTGGCGTGAGTAAGAGGGAAGCTAACAGGCTAAAAGCAAACCTACAGCTAGCATCATGTTAAATTCACAGCGGATTGGTTAAATAACTAAACTACATTTACTGGCCTGACGCTAGACCTGAAAATGACTTGGATTTGTTGCTTTGTCAGCACTTTGAGGTGACTTGTGTGGTAAACTGGAGCTTCACACATAAACTAATAGCTACAGCATGATTTTGCAAAAGTTTTCCAAAACCTTCAAGTAATTTGAAAGAGATTGTAATCAGTAGTTCTCCAGGGTTTCTGGAGGCCTTTTAAAGTTTTCCTCTGGACTCCAGCAGTTTTTTATACTCATCATTTTGCTTGTGCAGCCTCTAAACTCTGATCGGCCATAAAAAGTCTCCTAAACTCAAGGGATGAACCAGGGCTGCCAGTTTCTGCAGAGTGGACACAAACGAGAAGTATACAGTTAAGAACTTTAATCATAATTTCTCTGGTTTGAAGGCGCTTTCCCTTCAGAGTAAAACTGCTGCAGTTTTAGAGACCCCAGTGGTTTCACCAGAGCTGCATTATTTGATGTCCTGGGACTAAAATCAGTAGTTTATGTCCTATGTATTCTGTTACTTGAAGGAAACGATCATAAAAACACAAGTTCTTATAAAACAACCTCAATAAAAACACATTTTTACTCATCATGAATACATTTATGTCAGAGCTGTGAAAAATCTTGCTTTTTGTCACTTTAAATGTTTGAGATCAAACCAGCATCAGACAAAGGAACCCTGAGTAAATAAAAACCTCAGTTTTCAAATGATGATTATTTATTAAAGGAACAAAGCTATCCAAAGAAACACCTCTCTGTCTGAAAAAGTAATTGCTCTCTGTGTTAAATCATTAATTAATTGTGATTAACCAGCTTGTTTTTAAAGCTGAGTTCAGTTCCACTAGCCAGAAGGAAGCTGAAAGATCTGAGAAAGCAACACATCATGTCCTGTTCTAAAGAAATGAAAGAACAAAGGAACCCAGAACAACATCTAAAGCTCTGCAGGCCTCACTGGTTAAAGTTAAGGTCAGAGTCCAAAAAAGGGTTTTAAATAAAGGCAACTGGACTTATTTGGTTCTTTGAAGACGTTTCGTCATCCGAGTAGCTTTATCAGTTCTGTATGTAGCAGGTAGAGAGAGACTTATATACTGCTTCTCTTCCTCTGTCTGTGACACACCTCCTTCTTCCCCCTTGAGGAGGTGTTCGCTCCACTGTATTCAACTGGAGTCCTGGTGAGTTGTTTTGATTAGAGGTGTGAATTGTCTGGGAATTAAGTTCAGAGCAGACTGGTAGGTGCTGGAAAGATGAAATCTGAGTCCTCCTCCTCGTTTAAAGTTGGTACTGTTTGGGCTGCATGGTGGCGCAGTTGGTTAGCACTGTTGTCTCGCAGCAAGAAGACTGCAGGTTTGAATCCTGACAGTGGCCTTTCTGCGTGCAGCTGCATGTTCTCACCATGCATTCATGGGGTTTCTCCGGGTACTGCGGTTTCCCCCACAGATCACAACATGCCCTATAGGGTACAGGGTCCAGGACTCCCTTGTAAAAGAGATCCTGAATCTCAATGGGACTTTCCTGGTTAAATAAAGGTTAATAAAACTACAATAATGAGTAGGACTCTTTGTTTTGTTGTTTGTTTGAACATGTGCCTTTTGAATAAACAGTGAAAATTGAAGACTGCAGTGTTTTGTATAAAGTAGACCAGTGTGTTCCTCTCAGGGCCGGATCTAGCCAGCCCCACTAAGGGGGCAGGTAGAATATCAGGGGGGCCAGTCTGGACATGCTAAGAATGTTTTGGTCGTCACATCCCCCCAATCCCTTAAATGCATCAAAAACTATGACATCATCATATCAGTTCCTCTATCCATAGATTTATGTTCATATTTGATCCCTACCCTCTGCATTTACCCGGGCTTGGGACCGGCACAAGTAGGACACAATGCCCTGTTGAGGCTGCATTGATCTGTTTTTTGTTTTGTTTTGTAATTTATTTTGCTCTTTTTTGTGTTTTTTTGTTTTGTTTTTTGTTCTTTTTTGTGTTTTTTGTTCTTTTTTGTATATTTTTGTTCTGTTTTGTGTGTTTTTTGTTTTGTTTTTTGTTATTTTTTGTGTTTTTTTGTGTTATCTTTTTAAAAAAAATCTTTTTGTGTTTTTTGTTTTGTTTTTTAAAATCTTTTTGTGTTTTTTGTTTTGCTTCTTTGGTTTTTTTGTGTTTTTTGTTTTTTTTGTGTTTTTTGTTCTTTTTTGTGTTTTTTTCTTTTTATGTATTTTTGTTCTGTTTTGTGTGTTTTTTGTTTTGTTTTTTGTTCTTTTTTGTGTTTTATGTTCTTTTTTGTGTTTTTTGTTCTTTTTTGTTTTTTGTCTTGTTTTTTGTTCTTTTTTGTGTTTTTTGTTCTTTTTTGTTTTTTGTCTTGTTTTTTGTTCTTTTTTGTGTTTTTTGTTCTTTTTTGTTTTTTGTCTTGTTTTTTGTTCTTTTTTGTGTTTTTTGTTCTTTTTTGTTTTTTGTCTTGTTTTTTGTTCTTTTTATGTATTTTTGTTCTGTTTTGTGTTTTTGTTCATTTTTTTTCTTTTTGTGCTTTTTTTGTTTGTTTTTTGTTCTTTTTGTGGTTTTGTATTTAAAAAAATCTTTTTGTGTCTTTTTAAAAAAAATCTTTTTGTGTTTTTTGTTCTTTTTTGTGTTTTTTTTCTTTTTTGTGTTTTTTGTTTTTCTTTCTTTCTGTGTCATTCATCAGTAGCTACTTTGAATGAGGACAAATGGAAGAGAGCGCTCACTCTGACCATTTTTCACTGAAATATTTTTGAAATTTGTTATTTCTGCATGCAATCGCGTTTGGGGGGCAGTCATTGACTTTGGGGGGGGGCAATGCCCCCCCTTGCCCATGCCTACATCTGGCCTCGGTTCCTCCTGATCTGAAAGTGTGTGTATATGATGCAAGTGTGTGTCATTTTGTCATCAGTTACATTTTGATAAAGGATTGTTTGGCAGTAGAGTTCCAGTTTGACACCGATGTGAATGGTATATTTCCCTGTCTTGTGTCATGTTTACTTGTGTGTAGAGTTTTGGCACAATGGCAAAAACTGTAATACTGATGAACACACAACTTTATTGTGTTTTTGTCTCTTTTTTAATCCTAATGTTTCTTTATTTTTCTGCTGATGCAGCAGAATGATCCTTTGGATTCCACACGAGAGAAGGACTGTAACACAAAGAGACAAAAAGCTGAGCTGATAGTAAAGTGGGAAATGATCGCATGACTGACCTTGAGATAGAGCAAGAACACACACACACACACACACACACACACACACACACACACACACACACACACACACACACACACACACACACACACACACACACACACACACACGGACCACAGGTCAGGTTCGAGTTTAAACACTTCACACTAAAGTTTGTTTAGTTCCAGTTTTTCTTCTTTAAATTCTACAAATATGAATACATTTAAGCAAAACTATTTAAAAACAGCATTTGTGTCTGTGTTCTAAAACATGTAAATCCAGAGGATCAAACATTAATTTCTCTTTCTTTCTTTATTGCCTACTAACTAATCATTAGCGGACATTATGCAACAGCTATCAGCTGATCAGGGAGCCTTTACGCTGACTGTTAGCTTCACTTATCACAAATCCACACAAATATACAGGAAATTCAACAAAAACAGCTGCTTCACATGTTTATGAGATTAGACTTCTGTCTTTATTTACTAAAACCAGAAATTCAGATCTATTTTCTTTTGGTTTGTTCATTTAGTTCCTTTTACGTTTTTCACTTTTTAAAATCTTCTGTTTAAACTCGTTTTTTTGTGCTTCAGTGGTTTTACAGCTCTTTTCTGAATCTACATGTTAGTTTTTGAGACATTTTATAAATGATGAGTCTTTAATCTGGTTTATATTAATTATGTTTGACAGATGAAACAGAGACTTTGTCGTCAAGGAGACAACGACTTTTGTAGCTGAAACATTTACTAGAATTTGTTGAAATTTCTTACAGTAATGTGAGAAATGAAAAACATCTCTTATTATACATAACTGATTTTTTAAGTACTTTTCAGTTCATAAACGGTAAAATTTGAATTTCTTTTGGATTAAAGAACACACCACAAATAGTAAGCACTGATTTTAATATATTAATTCTAGAAAATTTGAAACTTTTAAAAACTAATCTTTTGGTTTTAATTACAGTTTATTGGTTGTAATTTATTAAAGTCTAATTTATTTTCATCTGAAACTAAATCATGCTAAAATTTGTTTTATTTTGTTGTATTATACACTGTAGTTTTAATTCTCACAATTTAATGTCGATTTAATGTATTTCTGTTGTATTTACTGGTTTTAAGTATGATATGATCATTATTGATGAAATCTTTCTTATTAAATGATAAACTTTTGATTGGTTAGATTTTTTTTTAATGAGTTTTTATGTTAATTATAAAGTGGAAATTTGTTTTACCTTCTAAGTCAGTTAAAATCATTTTTATCTTTTCTGATATGAAAACAGATATACATTATATACCTGTATATATTATAAAATCATAAAATAAAAATTGCAGTAGTTTCAGTTTTAAATGCTTTTTCCCTCTACTTCACTGTTACAAGGTGCAGTGCTGGAAGTCACCAGGCGGGGGCAGTATACACTTTCTGATCAGTGTCTGTGGAGAGTTTCTGCACTGCGTCTGCAGCCTGAGAGACTGCAGTCCACTCACAGGAGCTTGTGTGGACTCAGTGTTCTGATGGACTCGGTGTCCTGATTCAACATTTCTGCAAATTTACTCTCACAACATCCAGCGATGTTTAAACACTGGGATGTCCTGAATACTGCTCCTCCGGGGGGAAGAACTCGTTAAAAACTCAAAAACAATCCATATAAAGCTTCTGCAAAGTAGCAGGAGGGACGTCATTATCGAGTTCTCATGTTTTAGCGTTTTATCAGCGCACGATGTTGAAATCAGAGAAGTAAAACTTTGGCGTTCTTTTATCTTAAAGTGAAGAATCCAGTTTGTATCGCAGCACTGAAAGACACAAATCACTTCACAAGTTCAGACAAAATCCACAAGAAGTCTTTTTTTTTGTGGAAGTTCTAATTCAGGTAATCTGTCTGAGCTGACATCTCGTCCTCAAACAAAAACAGACATAAAGAAAAGTCTCACCTCAATTATTTTCGGCTCAGATTTCAGGTATTTTCCCAGGAGTCTTTACTCAGCATAAACATTTGTCTCAGCTGCATGGAGCCGGGACCAGAATCACCAGAACGGGTCCCGCGGAACAGGCTGGGTTGATAAATCTGCCTTTTTGCTGATGCGGCCGACGGCGGGCTCAGGGCTTTGTGTTAACAGCATGAACCTATACAGACCCAACCTGATTTGTGTCAACGACGCAGGCTGCTGCTGGTGCCGTAATGGTGGGCCTGAATGTTCTCTGGCACAATTTCAGCCCGTTAATACTAATCAATCATGGTCGGAAAGCCACAGTATATCTTAGGTTGGTTGTTGCTGACCATGTACATCCCTTTATGGCCACTGTTTACCATCTCTTAATGGCTGCTTCCAATAGGATAATGCATCGCATCAGAAAGCAGAACCATCTCAGACTAATGAACACACATGAACTCGGAGGACTTCAAACTCATCTGGAAGAACGACGTCAACACGAATCCTCCCAAACCCTTCAATCTGAGGTATGTGAGCACAAACACGCACTGTCAGTGTGTCACACAGTGAGAATTTGGTTTTAAAGTTTTTATTTGCATGATTTTTCTGGTTTTTATATTCATTTATTGCATGTTTTATTTTTCATTATTGCATGTGCTTTTAACCATTTTTTAAAAATCACTGTGGACTCTTGACATTGATTGGTGATGACTGTCACCTGTGGAGAGGTGGGCGTGGCCGGGAGGAGGCCTATTTAAGTGCCACACTAGGAGAAGGAAGAGGACAGAGGCAC
The DNA here is from genome assembly GCA_006937965.1 of Callopanchax toddi. Lineage (NCBI taxonomy): Eukaryota > Metazoa > Chordata > Actinopteri > Cyprinodontiformes > Nothobranchiidae > Callopanchax > Callopanchax toddi. The sequence continues at coordinate 2,873,227 of SSNR01000045.1, read as the reverse complement.
AGGACTGAGGTGGAGAGGAGGGAGGCCAGGAGGCATCCCTGGCCCCCATGGCTGGAGAGGAGAGGCCCCCCATGGCCGGAGAGGAGAGGCCCCCCATGGCCGGAGAGGAGAGGCCCCCAGCCTGGAGAGGAGAGGCCCCCATGGCACTTGTTCCTGTTTTTTTAAATGCAAGGTTTTCATAACTTTTTTTTAAATCTAATTTTATTTAGTTTTTATTTTAACTGACAAGTTTTTTTTTTTAGAGAAATAAACAAACATTTATTTTCTCTCAGCTGGTGTCTGTGCTTTCGGGTTCCTGAGTTGCTGCTCCCCCCTGGTTCAGGCCCTCGGGGTCATGGTCAGACCTTCTGGGGCCCCGGCTACAAGTGTCACATGTGTGTTTGCACAATGCAGCACCCCCTCCATCTGGAGCTCAAACATTTAAAACCTGGAATTACTAAGAAAAAAAGTCTAGATCTGTCAGAATAAACAACTTTACACAAACGATATATTTAAAACGAGCTGCAAACGACACATTTACAGTGTATCTGTAAGATAAGGCAAGCCAACATAAATCGGATGATATTAAAATATGTGTGTCCGCTAGAGCAAGCTTGTGTACTGTCAGTTTTATGTGTCCCTCAGCTTTAAAACCATAAAGTCTAAAAGCTTCATCATAAAAGCTAAATGTTCAACTTTTAGTAGCCAGAAGGGTTGGTAATGACCCCACTGGTTTTCAGTGTTTTTAGATCTTTTCATCAAATTATTCTACGTTTACTATTATTACAAGTATTTATTAAGTTTCAAATACTTTGGTTGACAAATACGTGACATGTACGAGTGGGTAAATTGGATGTTTTGGTGTCATTCCTGAAGTCAACTGACACATGATGGGAGTCTCACCTTTTTCTCCAGATCTCCTTCTGGATCCCTCAAACAATCTGAAAGGACAATCATCTGAGAAAATGTCTTTCCACCAGTCCTCAGCAGTCCAGTCCCTGGACCTTTAGCAGGACATCAGTCTGTCTCTACGGTAATGTCTTCTTTGCTGCCCTTTGTGACACCAGCCCATCCTCCCTGAGCGCTGATCCCTCAGCTGGATCCACTTTAAGAGGTGATCCCGGTGAAGCTTCTTCAGAAAACCAGCAGAAGTGGCCTCACCCTTCCTTACCATGTGTCGCTCATCCAGAATGTCTTCTCCCCAGCCACCTCGGGGTCTCCTGCCAGAAGATGTCTGAAACACCTCCCCAGGGTGACATCCAGGAAGCATCCTGACCAGATGAACCACCTCAGATGGCTCTTCTCTCTCTGGAGGAGCAGTGGATCTACTCTGAGGCCCTCCCAAAAATCCAAGTTCCTCACCCCATCTCTAAGGCTGAACCAGCCACCCTGTGGAGGAATCAGGTTTTGACTTGTGATCTCATTCATTCACTCAGTCATTACTTACAAGCTCATTACCCCACTGGCTCTTTGGGGATCACAAAGTGTCTCCAGGTCAAGGAGCATCCCTCCAGAGAGTCCTGGGTCTTCCCAGAGGGACTGCAGTGCAACGTTCCTGAAACACCTCCAGACAGCCGGGCGGCCATCTTGACAAGATGCCTGAACCACCTCAGCTGACTCCTTTAGATGCAGAGGAGCAGCAGTTCTACTCTGAGCTCCCCCTGGATGATGGAGCTCCTCCCCTCATCTCTAAGGCTGAGTCCAGCAACCTGGAGGAAGATTATTTTGGCTGCTTGAATCCTTCAGTCGTGACTCACATCTCATGGCCAGAGGTGAGGGTTGGACTGGAGATGAAGCAGTGAATTGAGAGCTTTACCTTTAGACTCAGGTCCATCTTTACCACGACCGACCGGAAGAACGCCTTCCTTCCTGAGTAAACCCTCGACACGTCGATCATGTGACACATGATTCTGTGAAAACGACAGGAGTTTGGGAAAAACCTGACTTTCCTTAAACTCTCCTGTATGATTAAATTCTACGGTATGAGCACCACAGCACCCCCCTCCAGCTCTGTTCTAGTTTTATAATGCATAATGCTCTCTCCTCATTGGGCATGGACACCAAGGCTGCTGCCTGCCAATATCCCATTAACTGTGACCTCTGCGGGACAATGACAGATGATCAGTTATGCCTGAGTGCAGACTTGACTATTAGTTATGCGTGAAGAGATCATTGTATCCTCCTAAAGCTGCTCTGCTCAACGTCTGCAGACTGAACGTTTCACTGTGATTCTTAGAATGTTTTCCAAGGTGTCTTGTGTTTGTCTCTCTTTAGGAAAGAGGTCGGTCATCGGGGACTAGTGTAATAGCTCCCAGTGTGTTCTCTAATGTGAGAGAAAACAGGAAGCACGCTGACCATAATCATATTAGGCAGCACTTCACTAAATAAAGCAAAAGGCCCTTCTCATCAAATCCACACAGCCACTAAGTGGGCCTCCAAGGCACCACGGCTTTGTGTGTGAGTGTGTGTTGGAGAGGCGCAGAGCCAAAGGAAACGTGTGCACGGTGATTTTCTGCACAAAGCAAGAACATTATTTTGTGTAATCATGTCTTTATGTTATACCCACAAACCTTTAAGAGGAGTAAGCAGATTCTGTGAGCGTGTGGCGCGCACACACACAGACGAACTCCCCGTCTATTAATAAATGCCTCATCGAATTCTGAGCAGCATGTCCTTGCAGCCCTGAGCTGCTCAGGTTTGCTGTCCAAAGCTGTTTTTGACTACAGGGAGTTTGTGCATGAGGAAAATTTCAGCTCGTTATAAAGAGAGAGACAGACGCATGAACGCCGTCCCAAACATTCCCGTGCTGTTTATTAGAACGTGGCTCAAGGGGTTCTGAGCCGCCTGCTATTCCTGGACAGCTCTGAGGTCAGCACCACAACGCCAACAAGACCTTCAAACGCCAGCTTCACTCGGTGCAGGGTGACGTTTTCTGCCTGTTCAGGATTCACATTATTAATTAAAGGCCTAACATTTCTCAAAGGACTCATCCGCCGCGTTTGATGACTTTTAAACTGAAACCATCTCATGTGGAGAGGCATTTGATGCATTTTGAAAATAAAGTCAGGTGTTTTGTCTCAGGTAAAATCAGTAAAACTTATATGACCTGTTACAGTGATCCCTCGTTTATTCTGGGAGATACGTTCTAAAAATAACCCGCAATGGGCAAAATCCACTAAGTAGTCAGCTTTACTTTTTACAATTATTCCAGATGTTTTAAGGCTGTAAAACCCCTCACTACACACCAAGGCTGGATGTAGGCATGGGCAAGGGGGGAGGGGGGGGCATTGTCCCCCCAAATTCCATGACTGCCCCCCCAAACGTGATTGCATGCAGAAATAAGAAATTTCAAAAATATTTCAGTGAAAAATGGTCAGAGTGAGCGCTCTCTTCCATTTGTCCTCATTCAAAGTAGCTACTGATGAATGAGACAGAAAGAAAGAGAAACAAAAACACAAAAAGAACGAAAAACACAAAAAAGAACAAAAAAACACACAAAAGAACAAAAAAAAGAACAAAAAACAAAACAAAAAAGAACAAAAAAAACACAAAAAAGAACAAAAAAAAAACACAAAAAAGAACAAAAAAACACAAAAACAAAAAAACACAAAAAGAACAAAAAAACACAAAAAAGAACAAAAAACAACATAAAAAAGAACAAAAAACCCCCAAACAAAACAAAACCTAACCAGATGAGGTCAGCCTCAACAGGCATCAGCCAGTGTCCTACTTGTTCCGTCCCAAGCCCGGGTAAATGCAGAGGGTAGGGATCAAATATGAACATAAATCTATGGATAGAGGAACTGATATGATGATGTCATAGTTTTTGATGCATTTAAGAGATTGGGGGGATGTGATGACCAAAAATTCTTAGCATGTCCAGACTGGCCCCCCCTGATATTCTACCTGCCCCCCTTAATAGGGCTGGCTAGATCCGGCCCTGCTACACACTTTATACACATTTCTCAGACAGGCATGAACATTTTCACACTTTTCTCTTCTTTTTAAACACTAAGTCATTTGGTGCCGGCCGGGTTGTCAGAACAGCAGAATGAATAGTTTAATTGATGTATTGATTGCGTCTGAAAGATCCGTGTGTTTCGTTGCGGTATGAAGCCCGCAGCACCGTTTTCATCTGATGAGAAGCTGCAAGTGAGCTGAGCTGCTTCTCACCTCCCGCTGCGCTGCAGGCAAACAAGCTCTCACAGCGGGGTGCGTTTCACTCTATGGTCCGGCGGCGAGGCACCCAGCTGCTCTTGGGTGGTCTGATGTGCAGTTCTCCAGAGAGGATGTGCTGCAATCCGCATCAGTGACACACAGACAGACAACAGCATTGGTGCTGCATGGGAAATCGATTGACAATGGTCAGGATGCAGAACACAAACACTGTAAAAAAAAAGCATGCAACATTGCACACAAAAAAAATCTGCGAAACAGCAGGAAAGGTGAACCGCGAAAGAGCGAGGGACCACTGTAGTAAATGACTCTCAGCCATTTAAACACGAAATTTTAACTCTAATTTTTAACTAATTTTAACTGAGTTTTAATCATTTTATGTTTACCAATGGTGGCCATCTTGAATGGCGCTGACTCCAATCAATTGCAGATGTTCCTTTATTTGATTAAATTCTGATTGTTTCATTTAAAGCTGTTTAATGGTTCATAAGTTATTACACATGCACACAGGCAAAAACATTATAGCCCACCATTTATCTGGAGGGCAGCTCCAGAATACTGATATGCACATTATTAGAAAATCATACTTCTTTTTATAAAAGGTTTTTGCAAAAACTGTCAACAATTATACATTAAAATTTTTAATCGATCACAGAACAAGAACATCAAAACAATCATTTCATGCAGTGTTTGTGAATCCTAGGAGAGGAAATAACGTTCTGTCATGACAATAAGATGAAACTCCCCACCTCTAGTGTAAAATGTCTACTTCCTGTAGGGCAGTATATTCTAGTCTCATGGTTTTATGTTACTCTGTTGTCATATTCTGGTGTCAGAGGGGAGACATTTCTGCAGCGGTTTCTTAAATTTCCTTTTTGCGATTCCTGAATTGTTTATGTTGTTTGCTCACATGCATCTTCCCCTTTTTTTATTTAAATAAAACGTATTTGATGCCTGTTGCATTATATGACTCAGCTGTTTGTAAAATTAGCTCTGAGGGACAATCAAGGTGTTCTTATTAAAACAAAACAAACGTACTGGGTAACAACAGACTGGATTCATGTGGTGCAACTGCAACACACACACACATGCACACACGCGCATGTGCACACACACACACAAGGCAAAAAAGAAATCCCTTCTGGATTCCGCTGATTTAAAATATTCCAGTTTTCCATCATTAAGGCCAACAGAGTAAATAAAATTATGAGGCTAAAAAATAAAACAAAGCCACAATCTTGCCACATGGAAACATCTTTTTTCTTCAATCACCAGGAAAACCCTCTCAGAATAAACAGCTGGGTTGATTTTATTATCAAGAGCCAAAGAGAGAAAAATGAGCAGCCTGAAATCTCCTATCACATTTTGATTTGTGTCAGCCTCCTATTAACACCTATTTGTTTATGTGTTTGTTTGTTATTCTGCTTGTTAATCTGTGTGTTTCTGGATATGAACCTCTGAGGAAGTCTCCAGCTGAGCCAGTAGGGGGCGTGGCCTGAAGAAAAGCTTCGTTTGTCAATAATCATGTGACTTCTGAGAGCATGAAATCAAAGCTTCATCTAAATCCTCACAGAGTGACTTAGAGCTTCGGTTCAAGTGGCATCACAAATAATGGCTTCTATTTTCAAGTTTTTATTCTGTGTTGTATTCCTAAATGTTTTATGATTTTATCTCTATTTTTATTTGTTTTGCTTTTGTGATGCGATTTGTAGTTTTAATCATACAAAATGTGTTTTATGAGTGAATCTAAAATAAATGCTTCCTCAGAACAAAGGAGACAAAGAATTGTGTAAAAAATGTTTTAACAATTTATGTTGTTAATTCAACAGGTTATTTTTTAGAGTGTAGTTGAGTAATAAAAGTTGTTGAGTAAAAAAAAACATTTTTATTTACTTTTTATGGAGATCAAGTCAGTTAAATAAGTGTTCCGGATTTTAATTTAAACATCTGATCAATTTATTTGTATTTTCTCACATAAATAATCAAATTGTGATTTAAATGTTTTATATAGATGATGAATTCAGTCATTTATGAATGAGAATAAATGTCTCAATTGTAAAAGAAACAAATGTCAGAATAAAGTTTAACAAAAACAATCTAACCCATGAGAAAATACAAGATTTCATCCCATGTTTCCTCTACCTACAAGAACACATTCCAGGGTGTTTTGATGGAAAATGGGATTTTAGCAGCATCAGCAGTTTTCTGTTGTGTCCCAGTGGGAATGCCATGTCTACACCAATAGTTCAAAGTAAAAGCTGCTGAAAACGTGAGATTTACGACTGTCTTAGTGATGATGTGCATAAAATAATGTGCACGGAATCATTTAAAGGAAAATCATTCAAATTTAGGACAAACTACCTCAAGACAATAACTAGATGAGAGTATATATTTTCTATTTAGCACTGCATGGTTAGCGCTCACAGCAGATTGATGGTTCAAAAATGATTTTTAAACTTAAACTCTGATTTTTATATTGTCATTTCTGCAGGAGAAAAGAGAAAAACTAAAGCTTTGAAAACTCTGTCAAAAGAAGACGTGATAAGACCAAAAGAACAGGAAGTACAGTTCAGTGGTCTGTCCTGAGTGTGTGTGTGTGTGTGTGTGTGAGTGTGTGAGTGCAGCATAAGTTACTTAATTCACACTACGTGATTTGCTAATGAAACTATTAATTGAATAAATGGAGAGTGTTGTTTTGATCGCCGTCTCAGCGGTCCGTGAAATGACTGACTCTACTGTTTGTGTGTGTGTTTGTGTGTGAAGCTCTCTGCTGCGAGTGTGTGACCTCCTCAGTGTGTGTGTGTGTGTGTGTGTGTGTGCAAAGGAATGTATGCCACAACAGAGTGACAGTGCGCCCCGTAAGCACATTTGGAACAGGCTAATTAAAGCTCCTCCAGAATAAGGCCAGGCTTATTAACATCTCAACGCGGCCACTAAAGCCCGCTCATAACCCAACGAGGATCAATGCTATTCATTAGGGCTGAACCCAATACTGCTGCTCTGCCAAGCCGACGATGAGGAGGGGAGGAGAAACGCAGAGCTGGTACTTAAAATAAAAGATTTACAGGAAGAGAGAAGAGTGGCAACCATGACAAAGGAAAAGGAAGAAGCTTGGTATGACGGTGTCTGTGTCACACACAGTCATGACAAAGTAATATTACTTTAAATGAATGTGACTGGATTTAGGTTGACAAGTATAAAAAAATATTGAGGTCCCAAAAATATCCCACTAATACTCATCTGGAGAAGAGAAGAAAAGAATGTCAGAGATGGAAAGAAATATAACAAACCAACAAAGACAAACCAGCAAGAGGACAAGACACAGGAGGGCTTAAATACTAAGGGGAGCAATCAAGGGAGAACGAGAGGCAGGTGTGGACAATCACAAGACAAGACACCTGAAACACAGAGCACAGAGGGGAAACTAGAAACAGAACTACCAAAACACAGACTGACTAAAGTTAAACACAAGAGGACTGGACTAAGATAATGAACACAAGAGGACTGGACTAAGATAATAAACACAAGAGGACTGGACTAAGATAATAAACACAAGAGGACTGGACTAAGATAATAAACACAAGAGGACTGGACTAACATAATAAACACAAGAGGACTGGACTAAGATAATAAACACAAGAGGACTGGACTAAGATAATAAACACAAGAGGACTGGACTAAGATAATAAACACAAGAGGACTGGACTAAGATAATAAACACAAGAGGACTGGACTAAGATAATAAA